>SNQN01000011.1:314393-381582 GCA_008642245.1 Bassia scoparia | reverse complement strand
CGAGCGTTTCGACGTTTTCTCGTTTTTTCTTTAACGGGCTTAAAAGTCCCCCGTATGGACTCATATGGCCCCCAAATGTTCCTCGGACCCAACATAAAATCGTATGAGCCAGTGGTAGAAATTTCGGCAATTTTTCGGAAAATTGTCCGGAGACCTCATTTCTGTGATGAATAACCCACGTTTTCCGGCCAAAAAATGACGTATCGGCGACCCGGATCGAATTTGTTCGGAACTTCTATCACGCCTTCACGGTCATAAAAAACGACTATTCCGACAGTTTTGTACGCAAATACCAAGCGTACTGCCTCCTACGAGTGTATCGACGTTTTCTCGTTTTTTCTTTATCGTACTCAAAAGTCCCTCGTATGGAATCATTTGGCCCCCAAATCTTCCTCTAGCGCATCATATTATCGTATGTATAACCCACGTTTTTCGACCGAGAAACGACATGTCGGCGACCCGGCTTGAATTTGTCCGGAATTTACGTCACGCCTTCACGGCCATGAGAAATGACTATTCCAACAGTTTTTTTGCCCAAATACCAAGCATACTGAGTCCTACGAGCGTTTCAACGTTTTCTCGTTTTTTCTTTAACGGGCTCAAAATTCCCCCGTATGGACTCATATGGCCCCCAAATTTTCCCCGGACCCAACATATAATCGTATGAGCTAGTGGTAGAAATTTCGGCAATTTTTCCGAAAATTGTACGGAGACCACATTTCTGTGATGTATAACCCACGTTTTCCGGCCAAAAAACGACGTATCGTCGACCCGGCTCGAATTTGTCCGGAACTTCTGTCACGCCTTCACGGTCATGAAAAACGACTATTCCGGCTGTTTTGTACGCAAATACCAAGCGTACTGCCTCCTACGAGTGTTTCGACGTTTTCTCGTTTTTTCTTTAACGGACTCAAAAGTCCCCCGTATGGACTCATTTAACCCCCAAATCTTCCTCGAGCCCATCATATTATCGTATGAGCCCGTGGTAAAAATTTTGACAATTTTTTCGAAAATTGACTAGAGAACTTATTTCGGTGATGTATAGCCCACGTTTTTCGGCCGAGAAACGACATGTCGGCGACCCGGCTCGAATTTGTCCGGAATTTGTGTCACGCCTTCATGGCCATGAGAAATGACTATTCCAACAGTTTTGTGTCCAAATACTAAGAATACTGCCTCTTACGAGCGTTTCGACGTTTTCTCGTTTTTTCTTTAATGGACTCAAAAGTCCCCCGTATGGACTCATTAGGCCCCCAAAGGTTCCTCTGACCCATCATATTATCGTATGATCACGTGGTAAAAATTTTGGTAATTTTTCCGAAAATTGTCGGGAGACCTCATTGCGGTGATGTATAACCCACGTTTTTTGGCCGAGAAACGACCTGTCGGCGACCAGGCTCGAATTTGTGCGAAATTTCCGTCACGCCTTCGAGGCCAATAGAAAATAACTATTCCAACAATTTTGTGCCCAAATACTAAGCATACTGCCTCCTACGAGCGTTTCGACGTTTTCTCGTTTTTTTCTTTAACGGACTCAAAAGTCCCTCGTATGGACTCATTTGGCCCCCAAATGTTCCTCGGACCCTTCATATTATCGTATGAGCCCGTGGTAAAAATTTCGGCAATTTTTCCGAAAATTGTCCGGAGACGTCATTGTGGTGATGTATAACCCACGTTTTTCGGCATAGAAACGACATGTCGGAGACCTCATTGCGGTGATGTATAACCCACGTTTTTCGGCCGAGAAACGACATGTCGGCGACCCGGCTTTAATTTGTCTGGAATTTTCGTCACGCCTTCACGGCCATGAGAAATAACTATTCCAACAGTTTTGTGCCCAAATACTAAGCATACTGCCTCCTACGAGCGTTTCGACGTTTTCTCGTTTTTTCTTNTACTGCCTCCTACGAGCGTTTCGACGTTTTCTCGTTTTTTCTTCAACGGGCTCAAAAGTTCCCCGTATGGACTCATATGGCCCCCAAATGTTCCCCGGACCCACCATATAATCGTATGAGCTAGTGGTAGAAATTTCGGCAATTTTTCCGAAAATTGTCCGGAGACCTCATTTCTGTGATGTATAACCCACGTTTTCTGGCCAAAAAACGACGTATCGACGACCCAGCTCGAATTTGTCCGGAACTTCTGTCACGCCTTCACGGTCCTGAATAACGACTATTCCGGCAGTTTTGTACGCAAATACCAAGCGTACTGCCTCCTACGAGTGTTTCGACGTTTTCTCGTTTTTTCTTTAACGAACTCAAAAGTCCCCTGTATGGACTCATTTGGCCCCCAAATCTTCCTCGAGCCCATCATATTATCGTATGAGCCCGTGGTAGAAATTTTGACAATTTTTCCGAAAATTGTCTAGAGACATCATTTCGGTGATGTATAACCCACGTTTTTCGGCCAAGAAACGACATATCGACGACCCGGCTCGAATTTGTCCGGAATTTGCGTTACGCCTTCATGGCCATGAGAAATGAATATTCCAACAGTTTTGTGTCCAAATACTAAGCATACTGCCTCCTACGAGCGTTTCGACGTTTTCTCGTTTTTTCTTTAACGGACTCAAAAGTCCCCCGTATGGACTCATTTGGCCCCCAAATGTTCCTCTGACCCATCATATCATCGTATGATCCCGTGGTAAAAATTTTGGTAATTTTTCCGAAAATTGTCCGGAGACCTCATTGCTGTGATGTATAACCCACGTTTTTCGGCCGAGAAATGACATGTCGGCGACCCGGCGAGAAACGACATGTCGGAGACCTCATTGCGGTGATGTATAACCCACGTTTTTCGACCGAGAAACGACATGTCGGCGACCCGGCTCGAATTTGTCCGGAATTTCCGTCACGCTTTCACGGCCATGAGAAATGACTATTCCAACAGTTTTGTGCCCAAATACTAAGCATACTGCCTACTACGAGCGTTTCGATGTTTTCTCGTTTTTTCTTTAACGGACTCAAAAGTCCCCCGTATGAACTCATTTGGCCCACAAATGTTCCTCGGACCCATCACATTATTGTAAAAGCCCGTGGTAAAAATTTCGACAATTTTTCCGAGAATTGTCCGGAGACCTCATTGCGGTGATGTATAACCCACGTTTTTCGGCCGAGAAACGACATGTCGACGACCTGGCTTGAATTTGTCCGAAATTTCCGTCACGCCTTCGAGGCCAAGAGAAAATGACTATTCCAACAATTTTGTGCCCAAATACTAAGCATATTGCCTCCTACGAGCGTTTCGACGTTTTCTCGTTTTTTCTTTAACGGACTCAAAAGTCCCCGTATGGACTCATTTGGCCCCCAAATGTTCCTCGGACCCATCATATTATCGTATGAGCCCGTGGTAAAAATTTCGGCAATTTTTCCGAAAATTGTCCGGAGACCTCATTGCGGTGATGTATAACCCACGTTTTTCGGCCGAGAAACGACATGTCGGTGACCCGGCGCGAATTTGTCCGAAATTTCCGTCACGCCTTCACGGCCATGAGAAATGACTATTCCAACAGTTTTGTGCCCAAATACTAAGCATACTGCCTCCTACGAGCGTTTCGACGTTTTCTCGTTTTTTCTTTAACGGACTCAAAAGTCCCCAGTATGGATTCATTTGGCCCACAAATGTTCCTCGGACCCATCACATTATCGTAAGAGCCCGTGGTAAAAATTTCGACAATTTTTCCGAGAATTGTTCGGAGACCTCATTGCGGTGATGTATAACCCACGTTTTTCGGCCGAAAACGACATGTCGGCGACTCGGCTCGAATTTGTCCGGAATTTCCGTCACGCCTTTACGGCCATGAGAAATGACTATTCCAACAGTTTTGTGCCCAAATACTATGCATACTGCCTCCTACGAGCGTTTCGACGTTTTCTCGTTTTTTCTTTAACGGGTTCAAAAGTCCCCCGTATGGACTCATTTGTCCCCCAAGTCTTTCTCGGACCCATCATATTATCGTATGAGCCCGTGGTAAAAATTTTGACAATTTTTTCGAAAATTGTCCGGAGACCTTTTTTCGGTGATGTATAACTCACGTTATTCGACCAAAAAATGACATCTCGACGATCCGGCTRGGATTTGTCCCGAATTTGTCACCCCTTTACGACCATGAGAAATAATTATTCCAACAGTTTTATACCCAATTATCAATTGTAGTGCCTTTTGCCAGTGTTTTGACGTTTTATCGATTTGTCGTTTGTGGACACAACAGTCCCCCGTATTGACTCATTTGGGCCCCAAATTTGCCTTGAGTTCATCATATTATCGTACTAGACGTTGCACCATGCGCGATCATAAATAACAAACTGACGGTATATAAAATGAACGGTTGCAAATAAAAGAAATTGATCATGAACAAGACCACAATACATAATAATAGAAAGAGTTAATTAAAAAAAATGTTTAAATAAGGTGTATGTTATTACCGACATCATAGGAAAGAAACATAATACAAGCACAGTCCACATTCAATTATACAAGTTCTATTGAATATAATTCAAGAGGCAGATAATCCATCAAGTTCTAGAATAGGAAATAAGCTAGAGAATTTCATCTCACACAAGGGAAAAAAGCTATCACTATACAGAGTGGGGAAAAAAATCTATCACACAATACAATAAATTGCGATGTCAATTCAAGAAATTCTTACAAATCTTACGATTCGATTTAAGAAAAACATGCTAGCTCAGTTAAGACTAAAGAGCAGAGAAGCCATCATAGTATTTCTACTACTCACATAACTCGCAAGCATGTAAAGCAATTAAGCAAAAGATTAAAGACAGCTCCAGAGCACACGCTGTTTGCGTGAAGATGCCATAAGATTTCATAACTTCTTTGTATAATGGAAATATTCAAAGAATCCTTGGAAGAATACAATAAACATTAGCAAATTTTTTGTGTTTGATGATCTTTTGCCTGCCATTCTGGGTACGATAATTAAGATTGCCACCTGCAAATATTAACGAAAGTAATATTAGATCACAGAAACCATAGTGGCATCAAAATATTTAAAGCAGGTAATGTCAGCAATAAGGTTTCTCAATGATACAGATGGTCATCAAACAACTATTTCGCTCAATTACTCCATAACCATGTGCAATGAGCAATTTACTACGACCAAAAGAACATAAATTGGTACTATGATGCTACTTATACTAAATTAGATATAACACTATAGTCATGCAGTCTCTCGAATTTCCAGCTTTCTCCAAGGACCAGAGACACCAGTGCTCTCATTATTCTGACCATTACGGATGCCACCATTTTCAGGCAACTTTCCTGCAGTCTCTTTGTTTTTTAAGCCATCGTCGTGAATTATGCTTTCTTTTACAGAACCAAAAGTCCCATTTTTAAGAGCAGAATTACCATTTACCAAATCATGGCCACTTCCACCAACTTTATGTTCTCAATTTCTGAATTTTCATTGCTATTTTGTAGCGAATGTGTATTGTTTTCAATTCGGATACAAACAGGACAATGAAAAAGTTTCCAATTCTTTATTTAAAGTGAATATAAAAATGGGTTCACCCCTTTTTTCATTTCCCTATACTTTCCTGTCATAATTCCTTCATGAAGGTGAACCAAATAGCCCCTTATCGTTTCCATTTCAAGAAAAAAGCTGTGCAAGACTATGAATAATTGAATATGGTCTTGTAATCAACTAATCATCATTGGTTGTAAAAGCTTAAGTCAATCAAGAGAATGAAGCGGGCAAGAGGCACAATGAGACCTCTTAAAACCATTGATTTGGGACATTCATTAAAGCTGCAATATGACAACTATACTACTCTTGTCATTCAATTTTGTTTGATAGGCTCAAGTCTTATACTCTTATAGGCCTAAATGTGTTATCCCACTGAAAACCACCAAAACATTTAAGACCAAAGTAATGTCAAAAACTTGCACATAAGCATAAGGTTATCCAAAAAACGCCCAAAAGGCTATAATATAGAGTTTAACAATTAAAACATAAGCTAGTAGCCACTGGATGCATCTTGCTAAAAAATACATCATTGAAACATCAAATTGGGGAAAGGGCGCAACAAAAATTAAGTCTCATGTCCTTTGGGAACAATGATGGGTGAAGCAGATCAAGAAGTTAGTTGAAAGTATCAGAAAAGCAAGAAAGAGTTGTTAGCTTTTGAAGTTCATCAAGAAATTAATTTTGTTTGTTGAATTTTGGTAATGTTTAAGCCACCAGAGTATGAGGGAGTGAATTAAATTTCTTTGATCAATCACACACATCAGCTTCTTCTAATTTGGAGTTCGTGACAAAGTAAAATGTTTTTCCTTATTTCCTTCTATACTCATTTCACAAATATAATCCTCTCAAATCAAGAACACCTTTACTCTTTTAAGATTAAAGAGACTTACTTTGGATCATTGTTTTCATTTGAGCTACAAGCATCCACACACACCCTCTTCTTTGACCTCATGTATTTATAAACCTCATCAGACCAGCCACAAGTTTGCAGAAGTAATGCAGCCTCCTACTGAAGACTGTATATAAACAACAATAGACGGGTAAAAAAAAGAAAGGAACAACTCCAACATTTAAGTAAAGAGGTGCACAGAAGCAAATTCCATGCAGCTAGAAGCCTGGAAGTGTATAAACTACAACCTCTAGGTTTAAGTAACCAAATATGTATAAATTGCAGTAGCACCAACAGGTCTAACTAATTCAATTCGCAGCAATAACAACAAAATCACTTCCGAAGAGATGCAATACTCAAACACAAACTTAAGCGAAACAAAAAAAGCCAGAAATGGATAAAAGTATCAAGCATACCAAAGTATTGCAATTGATACACCTCCGATTGCCAGGCTGCTTCAAAAGACCTCGTATAAAATCCTCATTCTTCTCATTTTGCCATCTCTCGAATTCAAAAATTCAAACTCACCATCAAAAATTCAAAAATACATGTACACATGAGGCCAGAAACGGACGTGATCCCTTTAGACAATGTCCCGAAGGTTGTGTGTAAGTTTCGTGCGGTTATAGCACAATTCTTGAAACAGCCTCCGAAACGGCCAAAACTGAAGGTTTTAACTCTCGATTTTCAGGGTATCGAAAAAAATCCCCAAAATTTATGGATGGCATTTGTTGGGTCATAAAATGGGAGTGCGCAAGAGAATGGGAGGTACGATGACCATTTGTGGTGCATAACCATGCAGGCTCGAAAAATGAAAAAACAAGTTTTGGGTGTTACGGGGTCACGTGAGGCCTGAAACGAACGTGAGCCTTCCAGACGATGTCTCAAAGGTCGTGTCAAGTTCGTAGGGTTATACAACAGTGCTTGGAACAACCTTTAAAACGGCCGAAATTAAAGGCTACTGACGGTTTTTCGGGACCAAAAAAAATCCTCGAAATTTATGGAGGGCAATTATTGGGTCATAAAACGCGATTGTAGAAGAGGATAGGAAGAACGAAGGCCATTTGTGGGCCCTTACCCTGAAAAAAAAACAATTTTTAGGGTTAGGGTGCTATGGGGTCACGTGAGCCAAGAAACAGATGTGGACCCTCCAGACAATGTCCCAAAGATCGTATGTAAAATTCATGGGGTTATAGCACAAAATAGACTCAGAAACGGCCTAAACTAAAGGTTTTTCGGGATTCCAAGGCCTCGGAAAAAAAAATCCCGAAATTTAGGGAAGGCGTTTGTTAGGGCATAAAACGCAAGCATGCAAGAGGATATGAGGTATGAATGTCATTTGGGTGTCATATGGGCATATGGCACTCAACAACGCGTGGGTCGAAAACTGGAAAAAAAAAAGAGTTTTAGAGTGCTAGGGGTTCACGTGAGACCACAAACAAATGTGAGCCCTCGAGACGATGTCACGGAGGAGGTTGTGTGTAAATTTCGTGGAGTTATAGCATAGTTTTTGGAATAGCCTTCGAAACGACCGAAATTGAATGCAATGACTCACGATTTTTGGGATTAAGAGTCCCCGAAAAACAAATCATGAAATTATAAAAGGCGTTTGTTAGATCATAAAAAGCGAGTACATGAGAGGATAGGAGGTACGAAAGCCATTTGGGAGGCCGTATGAGACTTAACCACGTTGGGTCGAAAATCGAAATACAAGTTTTAAGGTGCTACGGGGTCACGTGAGGGGGCCAAAGGTTGTGTGTAAATAAGTAAATTACGTGTGGTTATAGCACAGTTCTCGGAACAGCCACCGAAACGATCGAAAAAATCTAATAATTTTATGGAGGACGTTTGTTGGGTCACAAGCCACACTACGTCGAGTTAGAAACCAAAAGAACGAGTTTTAGGGCGCTGGTCAAGTTAAGCCAGAAAGGGACGTGAGCCTTCCAAACGATGTCTTGAACGTCGTGTGTAAATTTTGTAGGATTATAGCCCAGTGTTCGGAACTTCGGAACAAACTCTGAAACGACAAAAATTAAAGCAATAACTCACGGTTTTTCGAGGTTTCGGGAAAAATACCAAAAACTTATGGAGGCGTTTGTTGGGTCATAAAACGCGAGTACGCAAGAGGATAGGAGGTACAAAAGCCATTTAGGAACATGTATAGGATTTAACCACGCTCGGTCGAAAACTGGAAAAAAAACGAGTCTTGGGGTGCTATTAGTCACGTGACGTCAAAAACGTTAGTGAGCCCTTTAGACAATGTCCCGAAGGTTGTTTGTAGATTTCATGGGGTTAACGGCCGAAATTGAAGGCTATAACTCACGATTTTGGAGTCCCAAAAAAAACTCACAAATTTATTAAGGACATTTGATGGGTCATAAAATGCGATTACCCAAGAGGATAGGAGGTACAAAGGCCATTTGGGTGCCAATATGGCACTTAACCACTTCAAGTTGAACACCGAAAAAACGAGTTTTAAGGTTCTATGGGCAAAGTAAAGCCAGAAGGGACGTGAGCCCTCCATAGGAATCCACACGATGTCCAAAATATCGTGTGTAAATTTCATGGGATCATAGAACAGTGTTCGTAAGATTATAGCACACTGTTCATACCAGCCTCTAAAGGCAATAATTCACGGTTTTTTAGGGAAGGTGTTTGTTGGTAATAAAACGCGAGAACGTAACAAGATAGGAGGTACGAAGGCCATGTGGGTGCTCGTATGACAACATCGCTGGTCGAAAATCAAAAAAACGAGTTAGAGGGTGCTATGGGGGTCACATGAGCCCTCGTCCTAAAGGTTGTGTAAAATTCGTGGGGTCATACCAGAGTTCAAAATTTAAGGCAATAACTCACGTTTTTTCGGGGTGTCGTTCCTAGAAAAAGGGTTATAGCACAGTTCTTTGAACAACCTCCAAAACGATCGAAATTGCTAAAGAAAACCCAAAATTTATGGAGGACGTCAGAAAACACAATTGCTAAAGAAGATAAGAGGAAGGAAGACCATTTGGGGTGACTGTATGGCATTTAACATTGCTGGGTCGAAAACCAAAAAAAAAATGAGTTTAGGGTGCTACGGGGTCACTTGAGGCCAGAAATGGATGTAAGCCCTCCATACGATGTCCCGAAGGTTATTTGCAAATGTTGTGTGGTTATAGCATAGTTCTCGGAACGAACTCTGAAACGACCGAAATTGAAGGCAATAACTCACGGTTTTGAGGGATTATGTGGTCCCGGAAAAAAAAAAAACCCGAAATTTATGGAGGACATTTGTTGGGTCATAAAACGTGATTACACAAGAGAATAGGAGGTATGAAGGCCATTTGGTTACAGTATAGCACTTAACTACGTCGTGTTGAAAATGGAAAAAACGAGTTTTTTAGGATGCTGTGCGGGTCAAGTGAAGCCAGAAACGGACGTGAGCCTTCTAAACAATGTCCCGAAAGTCATGTGTAAATTTTGTGGGGTTAAATGACGGTGTCCGGAACTGCATCCGAAACGGCCGAAACTCACAGTTTTTCGAGGTTCCAATTTCTATTAAAAAATTTCCCAAAATTTTTGGAGGTCGTTTGTTGGGTCATAAAATGCGAGTACGCAACAGGATAGGAGGTACGAAGGCTATTTGGGGGCCCGTATGGCACTAAACCACATCGTGCTAAAAATTGAAAAAAAGAGTTTTTTGGTGTTATGGGAGTTACCTGAGGCAAGAAAGGGACCTAGCACACAATTCAAACAAAAGAAGACCAACCCAGTTAAGAAACTTACTTGGATACCAATTCAACTCTCGTTGGACAAGCTCATATAGGAAAGGACAAAGCTGCTCCAATCTACATACGGCGACATCACTTGTATGACATCAATTGTATTTTCTTTTTCCTTGTGCTCGTCAAGCTTATAATAAACCTATAACATTTCCAGAGTAAGAGACATTTCTATGGCAAAGCAGCAAACACCAAAAAAAATCAATAACAAATAATTGTGCCAGTTTTTCAGAGCAAACACTGGCACGCAACACGAAAAAACACAAGCTCGACATAATTTGCTTCAATTCCAAACTATCAACAAATTGTGATTTCTAATTATTGGTAAATAGTGCACCACAATTCACAAGAAACAGAATTGAAAAGCATGATGCTATAACGTTGACCAACTGGTAGACATTCTAGACAATCACCTTTCCAGAACCACAGAACCAAGCATCTAATTCCCTCATGATCTGAGTGCAGATTTTTTTTTTTTTAATGCAAATCTGAGTGCAGATTTTGATCCTTAATGAGTAGCTTGAATCTGGTTCCTTGTTTATCGGAACCAGGATGGCCCTGAACATCGTTAAATTCAGAAAGATTCGATTTGCATTCTTTGTGACGTAGCAAATTTTTGGGTGCCATGACAATCAGAGGCTAGCGGAATTCTGTGTGAATCCGATAAGAAAGAAAGATGTATGAGCAAATGGATGATATTTTTATAACAAGTGTTAAGAGAAGATCATTAACTCACCTGACAACGTAGAACACGGAAATAATTAGCAGGTGTAGTTGCATGGACAACCTGCCAGTTGCATTCCTGAATCTGCTTCCGTAGTGTAGGTTCCATTTCAGGTATGACATAGGGGTTGTCATCACTCATCTGTTATTAAAAAAAAACTAAAGCAGGTTTAGTTGAAACTTGAAATTATCTGACTAACCAGCAAAAGTTCATCTACCAAGCCTACAACTCTACAAATGCAATCAAATGCTATGGAGCACAGTTCCAAATTTGTGTAGATGCCTTGACTCACTTGTATTTTAAATGATTGCATCACAAGTCTTACTTAATTACCTTGACAAATTGGTCGCTAGGTTGTTAGTTGTTACTACTACTTAATGAATTTTCAATCAAAGGTTTGCCAGAAACAGGTTAATAGTTCATGAACAATGATTTGTAATAACATGTCTCAAAACCCGCATCTCTAAATCAGACTCTCATGCCAAGAACACTGATTTGTAATTACTTGTGCTCCATTAGAAAAGTCACCAAACTGAGCTTCCCAGATGACCAAAGAATTTGGATTTTCCATTGAATAACCCAACTCAAATCCAAGAACACCAAACTCTGAAAGAGAGCTGAAACAGGAAAACATCTTAAGTCTAAGAATACACAAGTTCCAGAGGTATCTAAAAGCCCACAGATGAAGGTCAATATAAATTCACAACTAAAATCAGCTGTCATGGACTCATGGTCTATGTCTATCATGCGGAAACCACATCAATTAGGGTTCAGCACACATGAGATATAGGTAAATGGAATGCGTAATCACCCAAACCACACCCTGTGTTCTCTTTAATCATGTAAGCCAAATCAAGTTCTCCTCTCTCTTGAGATATTTTTCTCCCAAACATTCAAAGTTTTCAAACAGATTAATTAAATTCAGGGCCCACTTGTGTAGTTCAGATTTTAAGAATAACATCAAGAACAGTAATAAAGGAATTTATGCACTAAACAAGAATAAATGGGAACAGCTATGTAGAACATATTTTATAAAGAACACACCTGTTACTGACAGTAAACATCTCGTCATTTTGATTTATCATGACATGGTCCAAGGGGCAATATTTGTCACCAGTTTCCTGATCGTAGAGAATGTCTATGAATTAACGTGCCCCTCTCAACATCTTGACCACTCTATCGAACGTGATTGCCTTCAACTAGTAAAGTAGCAAAGGCTAGTGCTTCACCAACTGCCCAGTCAATGCCCTCTTCAGACTCAATCATCTGAGCATGTTGCTCATAAATTCTTTCCACAGCTTTGTGCGGCTTAAAAGTTTCAGGAAGTGAGGTGATTGCCATGCCAACATTCTTCAAGATTTCTTGCTTGACCCTGAACAAGAAATGACATAAAATGACAATCAGTACCATAACTTTACTAATGACATAAAATAGCTAAGAAGGTCAGAAGAAAATTAGTTAAATTACCTAATGTTGCGGATTCTTGAAAGCTGCTCAGGAGACTTAAAACCTAGCCAGCAAGCAGAAAGCCAATCCCTCCTTTGAGGCACATAATCTTTGCTTGCTTTAAATTCCTCATTGAGAATTGTCATAACCTTTCTTTGGAGCTGATCAATCTTCCTTCGATAATTCTCCAGAACCAAGAACCTTTTTCTAGTAGATATCAAGAGCAGATGGGTGATTTCGGATGACCTGTCAAAGGAGTAAAAAACAACTGAGAAAATTGTCCCTCAACTAACACTATTGCAGTAAAGCTTCCTACAATGATGGCATATACTTAGAAAAGTGGCAGTCGATATCTGCTTGCCTCAACTACAACAGTCGATCTATACAAACATGAAGTGAATCAACTTGGGAATTGTATATATAACCAAAGAGATCATTGGCAAGCTTAATATAATTAATTTAATGAAAAAGACTAGGAGAAGATGAAAACAGACTTACCTTGTACATTTTTGGCACTTCACTGTTCAAAGCTCTAAAGAGATGATGTCAGATATCGATTTCCGTTGCTATTCTACAGGTCAAAATCCTGTAAGTTAATGATGAATTTTTCATCTTTGACCATCTTTAATATGTTTAATTGTGTAGTAAAAGGTTGAGTGACAAGTGCAGATGTGCCTATATATATTAACACTATATAGATTAAGGGGTCATATATCAAACAAATGTTCTTCCACAACAGTCATCTTTTCAAGCAACATGTGTCCGTGACTTCATGCATTACCAGCACCAAAGCTCCTGCTTATATCAGGCTTTCTTTAAAGATCAAAAAACACTACATCATTGTCAAATGCTTACACTAAAGAGATATACAACCTCATCATACATCATAAGAGAGTCGAGAGTTAATTGTAACATTGAAGTTAGCCAGTTCATGATTTGAACCACAATCGACTACTGTCTGTACAACTTTTGAACATAAAGTGATGCTGAAACTATCAGCCTCTATACTAACACAAGTGCATAACAGCTCCTCAGACCTCAGTAAAGTCTTGACCACAATCATTCTTGCCTACCCTTGACAACTTGCTTCTCCTTCATGAACAAGGCTTCATTCAACTCAAACAATGTGAAGGGTGCTTCAATAGCTTGCACAAGCCAATAAAGATCGATACAGAGCCAACAACATCTGCACAGCACAACACACCACACAACACCACAGAAGAAACAGTCGAGTAGTCTTTGTTTTCTCCATTCAAACTCATTAGTTCCTGTGGACAACGTGAAACTATAATCTTGAGCAAACTCTCTGACATTTCAGATTAGTAAGCTGTGAATCAAACAGAAACACCGTCCATACACCTTGCATAATGCAAAGCTACACAATGATGTTTCTCCGAAGGACAAATTAGCAAGAAATTCGAGTCACAGCAAATATTAGAACTAAAACACTTCACAGATTTGGCTACAGATTAACAACTATTCCGTTGAACATTACAAATCTACACATAAGAAGCAATTTCAAACAAAAATCTAACTAAGCTAAAACCTTCACAAGTACCCTTCCAAGAGAGCAACATCCTACTAAACGCAAAATCACAAACACAAAATCAAACCTCCCCAGCTTTTCTGTACTAATTGAAGCAAGATTCTAAACAAAATATTAGTAGTCTGTAATACCAGCAAATGGATGCCAGTAATGGCGTTTTAGCTGGCATCTTTAGTAGCATCGTTGTTGTGTTGATCATCCTCCTCCTCCTCCTCTTCCTGTTGGTGATGATTGTTAGCAATAAGATCAGACCATCCTTTGACAAAGCCCTCGATGAGATTATGCTGGGACTGAAGAAACATCTGAGTGCGCTTCATTTCATTCTCCATTCTGATCCTCTCATTCTCTCGGATCATCTCCATCTTCATCATCTCCATCCTTAAAAACCCATCTCCCAACACTCGTATTGCCTCAACCATCTCGGTGGCAACTCCATCCCCCTTCTCCTTTTCCCTGCCTCTCTTCCCCAATGCACTACGCTTCTTCTTCATCAAATTCACTCCCATTCCAATTCCCATTCCCATTCCTGAAGAAGATCCACTTCCAATTCCACCAGAACCTCCCCCTCCACCTCCACCATTACTGCTGACAAATCTAGAAGCAAATCGGGGCCTTTCCTCAAATTGAGGAGGTGTGCCAAATTCAGAGGGCTTAAACCCAAACTTAGAATTAGGGTTAGGGTTAGGGTTAGGTGATTGTTGGTGAAACCCAGCATAATTCTTCCTAGAATTATTAGCAATTCTAATTCGCAAACCATTCCTCTTATGAAAAGAAGCAGCTTGATAATCCTCATCATTAACATCATCATTGTTACGACTACCATTATCATGATCATCATCCTCATGAAATCGATTGTTGACAAAATCAGTAGCAACAGCAAGAGGAGGAGGAGAGGAGACGAGATTATTACCAGCATTAGAAGAAAGACCCTTTTCCATGGAATCCATCCTAGAGAAGTAAATCCAAGAAGAAGAGAAACGATGGTGAGGAATCAACTTAGCACGCTGGAGCTCAGCACGGTACCTCTTCCGGAGCTTCTCCATCTTATGGCGGCACTGCACGGACGTCTTAGGCGGCGACACGGCGGGGCAAAGGCGGTGGATCTGGTCGGCGACGTCTTGCCAGTGGGCCGCACGGAGGTTTCCGCGGCGGAGGGAGTACCACTTCTCGCGGTAGGCGTCGATCAAGGCGGAGGTTTCGTCGGGGGTCCAGCACGGAGGAGGGAGACGACGAGAGGTGGAAGGGGGTTGCACGATGGTTTGGAGAGGCGGCGCGGGGAGGAGGAGGGGGACGCCGAGAGGCGGCTCGTGGTGGTCGGAGGACGGCGGCAGCGGTGGTTGCGGTGGTGGCGGCGGAGAGGGAGGAGGAGACGCCATTGGAGAGGGGAGGAGAGAGAAAATGAGAGCGATGAGAGGAGATGAGTGTAGAGGAGGGCGGTGGGAGAAGGTGGGAAAGAGAAATAAGGGATCCGAATTTTAAAAACGGGTGGGTGGGCCGGGTTAAAAGAGGGGGACACCCGCCCAGCACGGAGGAAAGGAGGGTGGCTGAGGTTGCCTCTTGCTTTCATCTTCGGGTGGGGCCCGCCCTCCCACCTCACCGCACCCCTACTAGCCTACTACTACTACTACTAACTACATCATATCTCAATATTAATACATTTATTTTTTCCTTTTTTTTATGGGGGGTAAAATGGTAAATAGCTAAAACTGCGACAGCTTTAATCATCATCCCTGATAAATGCTAACAGAAGATTAATAAGCCGCGGAGTACATCTTAATGTTAATGTTAAGTACGGACATTGCTACGTTTATTTGATGGGTAAATTACTCACTACTAATTTAGAATAGGCAAAAGCTAAAGAGCGTTCCAGGGGCGTTGGATGAGGTAACTTAAAATATAGAAATGTTAAATAAATCGAAACATTAATTACATCGATTAACGGATTTAACGCGTGATTTTGTCATACATTCTAAGATTTTTACCATTTTAGATAATATATTTATACCTTAACTAATGCTCGGGGCGTCCGTTAGCAATATCGTTTATAATAATATAATATTAAAACTTGTAATAATTGTACAACTTTCGTCATTTGGTAAATTATTAGTGGCAAAATTACCATATTTTTTGGACCACTTTAACACTTTTACTAATTGTTTTGTCTTTTTCTTGTCACATTATTTCCCTCCTTTTATTTTTGGACCATATTACAAATTCATTACCTATTCTCACTATGAGAGAAGTGTTAATACAATTGTTGCATTTATTCCGTTACGGAGAGAGTATAATAACTATCTATTAAAATAGAATGATTCTAATGCAATGATGACATCGTCTATCTACGTGTCAAACTCACGTCGCATGGATGATGTCAACAGCTCATTAATTATTTTTTTAAAAAAAACTGAAATTTCAAATACAAAAAATCTATATTAAAAAATCAACTAAGCGCAATTAAATAATTTTAATGCAATTAAGTTATAATCTCATTCAATGTTGTTATAATTATTTTGAATAATTTGCTCGTTTACATGGCTAAAACTCAATATCAAAATGCGTGAAATTTGATTTGTTGCATTTGATTTAATACGGAGAAAGTATAATTAATCATGCAAGAAGTATTTTTCCAATTAAGTACATAAGGTTGTTTCTTTTCATTTTTGTTTATCAACTTAATTTTATGACTCAAAATAGCCAATTTTAGGGTGAAAATTCATTATTTACATGTGACTATTTTTTAATGATCTCATATTTTATTTTTATTTTATTTTATAGAATTAATGATGCAAATGTGAAATTATCTTTGTTTATAGAATGTCTATTTCCAATATCTATGTCACTTTTATGCCTTCTTTTAAACTCTTTTTATTGAACTCTATTTTAGAGACTAATAAGATTTGTAAAGTTGTTTAACCCTTAATCAGGTAAAATTATGTATTGATTACTGGGTAAGATTTAAAGTTTTATATGTAGAATTGAAAACTAATCATCTATTTGTTGTAATTTGTATTGCTTTTGTGGTCTTTCACATCCGCCATTGAAAAATTAAAAAACGTTATCTTTTTCTTATTTGATTTTAAGCGAGTTACTAAGAATTAAAAATTTCTCGTTAAGTTGGATCCAATGCTAGACACTTGACACGACCCTGTCTTCTCTTGGAAATGGTCCATTGTGTTCAATGAAAACTAAGAGAAGACAGTGTATTGGTCTTCAATCGAATGCACCAAGCAGCTGATAACGAGTAAGTCGAGCGCATTTACATTGATCTAATAGCAAAGTGGCGGATCGAGGGAAAGCTAATGATTCAAAGTTTTGGGTTTGCTTCCGACCTGTAGTAGGTGGATAGGCCGATAGGGAAAGCTCAAATGACCTTCCATTGATTGAAAAGGAAAAAAAACATAGGAACTGGTACCAAGAGGACTATCGGACGATCATATGGTTACTAAATCACTCCAACATCTTCATTTTCATTGCGAATTTTGAAAGAAATTTGGTTATGATCACGTATTTGATCCCTTTGCTTCCTTGTATGTCTCCCCAAATTTCCCGCATATTTCATACAAAGGCATGAACACCCTCAGAAGACCTTTAATTTGTGGCATACTGAGCTAGTAAGCAGTGACAAACTGAGCATATATACATTACAGCAGAACTGGCTTCGAATTCTTACATACCAATATACTATCACAAAAATACTGTGTACGTACTCTGGCTTGTTTCAGTTTCAGATGTTTGCCGGGCACAATCGAGTTGCAAATAGCAACCAGCAGAGGTCGACTGTATGCCACTCCATGCGAGCGTTGAAGGATCTTTGTTTTTCCTGTTCACATTTCTCCATCTACATTTTTTATCAGCTGTGCAATCACATTATTCTGACGCGAAAACTACGACAACAACAAAAATGGAATGCACACCAATATTACAAATGCGTTATCCATTGCAAAATACTTGAATGAAAGCTCATCACACCACTACATTCAAAGCACTCGTGTAAAACCAAATAGCCGAAATAGGGCTCAAGTGTCAGTGTATCAGTCAGTGGAAGCAAAAAGGACATCAAATTCTGCCCTCTCCTTCAAATTATGGGAAATCGAAAACAAGTACTAACTGAATTTACAGCTTTATTTGGCTTGACAATGTTCCTATTTTTTCTGTAAAACCAAACCAAAAAAAAAACCCAATGTATTTCTGAAAATTATTTTACCGCAGACAAAATCTTGGGGAAGGACCAAATTCTTATACACCGTGCTTATTTTTTACTCAAAAATGGTTCAGTTTCTATAAAATCGGCCCAGAAATTTATGGAAATGGAACGGGCTCCGGCTGCAGTGCTTTATGCACAAGCTCAGTTTGTTCTTTGACATGCATGGAGATAAATCCAGTGGCTGTAGCAGCAGATGGAGGGCGGCCAACATACTTAATCTCATCAGCACTTCCTCTGTCTACAGATTTCATTGCAGTGGACAGACGAGGTGCAACATAGCTGTATGCACCCATATTCATTGGCTCTTCTTGGCACCACACAACCTCGGCATCTGCAGACGTAACAAATATCATCAGTCAAACTCTGACACATCCAAATAATGCTTTACGATTTACACCATCACTATCACATTGTTACAGGTAAAAATTTCTTCAATAAGTTAGTAATAAAATATCACCAGCAATGGTGACATTAAGATAAACAAGATGTTATGGATATTTAAAACCCTGAATCCCCAGCACACAATTAAAACAAAGGGAGACCAACCAAGTTAAGAAACTTACTTGGATATCGCTTCAACTCTCGTTGGACAAGGTCATATGGGAAAGGACAAAGCTGCTCCACTCTACAAATGGCGACATCACTTGCATTTTCTTTTTTCCTATGCTCGTCAAGCTCGTAATAAACCTATTACAATTCCAGAGTAAGAGACATGTCTTTGGCAAAGCAGCAAGCACAACAAAATTCAATAACACATAATGGTGCCAGTGTTTTAGGAACAAACACTAGCAAATAACGCGAAAAAAGATGAGCTCGACATAATTCGCTTCAATTCTGTACCATCATAGTATCGTGATTTCAAATCATTGGTAAAGAGTGCACCACAATTCACAAGAAACAGAATTGAAAATAATTATGCTGTAACATTGACCAAATGGTAAACAATCACCTTTCCAGAGCAAAGAACCAAGCGCCTAATTCCCTCCTCGCGATCTGAGTGCATATTCTGATCCTTTATGAGTCGCTTGAATCTGGTTCCTTGTTTATCGAAACCAGGATGGCCCTGAACATCGTCAAATTCAGAAAGATTCGATTTGCATTCTTTGTGACGTAGCAAATTTTTGGGTGCCATGACAATCAGAGGCTTGCGGAATTCTCTGTGAATCTGATAAGCAAGAAAGATGTATGAGCAAATGGATGATATTTTCACCACAATTGTTAAGAGAAGATCATTAACTCACCTGACGACGTAGAACATGGAAGTAATTAGCAGGTGTAGTTGCATTGACAACCTGCCAGTTGCATTCCTGAATCTGTGTCCGTAGTGTAGGATCCATCTCAGGTATGACATAGGGGTTGTCGTCACTCATCTGTTATGAAAAAAACCAAAGCAGGTTTAGGTAAAATTATCTGACTAACCAGCAAAATTTCATCTACCAAGCCAACAAGCGCAATCACATGCTATGGAGCACAATTTGTGTAGATGCCTTGAGTCCTTCACTCGCATTCAACTGATTATATAACAAGTCTTGCTTGACAAATTTATCGCTAGTTTGTTAATTGTTTTCAATCAAAGTTCTGCCAGAAACAGGCTCATAATATATGAAGAATATAGAGCTGGAGAATGACTTGTAAAAACATGTCTCAAAGCCCGCATCTCTAAATCAGACTTTCAAGCCATAATTTAACACAAACCCAACAAATGTACCTGATATTATATCAAAGTGACGAATGGCCAACCCAAAAAAAGTCCCAAATTTTGCACTTTATTGCACGTACCCAAAACAAAGAAGACATTATTCCTCCACATTATTGCAGAGTGAGGGATTATCTTTAAGAATCAAAATAATTTAATTAAAATAAAATAAGCATCAAATTCAAGTGTCCGGAAATGGAAGTTTTGTTGGTACATATTCGGCTCATCTAAACCTTATATTTCACTGAGGCCTTCAAGCAAAGAATAATACCTGTAGAAAACGTTCCAATCGTGCACTTGAATGTTCAGGTCCCTGACCATCATATCCATGAGGTAGTAGCACCACAAGACCAGTCTGCCGCAACCACTTAGCTTCTCCACTGCTCAAGAACTGATCAAAGATTACTTGTGCTCCATTAGAAAAGTCACCAAACTGAGCTTCCCAGATGACCAAAGAGTTTGGATTTTCCATTGAATAACCCAACTCAAATCCAAGAACACCAAACTCTGAAAGAGAGCTGAAACAAGAAAACATCTTAAGTCTTAGAATACACGAGTTCAAGAGGTATCTTAGATCAATATAAATTCACAACTAAAATCAGCTGTCATGGTCTATGTCCATGATAGGAAACAACATTAATTAGGGTTCAGCACACAGGAGATATAGGTAAATGGAAGGCATTATCACCCAAACCACACCCTGTGTTCTCTTTAACCATGCAAGCTCTCCTCTCTCTTGAGATAATTTTTTTTCCCAAACATTCAAACAGATTGATTAAATTCAGGACCCACGTGTGTACTTRAGACGATAAGATTAATACCCAGAACAYTAATAATGAATTTATGCACTAAACAAGAATAAWCYAGAACAACTAAGTAGAACYGATTTTATAAACACACCTGTTACTGACAGTAAACATCTCGTCATTTTGATTTATCATGACATTGTCCAAGGGGCAATATTTGTCTCCAGTTTCTTGATCATGGAGTACGGAATGTCTATGACTGAACGTGCCCCTCTCAACATCTTGACCACTCAAACGGACATGATTGCCTTCAACTAGCAAAGTAGSAAAGGCTAGTGCTTCACCAACTGCCCAATCAATGCCCTCTCCAGACTCAATCATCTGAGCACGTTGCTCATAAATTCTTTTCACAGCTTTGTGTGGCTTAAAAGATTCAGGAAGAGAGGTGATTGCCTTGCCAACATTCTTCAAAATTTCTGGCTTGACCCTGAAAAGGATATGACATAAAATGGCAATCTATACCATAACTTTACTAATGACAGAAAATAGCTAAGAAGGTCAGATAAAAAAAATAGTTAAATTACCCCGTGTTGCGGATTCTTGAAAGCTGCTCAGGAGACTTAAAACCTAGCCAGTAAGCAGAAAGCCAATCCCTCCTTTGAGGCACATAATCCTTGCTCGCATCAAACTCCTCATTGAGAATTGTCATAACCTTTTTTTGGAGCTGATCAACATCTTCCTTTGATAATTCTCCAGTATCAAGAACCTTTTTCTTGTAGATATCAAGAGCAGATGGGTGATTTCGGATGACCTGTCAAGCGGATAAAAAACAACTGAGAAAATTGGCACTCAACCAACACTATCGCAGTAAGCCTCCTACAATGATATGACATATACTTAGAAAAGGGGCAGTCAATATCTGCTTGTCTCAACTACAACAGTCGATCTATACAAACATGAAGTGAATCAACTTGGGAACTGTATATCTAACCAAAGAGATCACTGACAAGTTTAATACTTCCTCCGTTTTTTATTAGATGACCCAGTTTCTATTTTAAGAAATTTGGAAATAGTTGTCCCACTTTGATTTTTTTCTCTTTCAAGACATGGGGACTACAATAAATTATCATGTAATCCCACTTACTTTCTACTTTTTTGGGGTCCACAATCTTTCTCTCTATCTCTCTCATCTATGGGTCCCACATACTTTATAAAATTACTAATCTACTCACCTAATCACTTACACCAATATTTTGCCTCAAAAACCACAAAACCCAAAGTGGGTCATCTAAAAAAAACGGAGGAAGTATAATCAATCCAACAACGAAACTAGAAGAAGTTGAAAACAGACTTACCTTGTACATTTTTGGTTGTGTGAAAGATGGCTCATCAATCTCATTATGACCGAATTTACGGTAGCAAACAATGTCCACCACAACATCTGTATGGAAGGTTTGACGCCATTCAGCTGCAAGCTCACAGACATGAACCACAGCTTCCAAATCATCCCCATTGACATGAAAGATGGGGGCATTTAGAGCTTTTGCGACATCAGTGCAGTATTGGGAAGATCTTCCGGATCTTGGATCAGTAGTGAAGGCAACCTGGTTGTTCACCACAATGTGGATAGTACCACCAGTAGTGTAGTTTGGAAGACCGCTAAGATGGAGTGTTTCATAGACCACACCCTGTCCAGCAAAACTACCATCACCATGAATTAAAACTGCCATATTTTTTGTTCTATCAACATCATTAGAATAGTATTGTTTAGCTCTAGTTTTTCCAACCACAACTGGATCCACAGCTTCTAAGTGACTTGGATTAGCAACCAATGAGAGATGAATCCGCTTTCCGCCCCTAGTAGGCCTGTCGTAAGAAGTGCCTAAATGATACTTGACATCTCCAGTCCCTGTGTAAAGTCCAACCTCGTCTGTAGGTTTAATACCACCACTGAATTCACTAAATATCTGTCGCAGTGGTTTTCTCACAACATTACCCAGCACATTTAGCCTACCCCTGTGAGACATTCCAATGACTATACTTTCAACCCCCATATCCGCTGATCTATCAAACATTTCCTTCATACCAGGAATGAGAGTTTCACAACCTTCAAGACCAAACCTTTTAGCGGTAGTCCACTTAGTTGCTAAGAAACTCTCAAACTGAGTACTCCATATAAGCCTGTCTAGCATCACTTGACGCCTTTCCCTGTTATATCCCATTGGTGTAGGTGTCTCGATTCTGTCTCTCAACCAGTTACACTGGTCACGATCAGATATATGCATATACTCATAACCAATGCTCCCACAATACGCCTGCTCAAGACGGTTGAGAATATTCCGGAGGGTCTGAACAGGGCGGTTCTCTGACAGAAACCCAGCCATCCTCCATACTCCAAGGAAGAATTCACGATCTAGGTCAGCCTCGCTAAACCCATAGACATCCAAGTTCAAATCACTAGGAACCGGTCTTTGCTCCAGAGCCAGTGGGTCCAACTTAGCCTTAAAGTGACCATTAACTTGGTACGCCCTCACAAGCAGTAGCAAACGCATACTCTCTTGAATAGTCTGGCCTGAGATCCCCGGTGATGTAGACGCTTGGCCAACAAAGTTCCTGAAGAAATTGTCCCATGATTCATCTACACTATTAGGATCAGCTTCCCAAGCTCTTTGCAACTCCTCTAGGTAAATACTGCTCGTCCCATCAAGGAAACTATCAGTAAGCCGCGAAAGGGGTACAGGACGTGGGACAGGAGCAGCTTGTGGTTTCCAAACAGTGCCATGGAAAGAGCGAGCCTGTGAATTAGCAAAACAACGTTTCTGCGTATCAACAAGTCGTGCTGTTCTAGTCACATAAGAACGCCCCTGAGCTACAGACCTCTTAACAGCAAGCTTAGCGACCGTAGATCCAGCTCTAAACCAAGCCATAGCTTCTTATCACAAACTCCCCAGCTTAATAACAGGCTTCAACTCTAATATGCACCATTAAAGAATTGTTGTTACAACAATGTCGAAATAAACACATAATTAAAGACAAGAACCACCGTTAATTACCAGAAAAGGATACGAATCATACAAGTAAAAGATGCATCATACACACACAAAATAGACGCATAAATGAACACACTGCAATTTTCATTTACAAATTTCATTTCTTAAGTAACAAAACAAAAACGAATAACTGCAATTAAACTATTAAAAAAATCAAATGAATCAAGCAATACGCCAACACAAAATAATTTGAAGCATCAATCGTAAAAACAAAAGTTAAACAACATCTAAAATCAGAAAAATCGGATAGTATAACTTCGCGCAAATCATCATATTCGCCAATACTAAGCAACGAAACAAATTTTTTTGAAAATAATTCAAAATATAGTATACAACGGAAAAAAAAAACTAAAAATCGAAGAACAGAAACAGCAATACCTTAAAATTCAAAACATAAATTATCCAATAAAGACTAGATATTTAAGATATAGAACTAAAGAATACCTGAATGAGTAACGAATTGAAGAAGAAAGCAGCAGATCAGAAACCCTAATTTCTAGATTCCAGGAAGAAATTAGGAGAGAGAATGCATCATAAGAAAGAGCATTGATGGAAGAGAAAGAGAGAGAAATGAGCGAACATGTTTTCTTTTCCTTTTTTAAAAAATTAAAAAAAAATGTAGTAAAACGATTCGTATTGTACTATGTTTGGGCCAAATGCCCAAATTTACGGCAAATTTACAGTAAGAACGTTCTAACGTTTTTGTACAGAAAAAATTTGCAAAAAGGTCAAATTAAGCAAGCATTGAAGGCATTATATTATTGTGTGAAGTGTGAACCTTCCCAAAGGTCAAATAACTCAAATTTCTTTCGAGGTCGGAAAAGTGATCGCCAATGTGGTACTTTAGTGTCTCGTGGCGTACAGAAAGTCGTTAGTTTTAAACTTTTAATGGTGTGAAAAGAATTCGATTTAGTAAGCTATTTGACATTCACGGGTTGATCAAAGTACTCTTAAAGAGTAGTATCGAATATTTAGATCGAATCTCATCCACGTCATTGTCATTTGTATGATATCTTTTTATGCACCATCGAAGAATACAAACTTTGAAAAAATGATTAATTTATCACGACAAACAAATATTTTCAAATTTAATTAGTGTTACCAGTTTAATATTTCGTATTTTATTATTATTCTTTGGGGCTATGCGTTTACTTAACATATAATATATTGATTAATATATTATGGATGACTTTTATTTTTTTTCCTGATGGATGACTTTTAAAATTGGCCACTAATATAATCAATTCTTGAGAATGCATTGGTGTGTTGGCAATTTGGCCGTCCTATTGTTAAATTGTCACAATATGGGTGATAAATGCAGTTTAGACTTTAGAGTAACAATTTTGTATTGTTTGGGACTTTGGGGTATTACTTCAATATTTCAGTCTTTGAGCAAGACTTTGGCAAACAAGGTCCAGAATTTTATTAAAAACATAAAAATCAACTCTTGTGCCGAAACAAGAGACCGGTTTACATTAGCTTATTTTCAGTTCAATTCAGCTCCATTCAATTCAATTCTTAACCCAATTTCTCTCTCTCATAAAATATTCAATTCAGTTCAGCTCCATTCAGTTCAATTGATTTCAGTTAGTGTAAACAGGCCCAAGGTCCAGAGTCTTGTTACTATTCGCTAATGAGTGATATATACAAGGTTTCCAAGACTCCAATCACAATAGTATGCATCGGTTGATGTTGTCCGATAATAAGGGCGTATTTAATCTAATGCTCGAACTTACTATATACGTACTTCAACTTTGCTTGTTGTTTCTTTGAAAAGCTACAAATAAAAACTCGGGATATAAATATATGAGTAACAATTTGATACCAAATAATGGAGGATTTAACAATTGAAGGAAGATACTGTCAAAAAAACATATGAAGTACATCAAAGGCAAAACAAAAGCTATAGTGTATAGATCGTACTTCCGATCTCACATTTACATTATGCTGCAATTCTGCTGAGCCTCCAGCATGTCTGGTGATCTGCATACAAGAAATTATATAGTCAGTCTTATCCGTCAAAATCTTTTTCATTTCCTGGGTTATATATGCAATTCCCCTTAGTAGAGGCATAACAGTTTAGCACATTAACACTGAGAATATTTTCCGAAGAAAGCAATTGAAATGGCAATTAAAAGGTATGTCACACTCACAGTTGTCCAAGAGTTGATAAATCAAAGTCGGGAGCGAGCTCTTGCACAATATCATTTGGTGGGTGCCCACATTCTTGCATCTTCTGCATGAGCTCAACAATCTTAGTGAAGTTACCAGGGTCACTATCATACACTCCATTCAGCTCCTTAATAAGCTCATACTGATTAGAGTAACGTTTATAATCATCTTCACTCAAACTAGATTTGTGCTCCTCCAACCATTTAGGGTATCTTTCCCCAATTTCTTTCATCGGCTCATAGAGAATCTCCTTAGACAACAACTGCTGCATCATTGTCTCTACAATGGATTCCATGTCCTGATGAAAGACCAAATCATCATAATATAACGATAAGCAAATAAGATTGGTGTCAACATGTTTTCAAAAGCAAAAGGTATGGAATCGTGGAACTATAAAGTCAGATGACTTTGCACGAAAAGTTTGCATTCAAGTAATTGTATGATCATACATATTCTAGAAATGTATGTTGAAGAAGATACAAATTGTATCATTCTAAAGGCAAACAACAAGCAAAGGTACACAATTTTATGAATTTATGCAACATTGATTTAGAAAGAAAAGCTCTTTCAAAATACAGAAAATAATATTATTTGTAGTTAAGCATACAAAAAAGGAAATCATATCAATATCTGGAGTGCATACGATTGTCAAAGCCAGCTAACAAGAGTGAACCAGAAAGCAACGTGCCTTCACATCATGGACCCACATCAAGGATCCTTAAATGTCATGCTCGTTCGCTGGTAGGCTGGTTTGTAAGAGGGAGATCGAGAGGTATGTATGTGATCTACCTTTCATTTGAGCCAAACACATGGTCACATGCATGATAATCTATTTTTAAAAACAACAACATAATCATACACTATGCACAACTGAGCAAGGTGATTCTCACACTCTGAAGTCCTGAACCCTCTCTAAGAATGTAACCTCTCACCTTCCCTTGTATATCATATCCAGAAAAAGACAGGCACCAGGAGATCAAAAATGAGTCCCAACAACTTTTAAAAACAACACCATAATAATGTAATATGCACAGCTGAGCAAGGTCATTCTCACACCCTAAACCCTCTCTAAAAATGTAACGGTGTAAACTCTCACCTTCCTTTGTGAATCATATCCAGAAAGACAGGCAGCAGGAGATAATAAACGAATCCCAACAACAGAAACCTCTTTCTGCATTTTAATACTCTCAGACTCCTTGTTAAGTAGTCCTAAAAAATATTCTATTTGCTTAGATAGTACAAAAAATCAAAATTTCCTTACCAATGTGAGATTGGGCCCTAATTTACCTTACTACTTGTTTCCCTCCCAATCTCCTTCATATTGGCGCCTTTTCTCTCCCAACAGTACGGAGTAACATATATGTACTAACTACACATCTCCCTCTAAAATTCTAAGCATTTGAGAACTATCAGCTCAATCTGAAGGATATTTTGTAAAACTATAGTTTCTAAACAAATAATTGCTTCTCCTTCAAAGTACAATGTTCAATCTTTCCCTTACAAAAATAAGAGAACCAAAAGATAGGACACCAAGAGAAAATTATGAAAACCAACAAGAACTCAAAGACAAATGGTGTTATCTTTACAATATATTTCTAGACATCTCATAGGTGCACAAACGAGTTTAGGGGCACAAATGAGTTTTCTCCCTGAGTGTGTGTGTGATTTCCACATTATCAAAGAGATGGAAGCTGATAAAAGGCTGGAATGAACTAGTTAGCCAAAACTTTAAAAGCCTGCATCACTCAACAGCGCCATCAGTGGGAGCCATTACAAATAGTCTAATGTTTCATACTTTCATGATAAAAGTATTGGAAAATTTACAGAATGGAGGCTGCTGTTTGATGATTGGGTTTTCACCTTTCAGTGATGGTGGAAATGTGGTTGATAAGTTATAGGTGAAAGGGAGTAGGATACGCACTTGTGCGGTCATTCAAAAGAGAGAAGTAATGGACATTGCAAAGGGGTGTCGGGCTCAATGTCCAACCAAAGGCAACGTATTTATCGAGTGATAAAGGCTTTTTCTAGCATAATAAGATAGGGCATTGAACACTTGAAGTAAGCAGAAACTTAAACAACTCATTTCCCTGTGCTTAGTTATGGAAACTGGCACCATCCATAGCTAATTGGCTTCCACAATGAAACCTTTATGACAAGTCTAAGCTTAATGTCAGTTTCAAATGCAAAATGCTGCCATTGAACTGAAATCACGGACCATTCAAACAATTTAGCAAGCCTTAACACCAAGCTGGCGATGTAGATACAGATGACTTAGAGTCAGTATTATGCATTAGACATTTTCATATCTAAAGCATACAATACACTACATTTTCTGTCCAATTATACTATTAACACAAATGGATCTTTGAAAGTTTAATGTACTAAACAATATGATTGCGTTCAGGTTGTGACATTGAATATGAACTACATAAACAAGTTTTGTTACACATAATGACACAACCTCTGCAAAAATTGTGGAAAAGTCGCATCATTGAAACCTCAGAGTAATAGCACTTGCAAACCTAAAAACCCCAGTAGCCTAAAAGCTTATTGGCTTCGCCAAAATTCCAAGTATGGTCCATATGTGATCCACTCAACTAAATGAATAATCATGAATCTTGATATTATGCATTTAGGCACAATCCCACCATACAAAATTACAAACAAAAATGAACCACTTTTATCAACTACTCTTTCTTTTCTTTTTCATTATCATATTGGTCCCCCAGCATCATATTAATCTTGCACAGTCCCCTTTCTTGTCCACATTGACATATACTTCTCTTCACCACCAAAACATACAAGAATGCCTTCCTATATCGGCTATATGTAATTTCTAACCGACCCAAACCAACCTTAGTCCCTAGGCTTCCGATATTGATCATTCTATCAACACCGCACTAAAAGCAAGAATAACACCAACAATTTAGTCAAAGGAACCATCATTCAAACTAAGAACAAAGGGAAAACAAGTGAATAATAAGTAATTGTACAAGATCAATGCTGGTTGGATATTTCATAATGTCTTTCCCTTGAAGAGTTTAAGGCTTTAACACAATTATGTCAATTATAGACAATAACACTAAAGTACAAGTTAACACTAAAGTACAAGTTAACACTAAAAAAAACTCATAACCATTAAAACAAGCACAAAGCAAACAAAAGGAAAACAAGAATTACCTGGGAACCAGCAAGTTCCTCAAACTGCTTAACCCACTCCTCCATCATTGGATCCTTACTCAAATCCTCACCCGGTTTCGGAGCCCCCGACAATGACTCCATATTCTTAACAGTCTCTTTAGTCTGCTGCCTAAGCTTATCAAGAGTCTCAGATACATGAGACTCTTGAGGATTAGAATTGGGAATTTTCTGTTTACCCTTTTTCTTAGACTTCAAATCAGGCAACCCTAACCCTAACCCTAACCCTTGTACATTTGTGGGCAAACCCAAATTCTCCTCTTTTTTATCCTCTTCCTCTTTTCTGTTAACAACCCACCACAAAATTCAATTCAAATAATCAAAAGATTGCACCTTTTTGCTTAAAATTGAAAAGAGTAAATTGAATGGAAAATACCTTTGAGTAGGTGTGACATTAAGGTTCTGAAAATCATCCAAAGCACCTGAAAAAATTCAGCTTTAATTCAGTTAAATGGAATTACATTCAATTGTTGAAGAACAGAATTAAAAAGAAATTAAGGGAGAAGAATTTACTCACTGTCTAAGAGTTGGTCCAAATCCTCAGAATTAGTAGCCATTTGAGACACAATCAAAATTCTTTTTTGCGGAAATTCACTGACTAAAATTTGGGGATTTTGTTTAATTTTCTGTGCGGTTGAGAGATTTGGGATATGGTTGAGCAAATGATATGGTTGAGGTCTATGTTGAGGTCAACACCAAAAGATCAACCCTGTTTAGCCTGTTTTTACCTTCGTGTTTGTACCTTCGTGTAATTATCTACTTGTATCTATCGATTGTATTATTGGCTCGTCAATGACTCAATATACTCGTGAACAGCTCTCGAAAACGCGTATAAATTCGGTTAAAGTGATGAAAACCAAAAAAAATAAATAACACAATTAATAAGCAAGTTTTACTCAAATAAAGTAGTATTCGATTCATTAAAGCTCGCGAACCAAGCATCCAAATTCGTTAAGAGGCTAGGTTGTAATCGTTTAATACTCTTTTAAAACTCATTCATTCAATTAGATGCTAGAATCGAAATATATAAATCTCCTATTGGATAAATATGTTGAATTTAGGCTAGAATATAACTTTCGAATTGCTTGTAATTGTCCAAAGGTTTAACTTAGAAATTAATTAATAATGTACACATAACTCATTTAATCAGATGCTTGTTTTATATGTGAGCTAGCTTGAGTTCAAATATATAAACGAGCAAGCTTGAATTGGGTTCAAACACTGTAAAATCAAACCACAAGATATGACAAAGTGTTTGAAACTCAAGCTTAATTAGCATTAGTCAAGTTTAACTCGAATAGGTCAATATTCGGCTCGTTAACTATTTACGACTAGATATGGTCAGCACATCGTGTGCCATATCAATGTTAGGTTCTGCATTTCGCTGCTGGTCAGCACATCGTGTGCCATATCAATGTTAGGTTCTGCATTTCGCTGATTCATGCTTACCGGTATGTTGCTCGTGTTGATTGTATCAGTGCTCAGAATCATGGTGCATCTGAGTATTTAGCTGCATGATTTTCAGACAATTACAAAAATAACTTGCATGTTTCTTCTGGTTAGAATGAAAATAGTCCAACAAAAAAATTTCATGATGTTGATGTTATTCTATTCTACTCAGTGTGCTTGTTCATCTCCACGCCTAAATCTTATGCTTAAGAATGACTTCCTCCGATCCAAAATAAATTACTACAACATGGATAGGAGGATGACCTATAGAGACACAAGTTATCGGAAAATTGTGCATCATATAATACAAGCTAAGCAACTATATGCTGTGCAGGGGGAGGGGGATGAACTGATTTACATGATACTAAGTTACTAACGACCAATTGCTTGAAGATGAATTCACTCCACATCGATTGGAAGCACGAACACAGGAATTCAGCTTGTCCCGGCTGAAGAAGGTTGGTCTGCGGCAGAAGGTTCTGTTTGAGTTCCTCCCACTACATCAGCTGGGGAAGCTGTGCCTGTAATAGGAGGCGTTGATGTCACAATGGGCCTCGGCATGGGAGGCCGTTGAGCACCCGAGCTCAACGGTGGCCTCATCATTGAATTCAAAAGGCCTGGAGGCATTCTGTTCACTGGATATGACGACGGCATCCTAGATGATGAAGGTGGTATTCCAAGCCGGCTTGCAATAATTTGAGCTCGTTCATTAAATAGCTTCTGTTTTGACCGTTCCAATTGATCCCTGACCCTGAAGATTGCACTCTCCATCTCTGTAAAATAACTCAACTTGACCTCCAGTTTCCTCATCTGCAACCAGACAATATTACTAAAGATCAAACCCCATGCAGGAGGATAACCCAGTCTACTTTCAAACAAGATAAAGCCAACTTTCTACATGAGTAAAAACAGGATTTTGGAAGAGGGTAGGGGGAGAGAGAGAGAGAGAGAGAGAGAGAGAGAGAGTTGTTGATTATACCTGCTTCTCAATCAATGTAGTGGCTAACTGCCTAATTTCATCTTCTTCATGGTTAGCAAGAAGTTTGGACTTCACAGCAGCAGCGGAGAGTGTAGCCAAAGCAGCGCGCTTTAGCTTAGCTACATTGTCATCATCCTTCATCTGTGTTGATTCCTTAGATTTTGGGTCCTCAAGTGTTCTTTCATTAGATTTAAGGTCCCCTGGTGTTGTTTCCTTGGATTTAGGGTCCCCAGGTGTTGTGTCTGTAGACATAGGGTCCCTGGTTTTGTCAACATCCATTTTATCATCTCCTACAAAAAATAAAAATAAAAATAAAAATTGCAAAGGTCAGGAAACCAACATTGACACCGAATGGTAAAAGCCCCTTCCCCCATACACACAAAATATAAATAAACATTTAAGCTTTAGAAGTTAAGAGAATCCGGAATATAGTCAACAAATGTTCAGACATAGTCACCATTGATCATAAACATATTTCGTGACCCTTCTAACTTTATAAGATTCAAGACTATCAAGAGTGCAGAAGTATACGCAAACGCAAGAACTAATCGGGTAACCAAATGAGACATACCTGTCTCTGGTGCAGCTTCCACTGCAGAAACTCCACCTGCTATCTCACTTTGTGTCGTTTCAGAAATAACAGAACTGGGATCCACAACTGTATCTTTAGTGGAATCAGTACACTTATCACCACCTGCTTCTGTTTTTAAGTTATCTGATCCACTGGTCAAACAAGGAGGCATAACTTCAGATTCAGAAGTTACTTGATCCTTTGTAGTATCAGATGGTTTATTTTGCAAGCTACACGTCTGTGTCTCATCTACTGAATTTGTTTGTGCTTGCTCAAGGTTATTAGTTTCATTATGCTTTTCCACTACCTTCTCATCATCAGGCTTCACTGCAACCTGGGACTTCTCATCATCAAGCTTTTCAGAGACTGAGTTCTCTTCATAAGGTTTTTCCAAGACTTGAGACATCTCTTCATCAGGCTTTGTGAGTTTGGATTTTTCATCAGGTTTTTCTGCAACTTGGGGCATCTCTTCATCAGGCTTCTCTGGCAACCCAGAATTGACTGCACACGTATCCTGCTCCCCAAGAGGCAATTCTGAAGCATCTCTAACATTAGAATTATCCTCTTTGTGAATCTGACCTTGTGTCGGACGACTTCCATCCAATAGAGGGGTGGATTCCTCCTCAGTAAGGGTGGCCTTTATCTCATTACTCGATTTGTCCTTAGCGATCTCTGGAGCATTCTTATCACACTTTACACTATTGATGCTGCAAAAGATAAAATTAGTCACCAACAGACAACAAGAAAGGCAACAAATTGACTGTAATAAGCACACAGCACTACAAACCTATCAGAAACATGTTTTTTCTCATCATCCACTGGATCTTCCAGGACAAAGCAGTGCCTTATAGCTAATTGTGGCCCAGGAGAAGTTTTTGAAATAGTCTTTAGGGAGCTATGGGCATGCGCAGTAGCGAGACCAGGTTCCACCAACTTAGTAAGGAATGCAGCCTGAAAATATAACAAGGGTAAGCGAGAGTTACAAAATAAATTGATTTTTAAACAAAAACGAGACAATCAAAACAGGGACTCACAAATAATAGTGAAACAACCTAAATTATTAAATGCAATTTATTTGACACAAAAAGGAAATGATGAATGCTTTAATTTTCAAAATATCCATTGTCATTTCCCTTTTTCCCTTTACTGAATAAACCAGATTAAGTTATGAAGACATGTTTAGATGACTGGATGTCAAAACCCAAGAATCAGATGTGAAATCCAAGGTTGTTTCAATCAGTCAACTTTAAAGAAACTTTCTGTAAAACTTAATCAATGTCATAAATTCACATAGTATGTTTTACCAATGCCATCACAGAATTTCCCGCTTCAGCAAAAGAAAGTTGATCGTCAGGAGTAAGTGGGCAACCTGCTACATGAAATGCCTCCTTTAATGCCTTGATTACTACATCATCACCTTTGCCCTGAACCACCTTCCCATCTGGAGCATTTTCTAAATTTGAAGTTTGAGCTTGAGTTGACACAGGTTGAGCATCATTGGTCTCGATTTTTCTCTCCAATGGCTTTGGATTCTCTTTACTACTTTCGCTAGCTATTAATTCAGAGTTACCTTTATCACTTCCACTCTCTACAGGTTTAGAGTTATCTTTAGTGATGGTGCCTTCTGTGTTACCTTTAGCACTTCCAGTTTCTGCTGGTCCAGAGCTATCTTTAGTGTTGTCACCTTCTGAAGGTTCAGAATTATCCTTAGGAACAGGTGTTTCATTATTGGTTGAGGGTGGTTCTTTATTCTCCGAAGCACCGTCTTTTGTATCATCATAATCCAGAAAATTATCCTCAATTGGCATTTGAAGAAAATGCAGTATGCATTGAGCTTTAGTTTTGGTGGCAACATGCTCAGCTATCTCATTCCAATTCTCTTTATAAAGTTCCAATGCTTCTAAAAGGAGGAGAGTTTCCTGATCAGTCCATTTCCCACCAGTTCCACCAGAAGCCTCAGCAGGCTCCATGAGAATGAAGTCTGATGGACACATGCCAGAGCCAAATTTCCCATTGTTATAGCACTCACAGCACAAATCAAAATCTGCCTGCAGCAGAAATACTGTTAGCCAAGTTGCACCCTAAAAGGTTAAAAACAAAGACATCCAGGAACAAAATGAAAGCAAAACGCAGTAGGATATAAGCATTCATAGTCCAGGACATTCCTCAATCTTGATCCTAAAAAATCAACTAGACAATACCACCACTTCTCCTCCACAAGAAAGGACCTCATCTACACAAGCATGAAAAAAGTGTGAATCGTAGTCTAGCTTATAGATAGATGTCAGAATCCCATTAACATCAACCTCTAAGAGTTGTTGAATTAACTGTAGAAAGCTTAAAGTATACTAAGACAGTCAGACATGCCTTCCTATGTACGAGTACAAAGAAAAAATGTGTAAACATATAATTAATTCTCTCATTCCATATCAACCTTTTTTCACTCCCTTCATCCCAACACTTTCACTAATTAATTTTCTTTTCTAAATCTTCTAATTTCCTAACATAACCCAACATCACCAATCTCAACTCAACCTTGATTAGTAAGAGATTAAAGGGAAAAAAGAACAACATGTTAGAGAAAATCCACCTGTTTCTGGCAATGGTATCGCTTGCGAGAGCAATCAGCAGAGCAGGAGTTGCAATGATACTCAACTGCAGGTCCCTCTTGTTTTACCAACTCTTCCGCAATAGACTCGGGAAATAACCCTGAAGGCACAGCCGCTGCTGACCAGTTTGCTCTTTGAGCCAAATTTGGCGATGATTGCTCATTCTCAAACTGAAACAATTTTTCAATTAAAGAATCTGTTTTCTCTGCAATATCAGCATCCGTATTTGGACCGGCATCAATATTATCAGGGTCATTTGGTAGAAAAGGATGATAGTTAATCAAACCCCAATGATCTAGAAACTCCATAACTTCTTGCCTTGCTTCTAAGTCCCCAACGGACAGCTGTGACAAGTCTTTTAATTCGATGTTTGTGCTCGGATTGGCATGAAATTTCTTCATGATCCAGTTCCGTATCTCCAGATAAATGTCTGGAGTCCGATTCTCAACCTTCCCGTTGAAGAAGGAACGCAGTGTTTCTTTCTCAATTGAATGAATGTTTGTCCAAGAAAACCAACCTTGAAAAGGGAAGGAAAAGGATCTCAATGAGTGATTTGCTTACCGAAATCCCTATCCTAATTGATAATATAATGTGCTCATTGTATCAAGAACAAACACAGACAAAGCTAAAATCCCAAATCTCAAACTGCCTGCCACAGTTTCCAATCAAGGAAAGTTGCAGACATTAGCTAAATTTAACATCCCAAATATGTATGTGCCGTAAAAAGAAGTTTAGGATCTATTAATCAAGCTCCATTCCTAAACTACTTATACAATGACAATTAGGAGATACACAAGGCAGGAATCTTGAGTAATAGCAGATTTAATATATCATTAAGTAAGATATCAGGAGAAAGAATGAGAATAGAAGCAAAGCAAAAAAAAAAAAAAAAAGGTAATTCAGTAACGTACTAATCCCTTCGCCGTCAAAGAGTGAGAAAATCATGTAAGCATCAAAGATCACCATAATCTCGAGTTTTATTGTGCGCGCAATTAATAAGCTTGCCGCGCATATCACCAAAGATCATTTGGCAGCATTTAAATTCAAATTACTCATTTGATTTTCAATTTTTCACAGCACATTCTTCAAAAGGCTCAACTAAATTCCACAAATCAACTCTTGAGCAGTGACTCAGAGAACGAGATATCAAACTAAAACAACACTAACCCTAAATTTCACATTTAGGGTTCGATTCAGAGAAAAAGTGACACTAAAATCATAATCACTGACAAAACACAATCACTAAATTACACATTTCAGGCCCAATTCAGCAGCAATCATACTAAAATCACAATCACTGATCCATACACAATCCCTAAATTTCGCATTTCTGGTTCAATTCAGCAACGGTCACACGAAATTCACAATCAACAACACATAAACAATCCCTAGATTACACGATTCTCAATACATTTCAGTTTTCACAGCCTCTTACTCCAAAATCTGATATCAAGCTCAAAAATATTTACTTAATCGAAACAGAAATCAATCAAAATACCGAAATCAACTAACCAGCAACAACAGGAACAACATGAACATTAGAATCGCGAGTTCGAATCTCATCAAACTGAGCATCAATTTCCGCGAGAAACTTCTTGTACTCCTCCTTAGCAGCACTATCTTCCTCTCTTCCCTCGGAAACGGCAGAATCATTGGCAGAAGAGTGATCGTTTTTGACGGCATTAAGCGCAGAAAATATCGCAGCATTGTTGTCGGACAGCTGGCGAGCTCTAGTAAGAGGACCGTTGTGGATCGGAGGTAGGAGAGAGAAGAGTCCACCGGAAGCGGCGGCAGCAGCTGCGGCAGCTTTCTCACGAGCGTGACGCTTGGGAGGCGCAGAAGAAGAATGCGTCGAGGATGAGGATTTACGCTTCGAGCCACGGCGACGAGGAGCAGGGGGTTCGGTTGCCGGAGAATCGCCGGATTTGTGGGACGAAGCGCCGGTAGTTGCTGCTGCCGGTGACGGTGATCCGACTTCTCGACGCTTTTCCTCCATTAATTTGGAATTTTGGAGTGTCGCAATGAGAAATCTCGTTTGTTTTCGAGGGTTTTGTGAGAGAGTGAGAACTGATGAGAAGAAGGTACTCTTTTTTGCTCCTACTTTTGGTTCGCAAATGACAAGTGCGATTCAGTAGTCTTCAACGTCCTCCTAGTCTCGTAGTCTAAACTCTAGATTCTAAACTCTAGAGTGCGTAGGTGATTGTTAGATGAGACGACTCGTGAGCTACCGATTCGACGATTAGCAAAATTATAACAAAACTCTATTGAATGGTTACAAGGATTAGTCGATTAGTCGGACCATTCCGTTTAAGTTACTAGCAAGCCAAGCAATTGGATGCTCAATTGGGAAATTTTGGGAGAAACTCGAATCTGATACTCTATTGAATCATTACTAGAATTAGTCGATTATTCAGACTATTCCGTTTAAGTTACTAGTGAGTCAAGCAATTTGATGCTCAATTGGAAAATTTTGAGAGAAACTCGAATATGATTTACTAAATATTGTATTATTCTCTAGACATTTGTTTAAGTCGAATTCAACGAGCAATTTTATTACTAATATAATTTACACTAATAATTTAGTACATTATTTGAGTTTAAGCGGAGTTAGGACCAAAATTGGTTTCGAGCTCAAGATCAAAATTATTGAGTCGAGCTTGAGCTTGAGCTTGAGTTTTCAAGCTTCACTTGCATCATAGACATCATCTCTATTATATAAGCCAAGGGGGGAGCTATGGTGTCCCCCCTATACAAAGACTTAAATACCCTTTCAATAATAATTGAATTGCTTATATTGATTTTCCTCAATCAATTTTTTCCCTAATTTAAAATGTGTATAAAGGAAATAAAGCTCCAATACAAACTAACATAAATAAAGTTCAAATGTAAACTAACATAAATATATGCATGCTAAAAGAAGAATAATTAAGATCAAAATTTAAATTGATACAACTACAACAATTTATAAGACAATTAAAGATTAAACATAAAAATTAAAAATTAAAAAATTCAGATTTGAGTGAGAAATAATAATTAAAAAAATCCGTAAAATTCAAGCACGCATAGCGTGCAAAGAAAAACTAGTTAGTGTTGATTGTTAAGGGCCATAATTTAGGTGAGGTTTTAATTAAAAGGGTCATCTAAAGCTCTTTATTTTTATGAAGATCATGCTTGGAGATTTTTTTTTTAAAAAAGAAGAAAAACTTCTAGTCGCCCAGAGTCCAGACCATGGTAGTTCCGCCAAACCTAGCTAGGCGCTTAAACCATGATTAGAGCTCCCTTTCATGACATCGCTTTTCTTTATAAAAAAAAATATTTTCTCCGTTTTCTTTTAGATGCACCACTTTGACAATTCTACTATTCACAAGAAGCACTTTGACCAAATTTTGTGTTTTACACGTAATGAAAAATATAGTCAAATGGGATCTCGTTAGTTTCGTCTCATTAAATAATATATTAATATCTAATTTTTTTTATAATTTTCATTAATCATAATTATAGTTATTAACGGTCAAAGTTGTGTCTCGACAAACGTGTTTTGTTGACTGAGACATCTAAAAGAAAACGGAGGAAGTATGAAATTTCAAGGGTGGCGGTTGTGGTTGCGGCTGGCCACTGTGTTCTTGGTTGGATGGCTAGTGTTGGTTGGTGGCTTGGGTAGCTCCGGTGGTGGAAAATGGGTGGGTGTGGCCGTATGGGGTTGTTGTGTTAGGAGTATTTTAGGGGAACACATGTGAAATGTGAACTATAATAAGGATATTTGGATTACAATTAGAATTTCCCATCTTAATTCAATTAAACTCTATCCAACTAACAAAACTATGGCTAGAGTTAGAAAGTCATCATCATCCATGAGTATGTTGGGCCTAGAGTCAGTCCAACTCTCACTAGTGCAGTAGGGGAAAACAGTATTTTTAAAACACCATTTGTTTACAAAACCCAAACACATACTACGGGCCTGTTTATATTAACTGAAATCAACTAAACTAAATTGAACTGAATTAAATATTTTATGAGAGAGAAATTGGGTTAAGAACTGAACTAAATGGAGCTGAACTGAACTGAACTGAAAATAAGTTAATGTAAACAGACCTTACATCGATTTTTAATTACTTACACCATTTCAAATTTAACAATTTTTAAAGTGGTGTTACACTGTGTATGAGTGAGAGAATATTTAGGAATTTTTGTTTATAAGTGTTATCCTTTTTATGAGAAACTGTCTTATTTATTGATACAATTATAATCTTTTTATGAGAAACCTTTTTTTTTTGTCTAAAACGTTGTAATATACTAATTTCTACTTTTATTTATTGATACAACTATAAAAAGTAAGAAATATCAGTTTGGGGCAAAATTATTCATGAATTTATAAGACAGTATCTCGCAAAAGTGAGATGATATATTATCGTTTTTTTCTAACACCATGCGGTGCCCGTTAAAAGGATCGAAAGATAAATATGGGTTAGAATTCGGAGACCATATATACCTTGTATCTCCGCAATTTTTTAGATTTCAATGCCTCATTTAGGAGAACTTATTTCTGCACTCCACACACTAAATTCGCATTCCAATTTAGCGACCGCTTGACAGTCACGTAAGAGCATCTCCAATGGTTAGTAAAAAGGACATGCTAGGAATTTATTAAAATGTTCAAGCATGTAGCTCACCGTTGGAGAAAGTGACATGATGTTTGCTTTCAAGCAGACCCATTTCAAACAAGCAGTGTAGTTTGAAATATTCTCTTCAATTAGAATGTGACAAGTGTTGATTTTTATTAATTAATTTTTCATTTTCATTTTATATAATTTATTTTGCTATTTTACTTAAAATTGCAAGCTACATAGCAAAGTAGCTCGCTATTGATTCACCTTGTAGCTTAAAATCATTGTAACATAAAAATTGGATGAAACAAGGTAAGCTACAAGGCATTGTAGCTTACCATTGGAGATGCCCTAAATGAAATGCTGATTTCAGTTTGGAGTACGAAAATCAATTGCCCTCGTTTAAACGTTCGTGTGTCACAAAATTAAAGTAATAAGTATCCTACTAGTGTAGTTTCCCTAGCAGAAGATTTAATATTTGTTGTTGAGCTGTTGAACAAGTGATCCAGGAAATGGCCGTTGTGGTTTAGTAATGGGGTGCCAACTGACGTCATTCCCTCCGTCATCTCCATTCATTTTTTCATGTTCATGCATTGCTTGTTGTCTACTTCATACATTTTGGTGTTTTCTTTTCTTTTTGTCCAAGCCAGCTTCTTAGGCACGACTCCGTCACCGGTCACTACACGACTGCATCATCGTCAAGGTTAAAACACTAGCGTAGGAATTTTCAAAACATGTACGATAGGTAAATAAGACATTTCACTAGACATATGAATCCACACCGACAACTCGATGGCCTGGTGGAGCCTTGTAGCACGAACAATGTAGAAGTGATTAAATGGGCGAATCGGACGGGGCTTGTATCTAAAAAGTCTTGCTCAAACTTACCCAAAAAGAACGGATTTTGCAGAATGAGGCTTTTGCGGGTCGGGTCGGGTCGGGTTTTTAAACTAAAAAATAGATATTTTGGTTGTCCAAACCCTCGCTTTTTTCGGGCTGGTGGGCCGGGCTTATAATGATCACCTCTAGAACAATGTAAATATTTTGCTTCAACACTTTAATTTGCACCTTTGAGGCAATGTTTATTACTTGGTAATTTATTTGCATTGTAATATTTTTTTTTTTGCGAGACAATGTTTTACAACTCTAAAATAATGTAAAAAAGTTTGGTAATTAAATTTGTTACTTATTGTAAACATTCATTATAGTGATTGAATAAGACATCATTATAACTTATAAGCATTGTGTGGATTAAGATGAGACGACCCTATTTATGAATCGTTGATCTTAGAAAATGAACTACTTTTAAGCATGAATTTAATGGTAACAAACTAACAACTAACAACATTGAATTCCAAGCTAACAATGTGATTGAACTCTTAACGATTATCTCATTCTATCTAACTATACTACTTTGTGACATAAGTAGTCTTCATTTTTTCCGTGAATCATAAAGCTCCAAGTCTCTAACCATTTAAGGTCGTTAATTCGTTATTTCCATTTCTCATCGAATAACTCAAGTAGTTAAAGTTTTCATCTCGATTTCAAAAAAATTTGGGATCGATTTTCACCCGTCCTACGACTCTTTAGTCTTCAACACCCAAAAAAAAAAAAGCAAGTTGACATGTTTTGTTTCATTTTATTATCATTGGAAACTGGGAAGCAACCTTCTTTTAAATAATTTTTAACAGAAGTAGTAGTACGGCTAACTATTAATATTTAAGCAATGAAACTCTTTATTAATACCATCAAACTTTCAACAAATGTCCAATTTCAGAGCCAATTTTCATTTCATTATTGGGTGAATGAAACTGGAAAACTTGAAGTGAAGCTTAACTTTAATTAATGGCTAATTAAAGGGTTTGTTTTCTAGTCCACAACAAAGTACAGTTCAAAGTTTTTTCTATTTTGGGTAAGTTTGCTTTTTTTTCTTTTTTCTTTTTATTTTAAAAATAACCCTTTTGTAATTTTTTTTTAATTTTTTTTTTAAATGTCCTCTGAAAATTACTGTATGAAGCTTCTACTGCAAGTTTGCAAGCAGTACTGCTGAATGATGCCAATATTTTCTGAAATAGATTGATTATGAACTAATCACCTAAACTAGATTGATTAAAAAGTAATTAATGATTACATGATGTAATTAGATTGGTTAATACTACTGTATGTAATAGGTACACTTTGTAGTTTGTCAAAGCTTTTTTGGGTCAGAATTAACTTTCATGGGTTACTTTTATTTAGTTGTGTTGTAGACTTGTAGTTAAAGGTAGTACTTTGATTGCTGTAGTTAACTTTCATGAGTTACATTGCCAACTTTATTGGTTGTTTATATTTTGTGAAATTTCTAATTAATGTACTGTACCTAGTTTGAGATCTATGTAGTCCTCCGTATCATATTAACTGCAACGATTTGACATGTAGAGAAAAAAATGTTCAATAGTTACAGATAATACGACACGAAGGGAATACATATGGTAAAAAAGTCTTGAATCCAGTAGGCTTAATTAGTTCTTGCTTTCTATTTTGTGCGTAAAGAGCCACAAGAGTAGTGATATGGACGAGATTTTATTATACGGAATTGTTCTTATGTATCACACACGCATACATAACCAACTTTGGTGACATCCGCAATGGCTCGGAACTTAATTTGAGTCTTTTTTTTATTATTGAAATGTAGTTGATTTCAAATAAACTCCCATTTCACAGGAAAAAAAATGTATTGGTTTTATGATAAATAAACCAACTCATAATTTTGTTGACAGAATGTGTATAGATTTATCCATATTAACTACAAACTAGGAATTATTGAATGGACTAATGGAGCATAAGTGTTAGGCATTAGGAGGGGACAAAAGAGTATTTGAGGCATGAAAATATCATCCTATTATGATGTTAGTTTCAATTCTCAAGTTTAGAATTATACTGTAATTGTAAAGTGATCGAGTAGTGTACTTAATCGATCTCGTGAATGTTGCAATGTTGTAGGGTGACTAAGGGGTGGCTGCCTCCACAGTTTAGATAGGTGCAATGGACAGGGATAAAGGAGTCGAAGAGGCGTCGAGTTCCATTGCCACTGCTGCAGAACAGAATCAGCAGAAGGCTAAGAATGAGGAGACTACTGTCAATAGAGTGCCATTCTACAAGCTGTTTTCCTTTGCAGATTCTACTGACAAGGCGTTGATGATCATTGGTTCCGTTGCTGCAATAGGGAATGGTGCATGTATGCCTTTGATGACCATCATTTTTGGTGACCTGGTTGATGCTTTTGGCCTGAATCAAAGCCCTGAACAAGTTGTTGATGTTGTATCTAAGGTATATATACTTGCTGTAAAGTTTCAGTTCCGAAAACTATGTTGAATGAATATGCAAGTTTATGCACTAGCTATTATTTTGGTTCGATACACTTCACTCGTAAGCATTCCTGATGATTTGGTACAGGTGTGTCTGAAGTTCGTTTACTTGGCCATCGGAGTAGCAGTTGCTGCATTTCTTCGTAAGCACACTGAGCCTGATAACTTTAGCTCTTGTCCAACTTAGTTTATTTTCAACGGAACCAACTAGGATTAAATGTTGTTAGCTAATGAAAAATGCATGTATAAACCTTTTTGCTGTGGCAGAGGTCGCTTGCTGGATGGTTACAGGTGAAAGACAGGCTGCGAGAATCAGAAATTTGTACCTGAAAACTATTCTCAGACAAGATATCGCCTTCTTTGACAAGGAAACAAACACGGGAGAGGTTGTTGGAAGGATGTCTGGTGACACGGTCCTCATACAAGACGCCATAGGGGAGAAGGTAATAACTCGATTATACTCTTAACCTCTTAACATTCTACTACATCTCTTCTACTTATCATACTTTTTCTTCTTCATCATCATCATCATCATATTATTAATTATACTAGCCACTCTTTTTTGGTAGGTTGGCAAGTTTCAACAGATGGTATCAACATTCATTGCAGGTTTTGTCATTGCTTTTATCAAAGGGTGGCTTCTCACTCTTGTCATGCTGTCTTCTATACCCCTTCTTGCAATCGCTGGTGCGGTCATGACCATTATAATATCAAAGATGGCAACAAAAGGCCAAACTGCTTACGCAAAGGCGGCTATTGTTGTAGAGCAAACTATAGGTTCAATTAGAACAGTGAGTTCAACTTTCTTCCAAAGCTCCTTGTCTTTCCATTCATCATTTGTTATCACAATGTTAAGAATCAAACATGATTGTATAGTAATTGTTTCGTATCAATCTCCTCTTCATCACTTAATTAAGGTCATATTAAGATAACCAATCTGTTCATATTAACAGAAATGACAATATCATCTTGAAATTTTAAACAGTATACTTGTGCTACAGATTCTGGACAAATGTAGCATTTAGTTGTTTTTTCTTAATAATTAGGACCCTGTGTGATCTTGCATTTCAGGTGGTATCATTTACTGGAGAAAAGCAAGCTATTTCCGAATACAATAAAGCAATTTCAAGTGCTTATAAATCAGGTGTCCTTGAAGGAGTAGCATCAGGAATAGGGTTGGGTGCATTAACAATGGTCATCTTTTGCAGCTATTCTTTAGCCATATGGTTCGGCTCAAAGATGATTCTTGACAAAGATTACACAGGGGGTACCGTCCTTATTGTCCTTATCTCCGTTGTCGTTGGATCCATGTAAGTCCATTCCTCTTGTTCTACTTAGCCTTGACAAAACATATAGTTTGTGTGTGTTATTTTGTTTCCTTTCTTAGGATGAGCTAGAATCGATTTTGTTAACCATCATATCCTGCAATTTTCAGCTGTAATCAGTTTTTGATACGGAACAGGCCCTAAATGACTCTTCTTTGATTGGTATAGGTCCTGTCTCTTATACACATCTAGATGTGTATAAGAGACAGACTTAGCCTTGACAAAACATATAGTTTGTGTGTGTTATTTTGTTTCCTTTCTTAGGATGAGCTAGAATCGATTTTGTTAACCATCATATCCTGCAATTTTCAGCTGTAATCAGTTTTTGATACGGAACAGGCCCTAAATGACTCTTCTTTGATTGGTATAGGTCTTTGGGCCAAGCATCTCCCTCTGTGAGTGCCTTTGCTGCAGGCCAAGCAGCAGCCTATAAGATGTTCATGACCATCGATAGGAAATCTGAAATCGATCCTTACGACCCTAATGGGAAAGTAGTAAATGACATTCGCGGTGATATTGAGTTAAAGGATGTTCATTTCTGTTACCCGAGCAGACCTGATGAGAAAATTTTTGATGGATTTTCTCTATTTATTTCAAGTGGCACAACTGTTGCATTGGTTGGACAAAGTGGGAGTGGCAAATCGACAGTAATTAGTCTTATAGAAAGGTTCTATGATCCCCAAGCCGGACAGGTTTTAATTGATGGGATCAATCTTAAAGAATATCGGCTAAGATGGATCAGGCAAAAAATCGCCCTTGTAAGCCAGGAACCTGTGCTGTTTGCTTCCTCAATCAAAGATAATATTGCATATGGAAAAGATAATGCCACCATTGAAGAGATTAGAGCAGCAGCTGAGCTGGCAAATGCTGCTAAGTTCATTGATAAATTGCCTCAGGTTTGATATACTTGAATTCTCATATGTTTAACTATTTTTTAAKGAGTTAAGTACACATTTATCTTAGTTTCGCGTGGTTGTTGTTAATTCCTCAGGGGCTGGATACCTTAGTTGGTGAGCATGGAGCTCAGCTATCTGGTGGACAGAAGCAGAGAGTGGCCATAGCAAGGGCTATTTTAAAAGATCCTAGGATATTACTTTTGGATGAGGCTACAAGTGCACTCGATGCAGAATCTGAAAAGATTGTGCAGGAAGCATTAGACAGGATAATGGTAAACCGAACYACTGTGATTGTCGCACATCGTTTGAGTACTGTGAGGAATGCAGATATGATAGCAGTTATTCATCAAGGAAAGTTAGTTGAAAAAGGTATAMTTATAGCCTAATTTTGCCCCCCTCCCCRAAAACTTTTTCTATGGGATTGATACTTTTGACTCAATGAAGCTATACTCATTCCAACCTGATATGTTATCACATATACATATACCCTTTAAGTATGCCAGGAAATATGTTGTCTTACTTCCTAATATTGTAATGGTTTGTGATATGCTCTTGCTAAGATCGAGTAATGGAGATAGTATGGGAGTGGTTCACCTATTATTAAGGGTCTTTGAGTAAAGCTAGTTACTTAGTTATGAGGGTTAAGCCAACGAGGTTGTTAATTGCTAAGACATGGGAGACAGTTAATGATTCGTCATATCTCTTCCTTCCGAAAAAAGCAACTCTGGATGCCATTGATGATAGTCATGAGTATATGCAAGCTAAGATATAAGTGTCTCTTAATTTAGTTAGTCTTACAGATGTCCCTGAACTGTGACAATCACGGTAGGGGAATATGTTGGTAGAGGGAGTAGCTTATTGCAATAGGCTAAGGATAAAAATATTATCCATGATTGCTTGTAAATTTGTGCTTGATTAGTTATTCAAGATGCCTGTATTCATACTTTTCTCTCCTCATGTGCCAACAAATCAGGTCCACACGCGGAGCTGCTGAAGGATCCTGAGGGAGCATATTCTCAGCTCATACACCTGCAGGAAATTAGGAAGGAGTCTGAACAAGTTGAGGATGTCGGAGGCATTTCCAGTCGCTCCAGCCAGAGAAAGATGTCGTTAAGATCATTGAGCCAAGGGTCTTCTGGGAGGGTGGCCAGCAACCGTTACTCAGTCACAGTGCTAGAGCTTGAGGGTAGTGTTGAGTTGCCGTCTTCTGAGGAAAAACCCCAAGAAGTCTCAATTTGGCGCTTGGCTTCTCTCAACAAACCTGAAATTCCAGCACTTGTTCTTGGATCACTATCAGCATGCGCCAATGGCATCATCTTCCCAGTTMTCAGTATAATACTTTCAAGTGCGATCAAAATGTTTTATGAACRGCCTCATTTACTGAGAAAGGATTCTAGGTTCTGGTCACTGATGTTCTTAGTTGTTGGTGTAGCATCACTAGTGACTCAACCTCTTCAATTTTTCTTCTTTGCTGTGGCTGGTTGCAAGCTGATACAACGCATTAGATCAATGTGTTTCGAGAGAGCAATCCACATGGAAATTGGTTGGTTTGWTAAGGCTGATAATTCAAGTGGTGCGATTGGTGCAAGGTTGTRCGCTGATGCAGCAATAGTACGAGCTTTGGTTGGAGATGTGCTTGGCCTGACTGTTCAGAATATTGCAACRGCCGTTTCTGGTTTGCTGATTGCATTCATTGCAAATTGGATATTGGCATTCATTATTCTTGCARTGATACCTGTTGTAGGCCTGAATGGATATATCCAAGTGAAGTTTTTGAAGGGATTCAGTGCAGATGCTAAGGTTCTCTCTCGCGCTTTCTCTCTAACTCTCTGTCTTATACACTACTGCTTCATACTTTTAGGCCAGTAGAACTGAAATTTCTGTTTGATTTCTTMGACTTTCTGCAGAAGAAGTATGAAGAAGCCAGCCAGGTTGCTAATGACGCGGTTGCTAGTATAAGAACTGTTGCTTCCTTTTGTGCCGAGGAGAAGGTGATGCAACTATATGAAAAGAAATGTGAAGCCCCTATAAAAGCCGGTGTTAAGCAAGGATTGGTTAGTGGAGTGGGATTTGGGTTGTCCTTTTCCCTGCTATTTTTGGTCTATGCCGCGAGTTTTTATGCTGGAGCTCAGCTCGTTGCTCATAAGAAGACAACGTTCTTTGAGGTTTTTAAGGTATGTAACTTGGATTATCTACTACACATCAATTTTATTTCTAGCTTCTAATTAACTGTCTTAAGTTCACATCCTATTGCCTGTGTAACATGATGCTCTCCTGCCCTCCTGCAGGTTTTCTTCGCGTTGGCTTTCTCCGCCATAGGAATATCTCAATCAAGCTCTTTTGCAACTGACAGTAATAAAGCCAAGGATGCTGCTGGTTCTGTATTTGCAATCCTAGACCGTAAATCTATGATTGACTCAAGCGACGAATCTGGGGTGACCTTGGACAATGTCAAGGGCGAAATTGTGCTTCAGCACGTAAGCTTTACGTATCCTAGTAGACCCGATACTCAGATTTTCAGAGACCTGTGCTTGACAATTCACTCTGGCAAGGTAATCTCTGAACTTAATTTAAGACAGTTTTGCTGTATTCATGTTTAATACAACATTGCCAACATTACTTGTATGCTTGAATTTCCAATTAGATGTTGAAAATTTTCTATGTTTATATGCACTTATCAGACGGTTGCTCTTGTTGGAGAAAGTGGAAGCGGAAAATCAACTGTCATCTCCCTTTTACAAAGATTTTATGATCCAGATTCCGGTTGTATCACACTCGATGAGATCGAGCTTCAGAAATTCCAGTTGAAGTGGCTAAGGCAACAAATGGGCCTCGTAAGCCAGGAGCCTGTCCTTTTTAACGACACGATACGTGCTAACATTGCGTATGGAAAGGGGGGCAATGCCTCCGAGGCTGAGATCACCAATGCTGCAGAGCTCGCAAATGCTCACAAGTTCATCTGTAGCTTACAACATGTAAGAAGGGAAATTTTCTAGTAATGTTCTTTTATTAGAGCAATGCGTACGTTTTCTATTTAAACAAGTTTTTGGTACGTCGTTACAAGTCATCTAATTATATTACACATACAATGATCTATTCAGGGGTACGATACAATCGTAGGAGAACGAGGAGTTCAATTGTCCGGAGGGCAAAAACAACGGGTTGCCATAGCCCGCGCCATAGTAAAGAATCCGAGAATACTCCTACTAGACGAAGCCACAAGTGCTCTTGATGCCGAGTCTGAAAGAGTTGTACAAGATGCACTTGATCAAGTCATGGTGGAACGTACAACGGTCGTAGTTGCTCATCGCTTGTCCACCATAAAAAACGCCGACGCCATTGCCGTGGTAAAGAATGGGGTCATTGCCGAGAAGGGGAAGCATGAAACTCTAATTCGTGTTAAAGACGGTGTTTATGCTTCTTTGGTTGCACTACACATGAGTTCATCCAATTGATCACCTCGTCACAAGTTTTTTCACTATTTTTTCTTTGGTGCTAAGAAAGCCAGATAGGCGGGGATGAGAATCGCTCCCAGGATGTCCTGAAACCGAGAGGGATGCTTTAACCACTTTAGTTATTCCTTACTCTCACTTTTTTCACTACAACTAGTAAGTCGATCTAAGTGTTTTAATTTCAAGATCAAAGTGCATAAACTAAGGTAATATTATTAATTAGGAGCACATACCCTAACCCCCTAGGAAATTATTTTAGAGACTTGAATCGCTTTCATTGATGATTGCTAGCAAGCCCCAAAATTTTGTCACACCACCCTCGGTTTCTTTTTGTTTGTCTCACTTTGATCCTTTTCATTTCACCTAGAGATTTCATAAGAGACGAACATTATTCCGAAACAGAGTGTATATTTTTGTCGTTTTTTAAGATTTATATACGCAACTTATATGTTATGTTTCATTCATTATAATTTTTCCTTTAAGTTTATTCTTTTCTAATCTATATAATGAATCTTTATTTATTTTTGTTTCTTTGGTGTGTAATGAACCTGAACTTAAGTGAAGTTGCTTCAACTGAACTGAAACGTAGCGTAAAAATTTAATTAAGAGTGTCTCGATTGAATTGAAGTTGTTTGAACGGAAGCACAATAAATTTGAGACCAAAGAAAGGAGTGCATTAGCTATACCAAATATTTGGATGTCAGTGTGAAAAAATGTTCATTCATGGTTATCAAAATTCTTATTCAATCCAACAATTCTACGATTTTCGACCCAAAATTAAGTTTTCGATTCGATTTTATAGTAGAACCTTAATTTTGTAGGATCACATGATCCTAAAATTAGTAGAATCTTCCTTTAAAAAAAAAAAAATAGTAGAATCTTAATACGATTCAACAACCCGATTAATTAGCGTTATTATAAAACTATACACTTTAAATCTTTTTTTCTATGATTTCATCAATTATAATTTCAAATCGATCATAATTATAATCTTGATTATAATAGACTTTCATTAACAATATTAATGATTATATTTCGGTTTTATTTACTTATACACTTGAATTTACTCTTACCTTATCGTCATTATACAAGAAAAAACCATTTATTTTTTGTTATTTGGTAGAATCTTACGATTTTACAATTCGATTTTATCATCCGATCGTAACAACCTTTTCGATTCAAACAACAATGGGGTTCATTGCTTAGCAAAGTGGCACATGATGGACATGAAGCACGCACATAGTTTACAAGTGCCGGAAATAAATGTCTAAGCTTACGACTTCATGGCACAATTGCAAGTGGCACGCAGTATGTATGTACAATGGTGGCGCACATGGTATGGTAAGCAGTAAACTAGTTTGTGTTTGTTGCAACTGTTTAAGCAAACTTATGCGGCCTGATTACGAGCCGAGCTCGAGTATCACTAACCTCGACTCGAGTACTCGACTCATTAAGATTTCGAGTCAATCTCCAATCCGAGTCGGTCGATCTCGAGTAACTCGCGAACTATTTCATATATGTAGCTCCAATAAAGTATGAGACATATTAATTTAGTTATTTTATTATAAATAATAAATGATATTAGACTTTTCGAACTTATCGGGTCGAGTTCATTACTACTCAGCTCGAGTCGATCTGAAGCTCAATCAAGTCGAGCTTTGACCGAATCGATCTCGAGTAGCTCACGAATAGTGTTGTATCACTATGGCCCCTAACTTATACCATTTGCTGAATTGCATGCAGTGTGTTTGATGTTGAAGACACACTATGAATGTGAATGTGTGACTTTCAATGATCCCTTTTAAATTGAAATTTGGTTGAGGAAGGTCAAAAGATGAGAGTGTTTAATGCCTTTTCTTTGCAAGTTTACTTAGACCCCCTGAATTTCATCCTTTACCTTTGAGCGGTGCTTTGTTTGGTCGTTTGAAAAAACATAAAAAATACGTAATAATTGAATATTTTTATACCTTATAAATAATGTTCAATTATGAAATTATTTCTATTACGGATTTTAATTTGTATGTTCATTATAATTACAACACTTTTGCATTCCCGTACTTTATACTAAGGAATATTCTACGTATATATATAATTAGATCAACTAGGCACAATTGCACTTATTTACAAATGGAGGTTGATTGTGCAATTCAATATTGCAATAACGAGTCACTAGTGTTATATATGTGCGTGCTAATGTGTCGCATTTGACATGTTTAAATTAGTTCTAGCTCTATACATTGACAAATTACACGGTACTCCGTACAACTGTACAATCAACCACATCATTTTTTACATACGCAAGAAAAATAAAATTTTCATTTATAATAATACGAAGTAATATAATTTGTTCATTTTTAATTACAAACTGATTACATCAAACATATACTCTTAACAAGCATATAAAAATTACACATCATATCAAATTAAAAAGAGTCTCACCTCATATATTAATAAGAACGTACCTCATCAATAATTATAATAAATATTTTAAATTAATAGAAATATAGAATTACTTCTACTAGGGTAAATTAAATTTGCTTCAATTCTAATACACCTGCATTCATCAAAAGCAAATTTTCTTGATGTCAAAAAAAAAGAAGCAAATTTTCTAATAACATCTACTTATTTGTAACATAACAAACATATACTAAAACTTTGAATTATTCATCTATTATTATTTTTTATTATTATTTTTTCCATCACCGGACTACTAGAATAAAATTTTCCTGGCTTTCATCTACTGCTGATCAGCACCACCATGTAATTCCGGCTTCGTCGACGAGCTCGTCGCCGAAGCCGGAAGATGGTTGGCCTCTTCTTGATGAGGATGGTATATAATAGCATTAGAAGTGACATCAAAATCCTTCTTAAAATGAGTCCAAAACCTTTTTTCTTCAGTTGGGTTTGCTGTTTTTTCATCAACTATGCCATTTATGACTTCTGGAATTGGCTGATCTTTCATCATCACTTTCCAATAATCTTCAACCCCTTTTCTTGCACTTATCTCATTTGCAAACTGTTCATCATAAAAAAAAAAAAAAGTATTAGAATTATGATATAATTATATGTTAAAAAAAAGGGTATTTGAATATATAAAAATCAACAACAACTAACTAACAACAAAACTAATAAAAGTCAAAGAAAAAAAGAATTAATTTGATGAATTATGAGAAGAAATGAAGCTGATTATTATTATTATTATTATACCATGAGAAATAGGAATGAGAAGAAGAGAAGAGAAGAAAACTTCATGTTAAAGAAAAATGTTTGTTATGTGATGAGTGAAATTGATGTAAAAGAGAGAGAAGAATGGTCAGAGTTTTGTGAAATAAGTATATTATTTGATATGCGAAGGTAATTATAAGAGTGTTACATGTTGAATTTATAGTAGTAGTGAGATTTTGGATAGAAGAAGAAATAAAAAGGTTGGTACTAATTAATTAATTAATTAATTATGTTTGAAAGAGCATTTAGGAGAAATTAGTCAAAAGGCAATGATTCCTTTGGTGTGGATTTTGTGATAACCTATTTTATGGGACACGTAATTTTTTGGGATTTTTTTTTTTTAAAAAAAATGTGAGATAAATTATTGAGGTTAAATCTTGGGAAGAAGTTAAACGTGCCTTGATAATGTAAGTTGATGTGGGGATTCATTATAAAATTAGACAAATCGATCAGGTCGTATTTTTTGTGTTTAGGAAGTCACAAGCTGAGAATAAGGATGAGAATTGATCTTAGAACCTACGTATGATTCGACACAAGTTCAAAGAGCATCCTTTGTTTGTAGTGTAAATAGCATTTGTAAAGTGTTATTTTTAGCATTTAATGATTATATTGTGTGAATTAAACTAAATTATTACTTTGAAATCATTAAAAAAAGAAATTAATTAAATATTATGACGTATTGAGTACAATATTAGAAATTTAAGCATATAAATATTTCCTTAATTAATTTGAATAAGTTATCCAAATAATTTTTATTTCTATGTGTGGAAGATCGTGATTTATTTTTATACTTACATGTATTATTTCTCATTTAAAAGTCATTTAAGATTGTTGATTTGTTTCCTATTTCATCTTCTTTACTAGTCTCTCTCCTTCATGTCCAAAATAATTTTCTATTTGTTTCCTTAAATTTTAAAAAAAAAAACATTTCAAGTGTCCTTATAGCTTATGACTATAAATTTTTCATCCATACATAAAATGGTTTTGGTTTGATATGATATTTTTTCATAAATAAATCATGGTTGTCTCCATTTTTTTCTGCTTTACTTTTTTTTTTAGAAAAGTTTCGTTTTAGAACTATTATTATAAGTATAATCAAAATGACGTATTACATATAAAATTAATAAAAAATTATTTTATGTCACCCATAAATTGCACGGGCAACTAATCGAGTAGTTGTTACAAAGCAAAATGCTACTTTGAAAAATGAAAGTTGTATATGTAAATTTCAAAAAATAGAGGAAATATTAGCTTAAATAAGTTGAAATGAGCGTAGTCCATTTATATTACTATTAATTTAACTTGTGTTGCTTGCATTTGTTTTTAATTTGATTAATGTATTGAGAAACAGTTAACATGATAGTACAAGTAACATACATAATTAAATTAAAAATGGGTATTGATGCTTTAGACTTGGGAAAAAAAGTATGCAAAAGAAAAAAACACGGATTGGATATAAAAATATATAGGAATAGCATGTAAAGTATTTTATACTATACTCCAACAAAATGTTAAATGTGAAAAAAATATAAAGAGAAAATAGTAATCATAGATCGATGTAGGTACAATCGATTGTATCAAAAGCTGCATACTCTGTACAAGCATGTTGTCAAATGGGCTTGATGAGCCGCATCCGTCACGGAGAGTGCAAGTCCACATCACAAGATCAAGGAGGTTCCACTTTAAAATTAAACCATATGATAATAATAAGGGGAGTAGTCTCTTAGCCTTATATAGTGATCTCAACTCTTGAATTCTTTCGATGTGAGATTTATCACCACAACACTCCCTCTTAATTTCAATGTAGGACAACACATTCACTCACATGTGGGTTATTCAAGGACTTAACACATGTTCAATTTTTAAAATTTAAAAATGAGTGTAATTGTACTTAAAGTTAAATACATACAACCCGTTGTACTGCGTAGTCCATACTAAGTAGTAGGCTAGACTCCCCTACAATCCTACATACATATGGAGCTACAATTGGAAAATAGTAGCATTGATTCAAATTTAGATATACAAAATACAAATACTCCATCTGTTACGTTTAATTGGCAACACCTAAATATTTTACCTCTCACAAATAATAACAAAAGTTGTCAATAAAACACGTAACGGAAAGAGTAATAAACTTCTCAACATGCACAATACTACAAAAATAGTTGAGATTAAAAAAAAGAAAAGGCATAATTATATATTATTGATATTAATACAAAATATGAATCCAAACAAGAACAGCATCAAAGATCAAACTGAAACAGTGGGAACATGGCCAGGTACACTGTACTCAATCTTTGCTCAACTCCTTTAAACAACGCATGCACTACTATCACCAACTAACAAAGTCAAAAAGAAATGACAAAACTCTAAATTATTATACTCCTACTATAGTGTAGAGAAGATTTGTTGTTATCTTACAACCGATTTAGATTGAATCCTTAACTAAGGTATCGGATTTGAGCCTTGAGATGGAATGAAAAAAATAATCACACATAGAGCTACTCTCATCGGTTTAGCTTGAACCGTTAAAACTTAAAAGCATCAAGTTTCAATCCTCGATCTTAACTAAGGTATCAGATTTGAGCCTTAAAAAAATGCACAAATTAAATAGAGTTGCTTATTAATTAAGGTGTATTCATGCAAATTTTAAACGAGAGCTCAGATTAGTCCACTCGAAAAAGACGGTGAATCGGAGATTGTTAATTTTTTTTTTTAAAAAAATAAAACAAAAAACAAATAGTGGACTTTTTGTGTTTGTTAGTAACTGCCATACATACTCCAAAGTTGACTATTGCCTTGAGAATCTTGCTCTTGATTGATGCACAAGCATGGGAATATAAACACTCATGTGGGTCCCACCCCACTTTCTACGATTATGAAATGATCAAAATGGGGTTTGTATATATGGAAACCAGTCATATCAACAACAACATGTTAATTTTAGATCAGATCATTTTGTTATTATAACGACATGAATGTATAATTTGACTTCTAAAAGCATTTCTTCACTTTAATTTGGTTCATGCAATTATGCAAACATGTTATTAGGTCAATGTAATGCATAAGTTTAGTCCAACTATCTTTATTTATATGGACACAATTCTATTCTAAATCATGTAAACAAATAATGATTTTCCAAGGGTGGGTGTAGACAAAATAGGTCTTAAATCTCATACAGTATATATGCCGAAACGTCTAATAACACTCATTTCGCTATTTACTAGAGATAAAATATTTTCCAAATGTTTTATCATATAAACATTCTACTCCATAATTAATTAAAATAAATAAGTAGAGGATACTAAACATTCTATGAAAGTTCTATTCTCGTCAACTGAATTTTGTTGAACATAACTTATTTCTATTGAACTGAACTTATTTTTACTCAACTTTAACAAATTTCTTAAGGATTTAACTTATTTTTTTTACTAAACTGAACTTATTTTTACTGAAACTTATCTAAATAAGTGGACAAAAACAGGGCTAAAGTATGTGAATACCCACAATCATGAATAAAGGACCAAATTATACATACACATTACTTTCTCATTAAACTTTATATAATTATCAATAGTTTAATTTCCATAATGATCTTTCATTTGCTTTAAGCTTGTATTTTAAAAGATAAACAATCTGAAAGGAGGGCTACACGGTTTGGTAAAGACTAATAAGATAATAAATTATTATTGTTGTTTGATTTTTATTTGAGGGAAAAATAAATAAAGCAAGAAGGAAAAATAAATAAATAAAGGAAAATAAGTATTAAATTATTGCTTAAAATGGTAAGTATTTATAGATTTATGTTAAAATTGCACAAAATTTGATGTCATAAATGTTTATTTTTTTGAAAATCTTCTTTTTTGGCTTCTTATATGCAGCCCTATGAGCTGTATATATCATAACCCATAAATAAATAAATAAATGAAAAAAGGTCAACTGGCACTCAGCGCAAACATTGGCTTCCTTTCCACATGCATGCTTTACTCGAGATTTTGATTAATAGGAAACAAACAAAGAGCAATGACCTTTCTAAAATGGGAAAAGCATCAAATTAAATTACATACATTAACAAACGAAATCAACATTAACAAACAAATAATTAAAAAAAAAACCTCTCTCTAAACCTTTCTAAATGTTTTTCGTTGGTTGAATAATGGAGATTTAGGGTTTAACAATCTTGGAGAGAATTCAGAAATTCACAAAAGGTATGATCATCCAAACAGTACAACTACACAACAGCAGACGTTAGGTCGAATCAGAGCGAACTCACATATTGTATTACTTCGAATGAAGATTTTTATTAAGGTTATTTTAAATCGAATCTGCAATGTAACTAGTTCTAAGGTGTTTTATATTTTTGTTGAATTTTTTGTTTTTTCTTCTATTGATTGTAATTATCTTTTGACCATTTCATATTAATGAAATCCTTTTTCTTCCGTAAAAAAAACAAATAATTATGCATGAAAGTTTGATTTTAATTAGAAAAACGAAATTACCTAGAGGGAAAAAAAAACTTTGTTTACCCACCATGTAGATGGAAAAAACTTTATCTCTATTTACCCTCTCTAATTTTCATGGAAATAGAATCCATCTCTAAGTCTAACCACCAATTCTAACAACGAAGATATAGTCAATTATTAGCTATCTTATTTAATTGTGCGATAATAGGACTTTATTTTTAAACATATAATAACTTTTTGATAGTCATTTTTGAAATATTGACACTAGCTAAACACAATTTAAAAGATTTTTTTTAAAATTAATTAATTAATTAATCGATGTGCAACATACTCCTTAATACATAATCATGTGGTGACCTAGTTTTATGTATGTTGATTTGTCTTAACAAATTCTTTTGAAAATTCAATCATTAATAATCATATGCATTTTAAAATATTTTTGTACATACCTAACTCACTAGCCTTTTTTTGGCTAATTCGAATTCGAAAATCAATTCTAGATGGTTAGGTTTTAGTTTCCTCCCAATTATTATTACGGGGGATCGAATATATATAGGTTCTCCCTACCAATTAAATATAGTCTCAATTACCATTACTGCAACAATCAGTTGGTACACACTAGCCTATTAAATCAAAGTAGTTTTGTAGAGAAACTAATGACAGAACTAAATATCATCTAGAATACTTCACTACTTGCATTGTCTGATGACTTCCTCAACACAAAATAGAAGATCAGATATTTGATTATTTTTATTGCATTGTAATTCATAATTTTTAATGAGTCTTTGAAATGGGGTATATGCCGTGTGTTGTCGTATGCCATTATTCCTTCTCCTAATTAAAAATTGTCATTAACTAACCAATAAAAAACGAGAAACAATTGGGGTTGTTTAGATAGGGGTCTTAGTTTGAAACTATATATTCCTGTAAGTGAGTCTCAAATTCAAGCCCTGGGAATTAATTTTAATCGTGACTCCTGTGAGGCATGACTCTACCCAATGATGAGCGAGCTACCATGTAAACTCTCACGTACATGCAAAATATTAATCCAATCGCCAAAAGCGATGGACACTCCTCGTCATACTAAATAAAATTAACTAAAATGAGAGAGTAGCACACTAGCTAGCTAGTAACCATATGTAGGGTGACAAACGAACATGAGCATATGTGCCACTATTGTGTGCAAACAATCATACATACATACACAAAATCTATAATCTTTAAATATAGTGAGTGCAATGTAACCTAACAACAGCTAAGGTTATGATTAATTTTTGAACCAAGCTTAGCTTTACCTAATTGTCTTTTTAATTTTCTTAATGATGAGATTTTTTATTTTATTATTTTTTTTGAAAGGTTCTTAATGATGAGATAGATATGTGGTCTACAACATATTATTTAGTCCATACAATAATAAATTAGTAATTTATGCATGTCAAACTTAACTTGCGTTATCAATGACTATATTTAACAACACACACAAATACTCGATGAGTACACAATTTGAGAAAATTATTGGAGAGGATACGTGTCACTCTACATGTATAGCATGTATCGCATCACTATTGAAAAAAAATGAAAAAGGTTTTTCTCGCATTTGAGAAAAATAAACTATCTTTTGAGCTTTAGGAACTTCTTTTTGAATCGTCGATTAATGTTGAAAAAAAAAAACACCGTTTATGTTGTATAAATTCTTCTTCATCTTTGTATATGGAACGCGGCTAGTGTGAGTGCGTGACCTATATCCATTTCAATTATTTAAAAGAATTAGCATATCAGAATAAAATCGCATAAAATGTTACATAATAGTTGCGATTTTATTATATATTGCAAGCAAGATAGATAACTATATGTCTATATATATATACTCATGCGACTTCATTGTATATTTATTGGATTAGCAAATATGGTTCCAATCTCATGGGAAACATTATAGTACACTTTATACTGTGATTAGGTGCAAATTTAATTAAACAACCAACAAATAGCTAGTTTACTGTCCTTTAATTAATATGAGATTAATTGGAAGTAATTAAATGGGTCACAATCAAGTTTAATAATCGACTGCTTTACAATGATGTTGACAATTTATAATTGCCAAAACACAATATTATATGTACAAGTATTTTAATCAACAAGAACAGTTTGTGTACAATAAGTTATAATTTTGAATCTCCCGTTATCATGATAAATTTTACGATTTGATGATCATTTGCACCCGAAAAAAAAGTGTTACGACTTACGAGTACTATTTTGTGTGTGTGGACACTGTGGAGGTTATTGCTATAGATTAATGTACTAACTTTTTAATCATACATACACAACTAAGTTAATTATCATATTGTGTAAGCATATATAGTTGCGTAATAAACCACTAAACCAGGACAATTGGACAAAGTATTACTAACCACGTTAAGGTCAGCTTTATACAGTAGAATTATTGGTGTATCTAACCCAATACTACTATATTAGCATCAATGCCAATTGATTATCAGTGCAACGGTGATTAAGAATGCATTCGGTATGGTAGTTGGTAAGGAGGACGCTTGTTCGATTCCTACAACAACAATTTTGAAAGAAATTGAAAACTAACTATCCAAAACTGAGCTCCGAATTTAAATTAGTCAAAAAATGGTGAATCAGGTGGATACAAAAAAAAAAAACAATATTAGCACCAATGAAACAGTTCAAGGCTTTAATAAGGAGTTCAAGCTAAGTACAATATGAAAATATAGGATCGATTAGGATCCTCTAGAGTTCTTTTGGAACTCTAGGGGTAGATTTCCTAAAATTTAGTGTATTGTTTTTGTTTGATTTTTGCACGGTCCTACGTGTTGTGTTAATAACAACCATTAGATTTTTTTTCAAGGGTGTAGATTTAGAGAAATCTATCCCTAGAGTTCCAAAGAACTCCAMGGGATCCGATTCCGAAAATATATGTTGATTGTTCATTGTTCATTGTTATGTACTATACATAAATATATATAGTCATGATTAACACTCATGAAATTAATTACAAATTAAAAGTAAATGGTAGTACAACAAGTAATGCTCAATTGGTAAATACATACATATGTGGCAAAGTATCATACACTAACCAAAGCAAGTAGTACACTAGTACATATCATATCATGTTGGTATTAGAAATAATGAAGAAAAAAAGATTTTAAGTTATACGTCATTAGATTTTGGGATCTTTTATAGAATAGCATTTTAGTAGAAGCAAAGTCAACCTTATTATCCACTACACACAAGTCCTGTTTTGTCATGCATACAACTGATACAAGTATTTTAACCTTTTTTTTTTGGTAATCTAATATAAATTCCAATTTTGCAAATTTACAAACTCTTTATTGTATAATTAAATCAATTGTAATTTTTTTTTATCTTCAAGGAGTAAAATTTATAAAATTATTTAAGAATGTACGAAGGAGTGTACGTATATGATGTAGGAATTGTTTTTGATTTTTTATATTGTACATTATTATGCACAGAAGCATAACTCCTATTTAAGAATGTACGAAGTAATTATTTGAAAGGATGAATGTTAATTAAACTATGTACTCGGTATATAAATTTTCAAATTACCTTCATTTTAAACCCTTGAAATGACGAAAATACTAGAAATTGTCCTTACAACTTTAGTCTCTAAATAAACGAGAAATTAAATTTCTTTTGTGTATGTATATCATGGTGATGTACTTCTATAACATATAGAGATAGGGTTTTTTTTTTCCGTTGATTTCTTTCCGTAATTGATAAGAAATGATATTGACAAGAAAGATCGATATAAGATAAAGAAATATTTTGACAGGAGAAAATGATGATTGATAAGTATAGAAATCATGGAGACAAAAATGCATTGAAGCATAAATGTTGGATTCTATTGCCCTAGAAAATTCCTGGTTTAAACAAAACTCTTCAAGGTCAACCCACCATATTATTTTCCTAGCTATCAAAAAATAAATGTACAAAAACTACTTAATTATAAAAATAGGAAAATATAGTTTAAATTAATTAATTTTTATTGTGTATCCACCACCTTTGAGTTAATTAATCCGAATTCAGGACTCAATTATGGGTGTGGTTAGATTATTTCAGTCTCCTCGCTCCCAATTGACGTTGCGGTGGATTGAGTACGTGTTCTCCCTGCTATCAAGTGCGGAAAATTCCTAGTCAATCCAGTGGATTGACAAAAATTGTCAATCCAATAGCATTTTGATAAATAAAACCAAAAAAAGAAAAAGATAAATGGCAAAATTGTAAATAAAATATTTCATTTATTTACCAAAATGCCATTGAATTGACAATTTTTGTCAATCCATTGGATTGACTAGGCAGCCCTCATCAAGTGCAGTCTCAATCACCATTGCACTAATAATCAATTGGTTACTAAATTAATTTTTTGGTGCTGTAAACTTACTTGTAATGTGATGATGAAGATTCGATTGTAAAAGCATCATCAACAGTACASTGCTAGCTAGAAGCAAATACATGCATTAGTGGCATCATGCATATCCAAATAAACATAATGTTTTTATTTCATATTCTTCATTGAAAAGTTGAATTAAAGTTTATGAGGAGCTTAATGTTTGTATGAAAAGCCAAACCCAATAATTATTTTTCACTTTAAATTATTGAATAAATGAAGAATGATACATGCATGCATCATATTTTTTCACAATTTGAAGCTACCTATGTAGCACTCGATCCCGAAGTTGTGATTTTGTAGTGTAGTACGTATGTACTCGTACTAATTAATCAATCAAAGACGTAGTCTCATAATTGAGACTGATTATATGAATAKAAATACAATTATTTTGTTATAAAAATAATATATCTATATATGAGAATGTGGCTTTTAGAATAATATCGTGCTCAATTATTCATGGAGTATGTATATTATTTTTACCATATTATATATTCGATCAATTAGTTTTAGATTTTTTTTTAAAAAAAATTATTATATGACGAGGACATATATAATTAATTCCTACCTATAATTCTTAATATCCACAAAAATTAATATAATTATATTCAACCAACTTCAATCTTTGATTGTGACCTTTTTGTTTTACACGAGTGACCCAAATCATGGGGTGAATTGTCCTAACAAAGGTTGACTTTTTATGAGCTACTATTACAGTAGTAGTATGTACATTGATTGTGTTTATTTATCTATCTATTTATTGATTATGGGTTATGGTAAAATTATGGACTTATGGTTAAAATTTCGTATTGAATAATCATAGTTAAAAGCATTATATGATTATCATATTATGGATTATGAGCAATATTTTTATATTATTATTCCAATCAAAATTCAATTTAAAAACAAATGGAAATCATATTTCAATTATCCTTTATTTGAATTTAGTATCTGTAGCTACAATTTTCATTTTGCGAGCAATTAAGTAATTTAAAAAAGGACCAGTATGTAATTAGACGAGATGTATAAAAAGAGTTTATTGTTTAAAATAAAAGGTAAGTGTGACAAATAAAATAATTACTCGTATAAACTTTCATTTTTTTTTAAAAAAATGTAAGCGAGTAAAAACCCGAAGATAGTATGTCTCAGCATGAACACATTAATGATTGAAGTTAAAATTGGCGCGCATAAAAGTATGTATAAAAGCATGCCACCCAATTCCCCTCAAATATCATTCATTAAGCTGAGGTTGACTCAACTTTAGCAAATTAAGCATATTATGTTTGGATTATATGCTTCAATCATTTGCACTTTATACTATCAACATCATCAACCTTTTAAAGCCACACATTCTGCAACAAAGTAATGGGAAAAAGGATAATTAAAGTAATTAATTAGGATAAAATTAAACCAATGCCTATCTTTTGACTTTTCCTAATTGTCTCATTGTTTATTTTAATTTATCTCAAGGAAAAGGAGGAAGACACTTATATAGTAGGCCATTTGGACATATGATAATAATTAACATGCTAATCACAAGAGCTAATTATTAATTAAGTATGATAACTATTAATTAGTTATTTTATTATGTTGATAAATTTCAATGTGAAATAAAAGCGTTGATGCATGTTGACTGATGGAAAACTGCGTGCTAAAATCAAACTTTACGGTTTAAGTCTGCTCTTTCAACTTATTTCATAGTTCAGTAAAAATAAGTGTCAGTTAGTAAATAAAGTTCCTGTTCAATATAATAAGTACAGTTTAGTAAAATAAGTTCAGTTCAGTAAAAATAAGTTAACCCTTAAGAAATTTTTAGGTTTCAGTAAAATAAGTTTAATTTAGTAAAAATAAATTCGATTCAGTATTATATAAGTTAAGTTAGTAAACATAATTCAGTTCAGCAAATTTCAGTGACGAGAATTGAACAAGACCTAATTGCATGCATTAATCATATAAAAACTAGTTTTTTTTTTTCCCCGTGCAAAGCACGGCTTCATTTTTAGTAACTTTATTTTCTGTATATTTTGGAAGTTATGGAAATTGAGAACAACCAAATGCACCAAAATAATAAGGAAAAAACAAGTTTAAAAAAAAAATCATGTCTCTTTTAACAATAAATAATGGGTTTCCTACATGACATATCTTAAGTGATATATTTAAGAAGTAATCATAATGTTATATTTGATTTCATCTTCCTTTTTTAAAATATTAAGTATGATAGAAATGAGAGTAAAGTATATGTTGTAGAATATTAGTATATATGATAAAATTAATTAAAGAAATATGAAGGAAAAAACTTAAAGATAGTATATAATATGTGTAATGAATAAATTATGAGTCAATGATTTGAAGGGATTAGTGAAGGCAATATTTGAGAATGAATTAAGGGGGAAAATTGGGGGGGGGGGGTATTTGCAATTTTTATACGAAGTAACTAAGTTAGATGATTCTCAACCACTAGATGAAAGTAAATGGACTCTCCGATCCATTTCCTCTAAGAAATGGAGATAGAAGTATAATTCGATAATATTGAATTTAGATTGAATAATGTAATAAAGACATGTATGTCATTATGAGGAGGGAATGATTTGTTATAAGAATGCCTCATAAGAAGCCACATGTCAAAAGTATGTGAGAGGGTGAGTTTTAATATACTAGTTAGATATGGTAGATTGAACCCAAAAAAATAATAAAAGTACATGTGAGGGTGAGTTTTAATATACTAGTTAGATGTAGTAGATTGAACCCAAAAAAATAATATGTAGAAAATATAATGTGAGACGGGTGCAAATGACGTATTAATTAAGTTATCAATACAAATTGGAGTGAGGGTACCCGTGACGGAAAATTCGAACTTGTGATATATTGAATTCCTTACTATATTTAGGCCAATGCACACTCTTAGCCATATGTAGTTTAGTTTTTTTTTTTTTAATTTTTTTAGAGAACCACAGAGGCACAGATAAGAATCGATCTCAAAATATCGGGAGAGAAGCTTTAACTACGTGAAATATCTCTCACTCTCAGTTAGTTGAATTAATTAGATATATATAGATGCTATTGTGCATTAATTAAAATAAAATAAAAAACACAGTGTATAGTTTTCAGTATTGCATGAAATAGAATGCATGGTTTGAGCTGAGATGTTGTAATACGTATGATCTCCATTAGAGTATACTTTCAAAATATGGAAAATGACATTTATTCTTTTTTCAGTTGACCTTTTTTCTAAAAAATAAACAGTGAAAATCAATTTGCTTCATTTATGTTTAATTTCATCATCCAAATATGTCCACTATTATCCTCCATTTTCATTATCTTGAATTGACAAAAAATCAAAACCTATTTTACATCATTGTAGGTTTAATTTCATCATTCGATTGTGTCCGTTTCCCTTAACTTTTCAAAACTTCAATAATTTCATTCATTATTTTTCATCCATTTCCTTACAAATATGTTATCATTCAAAATGTCGTTTTATTTATAAGGTTTCATAACATTGCACCTAATCTACTAATCTAGAATGTTCAACTCTGTATATATGAACGAATGCATAATTTTTATACTATTTTTTCATTAATAATAACTTTATTGTTGTGAGAATATTATGTGTCAGTGTAAGTGTAACCCAACGCGGTGGTATGACCTAAATATTTAGCATAGAAAATGTAGGAAGGACTCTACTATCATGTTTTCCTTGCATAATTAATAAGGCATTTAATTAATTATAAGAAAAGTGTTATGGCAACATTAGGTGCTAATCCTCGTCAAAAAAAATAAAAAAAAATTAGGTGCTAATCCTTTAAGATGCTGCGGCATAATAACATGCTCAAGTCAAGTTCATTGTAAACCTTTTTACACTTGCACAATCATTTAAATCACTAATATTTAATTAGGAGTATAAAACAAGAATTCATTTATAACAAATTTCACAATGTTAGGCACTTTGCCATGCAAAACCTTTTGCCCTTTTCTAGTTATAGTCATCACAAATTATACATATATTAGGAGTATATATATTCCGTAGAATAATCGGTAGTACCTAACTCTAGCTGCAACATACATACACTACTAAAAAAAATTACATACCGTAGTTTTTTTAATTTACCTTTCTTCGGCTATATTATATCGGTCTTCAATTAGATACAAAAAGAATTAATTTCATAAGTAATTGAATTTACTATCTTTGGCATGTACAAATCTGTTTTCCTTTTTAATTGGTGCAAAGTCTGAAAAGGATTTGATATTAATATTTCGTGCAATTATTAAAAGATGATCATAACAAAATCAGTGGATTATTACTCTTACCAGATTTAGTTGATTCTTTCCTTCTTGTGTATGAGAAAAACTTGTTTCCAAGTGGGATAATGTTCTCCAATTTAATTAAGAGAGAAAAAGTAAGTCACAAATATTAAAACAAGGGGCGTTACCTTTAAGGCTAGCTTTAACAAAATAAAAGATTACATTGCAAATTTGTAAGGCAAAAGCTAACGAGCGGTTACAGGGCGTTAGATAATAGAACTAAAAGTGAAAATATTAAATGAATATAAATATTAATTACATTGATTGACGCCTGATTTTGACATGCATTCCAAAATTTATACCATTTTAAAAAATGTATTTAGTTCTTAACTAAAATTTATACCATCATTAGCAATATCGTTAAAGAAATTGAAAGGTTTCAGTAGAGGTACGTACACCGGAAAATACTTGGATGGGAGGAGTCGGAAAAGATATTAAGTATGGAGTAATTTAAATAGATTTGCTTGAAAACAAAGTTTTTGATTGTAGGAGATGAATTGAAGGAGCCAAGGAGGAAGACTTTGATGAATGATGGTTACACCAATTAGCCACTTTTTATTCTTGTAGCCGACTCTACCCATGACTCATCATGAGATCAAGATTTTGATTGATTGACAACGTTGATTTTACTAATCAAATTAATTAATATGTAATACACATATTAATATAAATTAATTTACGAATAAAAACTTACTCCACAATTTTTATCAATTAAAAAACATTAATTACAAATTATCCTACAGATATTTCACTTATCTGAGTGAAAGAGATCGATCAATTCCCGGGATAAAAACTCTCACCACTTACGCTATTCATCACTCTCGAATTGATTGAATATTAATAATGTGTTAGCAACTCGTATATTTATTATTTTGCATTGTTAATTATTCAGTATTCTTTTCGCTATAGTAAAATAAATACAAATGGTAACATTTTCGACCAATAATGAATAAAGAGACCAAAGTTGTGAACTTGTGATGTTAACCCAATCTCATTCTGTTGTTTGTTGACAAAACTCAAAAAATCACAAGTAAAACAAGCACGAGAAATGATGAGCACTGTATTAAGAACTTGCAACTTTCTTCTCCTCATCATTTTGCTGGTAATTTAATTTTTCTCATGCTTATCATACACTCCATTAATTCATTAAATTTCTCATTTTTATGATAGTTTTTGCTTTATTTCTGAATATGTTGTGTATTCTTTTTCTTCTACAATTTTCATCTTTTTTTTGAACCTTTTAATTTTTCAATCAATTGAGAGTTTCTTTGATTTATTTAATGACTAATAATTTTTTGTAACTTCAATTTTGCAGTGCATGATTAATGGAAAATTTGGAAGAGAAATAGCAAAAGGAGTTGAGCAAAACACTGAAACTTCAACTGATGAGAAGGGTGAAGTTCATCTATGTATCAACCATGTTCATGCCAATCATCATCATGGATGTCATAATGATATGACCCATGACATAAATCATCATCATCACATGCATGATCATACATCATCATCATCTGACATGGATATATCATGGAACATCTTCTTTCACATTGATGACCTGAAAGTTGGTAAGAAGATTCCATTATATTTTCCCATTAAAAATTCATCAATCACTCCTCATATGATCCCTAAAAAGGAAGCAGATTCAATCCCTTTTAAATCATCCCAATTTCATGAAATTCTTGAATTCTTTTCATTTGCTGAAGATTCACCTCAAGCWGAAGCAATCAAACACACCCTTATGCATTGTGAGCTTCCTCCTTTAGAAGGTGAGACTAAGTTCTGTGCTACTTCATTAGAGTCAATGCTTGATAATTTGGGCCAAATCTTTGGATTAGGCAATGATTTCAGGGTTTTGACTACTACCCAATTGAAAAAGATGAGACCTTTATTGCAAAATTACACCATTTTGGGAGATCCTAAGGAAATTTCTGCTCCTAAGATTGTGGGCTGTCATCCTGTGCCATACCCTTATGCAGTGTACTACTGTCATGGGCAAGTCAGTGATAACAGGTTGTTTCTGACCTCACTTCAGGGTGAGGTGGATYGGGTGGGAGTTGAGGCTGTTGCAATGTGCCACATGGATACCTCCAAGTGGGACCCGCATCACGCCTCGTTTCGTATGCTTGGGATCGAACCCGGGACCTCCCCTGTGTGTCATGTGTTCCCTCAGGATAATCTGGTGTGGGTTGCATCCCCTAGCCCTGATGGTTAACTAGTGTATTGTATGTACATTTAACATTTGTGCTTTCAAGAGAATGTATCATGTTATGTATGAATAAGCTCTAATATAGTCTGGTATGATCCTCACAACATGTTTTAGTAGCATGCTATTGATATTGGCTTTGTTTAAAGTCTGCTATCCAACTATATATATGAAGTTCAAACAGGTTRCAGAGTTGCAGACTAATTTTACTGTCACCAAATTGTGTACTTCTAAGAGTACTTCCTCAATCAATCAGTCAGCCTCAACTCCCTGTGCAATACTAGCCGGAGTAGCCGGAACACCGTATCGTCTCATTCGACATGTACTAGAGAGTACTAGACTCTGGCAGGATAAATCATGTGTACTGAGGAAAAACAAGATTACAAGTAAACATACTGTATTTTGAGAACATATGGATTACAGT
>SNQN01000011.1:262459-301725 GCA_008642245.1 Bassia scoparia | reverse complement strand
CCAAACCAATGAAAAATCAATTGCTAAATTATCTTTACTTCATTCAAACAGGCAGTGCTCACTTGGTCATACCCAACTCAACAGCATTTGAATTCTCTTTACATTCCAGGAATCCTACCAACATCATTAAATGAAATACGTCAAATAAAGATCACAACACAGAACGAATAGAACCCAAACAACACGACCAAACAAGAAAGATGAAGAGGCCGTTTGTTACATGAAACATTCTATCTTTTAATGCCTAAACAGCTCTACAATATGAATTGGGAAAAAAGGGATAAGAAATAGAAAAGAAAGATATAACAATGACTGACTGGAAGTAGAACAGGTTTTGTTCACAACATCAATATTTGTGTGGCAAGTAATCACTGAAAGAGAATATCCAAGAAAGAAACTTAGCCACCCCACATACAATATCAAACAAAACAAAAGAAAAATCACAGTAATAGAAGATTTTTGCCAATGAATTCCCTCTTAAACCAAATTTTTGTACTTGTAACTATTTTAATCTTCCTCTTCCAATATTAACACACCTTAACATATGGACACCTTCAATCATCTCTATGTCTAACTTTTGCTATAGTAAATACCTATCATCTATCACTTAACAACGCCTCAACTTCCCAGCACAAGAAATTCTTAAGTAAGCTTAAAACCGACGAATGGCACAACCTGGAACAATTTGGGAGCAAAAATTTTCACACTAATAAAGTTGTAATTACAATCCAACTTCATTGTGTAAAATTTTTTAAGTTTTTTACAATTCTATCTGAATGAATAAATGATGTTTTCTATGCACCACTTTTCTAAGCTATAATACACAAAATGATTAACAATATTAGGGTATCATTTTATTGTCTTTAGGGGTGATAAATTCGGCGATCTACTGATTGGAATTATTCCACTATTTCACAATTATTCGATTAGTAGTTTGGAACTTCACAGAACAGCCAATGGTTGCCTGCAATGACCGAAGTACATAGTGAAGCTTCCACAGAAATCAGCCATGGCCTTGCCTGGCCAATGACCAAAGTACAAAAACGTTGCACTTGATCTGTGGCCAAACAATCTGCCAATTAACAGTTTTATCCTTAAACTTGCAATCATTAAACTTGTGTGCCAATCTTCCTTTGATCATAAATATTCATAATTTAAAAAATTACAAAAAAAAAAAAAATATAGTATGTGTCCTGCTGTATTATCCTATCAGATGATGAAAGCGCTTCCTGAGAAACCGCAGCTACAAGAAAAATCTGAGATCAAGCAACTACATACCGAGCACTTTAAGCAACATTATGGAACATTGCACATCTTTCACATCAAAACAAGCTTAATTAGGATCTAATTTCAGAGTGCATTTACAAGGAATAACATGGTGCATGACAAGACTATACWATTGACAGCATCTACATATCAAACCATCGCACTATAAACGTCTTTGAGAAGTAAGAGCTGATGAAGAGGTCAGAGAAGGCCTAAAGAAAAATGTGAGAATCTCCGTTTCATAACGGTCAGAAATCCATGCTTGACTAGGTGATTCATTTGAAACACGAGAAGCTCCTTACACCAAAGAATTTTATGTTTGATATTTCATTTTGGCCATTTGTTTTTTTTTTTTTTCTAAAAGAAATTTACTCAAGTACACTTTCTGATTCAAAAGTAACACAGCACTCAAAATATCAACCTCCTAAAAGGGAAAAGGATATATCATCATTTTTCAAAAGTAAAGCAATTATTTGCACTGATAGAACATGAACAAATTTGATCAATAAGATATACGAAGCAGAATTAAAAATCGTAATCCGAATTGCAAATTACCACCAATTGTTCACATCAGCAGCAGTAAAATAAAATCTGAAACTCAATGATCAAATTTCATTTTTCAAATTTCGAAGATCACTTCAAACTCCGACCTAATAGAAGTCTCATAATATAGATGACCGCGATTAAAAATTAAACTTACACTAACAACATTAAACCACAAGATAATACACTTTATATGAAACTGCATTAGCTAATTTGCAACTGAATACCTTTGAATACTCGAAAGAGGAGTTTGAAACCAAAAAATCGACGCTTCGGCAACCAGAGTTTTCGCCGATCAGTAAGCCGACGATATGAAGTAAGCGACGAATTTCGGAAGTTGATGCAAAATTCAACGAAGTACTGCAATAGATAACAAAAATGAAAACATTAGAATCAAGAATCAAATATGAATACTTACATGCTGTTGAAGGAAGATTCAAGAATTAATTACATGCAAAATCAAAGACGACTTATTGAATTCGTGCAGCAACTTGTGATTCTCTATCAGTGCAAATTTGAATTCTAACTCTATCAAACATCATCATTTGCTCTGATCTTCTTTGTTACAAGTTTTCAGAAACATCAATTTGAATTGGAGTGAAGAAAGAGTGTGATTTGCGCAGAAAAAACCAGAGCGCCATCACTAAAATTTCCCATCCCCATCCTATTTAAATGACTGCCGTGAGATTTTCTGAACTATTTTCCATAAACCCCAAGTATCCAACCCCCCTTCCCCAAATCAAGAACAACGAAGAGAAAAGGAACTGGGTTACTAGTTATAAGCAGTGATAGACGAAATAGGATTTAGATGGTTTAGCTCCTGCCAATGGAAAACCCTCTACATTCATTCATCTTCAAGTGAAATGCACTATAGGAAATTAGGGCAAAAACCATTAGTAACTATACACTTAGATAACAAATCTCATTCCACTTCCATTAATGACAAAATAACACAAAACAAGTCAACCATTTGGATAAATTGATAAAAAAAGCCGAAACAATGAAAATCATGCTAAATTACTTTATCTGTTCATAAACGCTAACAGTGCTTCACCTTGGCATCGCCTCGCAAAGTCAGTGGAATTTTCTCTCCTTACATACATATGAATTCTAGCTATCTCTATTTAACCATTTAGATGAAACTATAAGGCTTTCAAATTTACGGGAGGATAGCACACAAGATTAGAACCACAACAACAACACAAAATAATAAGATGGGATAGGCCTGGTTAGCATAACATTAGCTATCTTTTATGCGGTAAAATCAGTCTACAGTATTGAATTGGGAAAAAATGCGTTAAGAAAAGAAAAGAGAATGATGACGATGATCTACATCGGAGGGTAGGAAATTCAGGTTTTGTTAACATTATTATTTTTGTGCAATGTAATCAACTTGTAGGAAAGATGATGTCGTCAAGAGATCAGTGAACTTGTAGCCCATTTCCAGTCTCAACAAAGAATACAAGTATTAAACAAACAAAAAAAATCAGCATGTAAAGAATTTGCATGATTTTCCCTTTACCAAATTTATGTACTTGTAACTATTTTATCTTCTCTTCTAATATTACACACACTACATATGAACCTCAATCATCTCTATTTCTAACTTTTGCTATAGTAAATACACCCTATCTAATTGCTATCACTTTACACCAACCAACTTCCCAGCACAAGAATTCTTGAAGTAAGCTAAAACCAGCGAATGGCAAACCTGGAACAAATGTTGGGGAGCAAAGTTTCACATCTAATAAAGTTGAACAATCTCACTTCCACTTGTGTCAATTTTTAGTTTTTTACATATTCTACTGAAGTGAATAAGTAGTTTTTCTATTGTACCACTTTCTAAGCTATAGTACACATATACAATATTAGTGTATCATTTTTGTGTCTTAGGGGTTGATAATTCGGCGAGTCACTGATGGAATTATTCGCATATTATCCAATGATGATAAGTAGTTTGAAGCTTCACAGAATCAGCCATGCCTTGCCTGGCAGACCGAAGTACAATAGTGTTGAAGCTTCGCCACGGCAAAGTAATTAAACGATGCTTGAAACATTTTAAATGTAGCACAAGGAGGGTGTGTGTAAACTACTCAAGTTATCAAAATAGCAACAGGCCAGCTGAAGGCTTGGGAAGTATACAGAAGTAATTTCGACAGAAGACACTTAGACACATAATTGATAACATTATCAACTAATCATGCATAGCAGGTGAGTCATATATCATTTCCAAATGTTGTTCATCAGAAAATGCAGTGGGAAWTATCAAAGTAAAGACTAACCATAGTTTTGGCGAATTGTGGTGAATCTGTAGATAGCCTTGATTAAGGAACCGTATTTCTTACACTTTAAATGTCCCATATGTCTACAAAATAAAATAAAATAACAAGTGAGAAGAATGAATAATGCCAGCTCATAACAGCCACTTTAAATTAACAGTCAAGTGATATYAGAGATAAATGCATAACTTGGATAATGGTATCTAGAATGTCCTGTCAATAGGTTAAACGWCACAAGCCCAAAGTTTATTGGGGTTTGTTATTTCATTTCTATCCTTTACTATCCATATATAACATATAAATCATACTAGTGTAATCTTCTTGATGCAACTTGATGAAGAGTAAAATTTAATTCACAAAGTGGCCTACTAGTATGGGATAAAAAGAGTATACAACTAATTGGAAGGTCAAAGCTAATCCAGAAAATGTGAAATAAAATAAACTTCTGAAATGCAAAAATCTCTTACACAATCTCAGTGTAGCGCAACCTCCATGCAGGAAAGCCAAGATGGCATCTTGCAGGTCCATATGTTAAGAGAAGATCAGGTTCAGGACCAGAACAACCTGCCAATAGATAAAATTTAGAAAAAATGATATTACACAAGCGATTGGATTCTTGAAACATTCCACGTAGGGAGGGATATTCTGAAACGCGGACAAACCAACTAGCTTTAAAGCCTCATCAAGGAGTGGTTCTGATAATTTTGGCTTGTCTTCATGGTTTTCCTTGTATTTCATAAAAAGCATATTTGCTGCTTTAACTACAGCTTCTTTTCCATCAGAAGATGAAAGAAACTCCAAAGTCATCTGATTAGGCTTCYGAGGTGATCCAGCAGMTTCCACTCCCTGAAAAATAGTGTTCACTATGAAATGTCCAGCGGAACACTAACATCAAAAGAAAAAGGGGGTATATAAATGCTTAAAATTCACCGTATGCCCTTGTTCGTGGAAGCATATTTATCTGGGAATATTTTTTACTACAACTACCTAATTTACACAGTTTCAGAAACAAGTACAAATGTTAAATTCTACCTAATTTACACAGAATTACCTTCCATGATCTTGCATTGCACTTAGCTATGATGGTCTCCTGTGATTCTTTCAGCACACCTGAAAACCCAAAGTTTCACCCAATTTAATAATCGAAGGAGGGGTGGGATAGGCTTCAGATCTAGTAATAGATCGGAACAGTTTTACCTTTAATATCATATAGACAAACACGCTTCACACCGACAGTATCCAGCCATTTCAACAACTCAATAACTTCTGAAATCTGGTGAGCTTCTTCACTTTCAACCACAATAGCCAGGTATCTAACCTTACTCGAATCGAGGGACTCGTACTTCTTAAAATATCCATGAGTGATGAGGTAGCTTTCAAGCGTTTGAACCACATTGTTTGCCCAGAACCACAGTGTCAAAAAATAATGCAGAACATTCCACAGTAGTACAGCAACAAAACTAGAAACCTGCAACGGAAGCAGACAATGATGCAGAATGGATAAGTGAAATGCAAATAAACATATATGGGTCAACTTGATCATGAATTGCTTCCTTAAAAGCACATATATACATGAATTWGGAATTAAAAAGTAAATTTCAAGCRCGATTCCAAGGAATGGAGCAACAAAATTGGTGATTTGGAAGTTGGCAATGGAATCCAAAAGCCAGCTTCCTTATGATATAGGATAAGAAGACACAGCTTTACCTGAAAAAGAACCCAGAAAAGGACGCCAAATACTAATTTCCCCATCCAATCCTATTTAAATGACTGCCTTGAGATATTTTGAACTAATTTCACATAAAACCAAGTATCCAACCCCCCTTCCCAAATCCAAAAAGAATCAAAGAAGAAGAAAAGGAACACTGTGGTACTAGATTATAAGATGATAGACGAAAAATTAGTGGATTTAGATGTGTTAGCTCCTGGCTCAATGGAAAACCCTCTTAACATTCATCATCTTCAGTGAAATGCACTAAGATTAGGGCAAGAACCATTAGAAACTATCAACTTAGATAACAGAACTCTCATTCCCACTTCCATCTAATTGACAAAATAACAAAAACAAGTCAACAATTTTGGATAAAATTGAATAAAAAAAAGCCAAACAATGAAAAATCAATGCTATTATTTACTGTCATAAACAGGCAGTGCTCACCTTGGTCACTCCACTCAAAAGCAGTTGACTTTCTCTTACATCCATGAATCCTACCATTACACATTAAATGAAATACGTCAAATTAAGAGATCACACAAACGAAATTAGACCACAACAACAACACCAAATCACAAAAGATGGGATAGGCCGTTGTTACATGAAACATGTGCTATCTTTTATGCCTAAACAGCTCTCAATATTGAATTGGAAAAAGGAAAGAAAAAGAAAAGAAAGATATAACGAATGACTGACATGGAAGGTAGGAAAGGTTTTTGTTCACAACATCAATTATTTTTGTGCAAGAATCACTGAAAGGAGAATATGCCAGAACAGAACTTGAGCCACCCCACATACAAGTTCAAACAAACACAAAAAAAATCAGCATGTAAAGAATTTGCATGATTTTCCCTTTACCAAATTTATGTACTTGTAACTATTTTATCTTCCTCTTCTAATATTAAACACACTACATATGACACCTCAATTCTCTCTATTTCTAACTTTTGCTATAGTAAAATACACCTATCTATTGCTATCACTTTACAACCCCAACTTCCCAGCCAAGAATTCTTGAAGTAAGCTAAAACCAGCGAATGCGAAACCTGGACACAATGTTGGGGAGCAAAGTTTCACATCTAATAAAGTTTGAACAATCTCACTTTCACTTGTGTCAATTTTTAGTTTTTACAATATTCTACTGAAGTGAATAAGTGATGTTTTTTCTATTGTACCACTTTCTAAGCTATAGTACACATATAAACAATTTAGTGTATCATTTTTATGTTTTAGGGGTTGATTAATTCGGCGAGTCACTGATGGAATTATTCCATATTATCCTACAATGATGATAAGTAGTTTGAAGCTTCACAGAATCAGCCATGCCTTGCTGGCAAGACCGAAGTACAATAGTTTGAGCTTCCACGAAATCAGCCATGCTTGCTGGCCAATGACCAAAGTCACAAACGTGCACTTGATCTGTGCCAAACAATCTGCCAATTAACAGTTTTAATCCTTTAAACTTGCATCATTAAACTTGTTTGCCAATCTTCCTTTATCATAAAATATTCATAATTTAAAAATTATAAAAAAAAATAGTATATGTCCCTGCTGTATTATCCATCAAGATGATGAGCGCTTCCTGAGAAACCCGAGCTACAAGAAAAATTGAGATCAAGCACTACATACGAGCACTTTAAGCACCATTATGGAAACATTGCACATCTTTCACATCAAAACAAGCTTAATTAGGATCTAATTTCAGAGTGCATTTACAAGGAATACATGGTGCATGACAAGCTATACTATTGACAGCATCTACATATCAAACCATCGCACTACACATAACGTCTTTGAAAGTAAGAGCTGATGAGGCAGAGAAGCCTAAGAAAATGTGAGAATCTCGCTTTCATAACGGTCAGAAATCCATGCTTGACTAGGTGATTCATTTGAAACACGAGAAGCTCCTTACACCAAAGAATTTAATGTTTGATATTCATTTTGCCATTTGTTTTTTTTTTTAAAGAAATTTACTCAAGTACACTTTCTGATTCAAAAGTAACATAGCACTCAAAATTTCAACCTCCTAAAAGGAAAAAGGATATATCATCATTTTTCAAAAGTAAAGCAATTATTTGCACTGATAGAACATGAACAAATTGAACAATAAGATATACGAAGCAGAATTAAAAATCGTAATCCGAATTGCAAATTACCACCAACTTGTCCCCTCAGCAGCAGTAAATAAAATCTGAACTCAATGATCAATTTCATTTTTCAAATTTCGAGCATCACTTCAAACTCCGCACTAATAGACATCTCATATATAGATGACCGCGATTAAAAATTAAACTTACACAACAACATTAAACCACAAGATAATACACTTTATATGAAACTGCATTAGCTAATTTGCAACTGAATACTTTGAATACTCGAAAGAGGAGTTTGAAACCAAAAAATCGACGCTTCGCGCAACCAGGAGTTTTCCGCCGATCAGTAAGCCGACGATATGAAGTAAGCGACGAATTTCGGAAGTTGATGCAAAAATTCAACGACGTTGCAATAGATAACAAAAATGAAAACATTAGAATCAAGAATCAAATATGAATACTTACATGCTGTTGAAGGAAGATTCAAGAATTAATTACATGCAAAATCAAAGACGACTTATTGAATTCGTGCAGCAACTTGTGATTCTCTATAAGTGCAAATTTGAATTCTAACTCTATCAAACATCATCATTTGCTCTGATCTTCTTTGTTACAAGTTTTCAGAAACATCAATTTGAATTGGAGTGAAGAAAGAGTGTGATTTCGGAGTAGTATTAGATTAGAATTGAATGAAGATTGATGATGTTTGATAGAAAATTTTAAAAGTGAGAGCATCAGTGTTTGGTGGAATTTGGAAATTGATTGATTTTGGAGTGTGGAGAACTAAAAAAAAAGAGGAGGAAATGACGAAGTATTTTACTTGAAGATTTGAAGCAACTGCTACTTCATGTTCGGCAGTGTTAACAATTACTACCTCCGTAACGTAATACTTGTAACGTAATACTCCATTATCCGTAAGTGGGTTTGCTCGAGTTGGAAGATAAAAAGATTTGAAGCAACGACACTAGTAATGACAAATGGAATGAATTGTTGGCTTGAGTCGGCGATGGTTAACAATTAGGTGGTTAGCTCGATTTGGCGTTGGTTCGGTGATTTGTGATTTGTTGGGTTGTGGACTTGTGGTGTGTCTTTTGATGTGTAATGAGCTTGTGCGTGACTTGGATTTGTGCTTGGGTAGTGTGTGGTTGATATTTCTACATTTACTCGATGGGAAGTTACTCGTTACTAATAGAACATTAAAATAATGTTTAATAAGTTTAGTGGGATTCCACTATCATTACTCCATAACACTACACTTAAGGATGGGTAATTTAACTAATGGATGGACCAATATTTTCGCATCTGGTGGTTTGATTTGGGTGGTGTACTGTGTGTGGTGGTAGGCTTCGTACTTTTCCATTACACTCGCACTCTCACTCTTCCCCTTCTTTTTAGGTGGAGAGAAAACGCCCCTTCTAAAATCGAAGAAATATAGTACTTTGCATATAGAGAATTTTAAAAAGGAAAAAAATAGTGTGTAACTAAGGCTCGTATGAGCTGAGACGAACATGATACTACTAGGCTCGCATCGAGTAAGTGGATTGTGAGCTTTGGATATTAGCTTGCTTGTAGTTTGAGCTCGGTTTGACCCGAGTTTCAAATTAGTTCCGTTAAAAATCCATTTGTAAAAACTAGGCTCATTTAAGTACGGAGTACATGCTAAATTTATCACTTCAAAAAAAAGCACATGCTAATTTTAATTTATTTTTCCTTTTTAGTTGGGTCTTATAAATTATATGGGAAATTCTACGATATACCCCTCTGAAATGCGTTTTCCACAATATACCCCCATTTAAAAAGTGTCCATAATATACCCCAATATCATGTTTGTTACACAAAAAACACTTAATGCTTAAATTTAACTTAACCATGGTTAATTAGTAAAAAATAAATATAAACCACCATCTCACACCTTCCAACCCATTCCTCCAAAACACCACCATCCATATCATCTACCCATCACCACCATTCCTGCCACCCAAACGAAACCAGCACCGCCGCCGCAAATAAAAGCCATTGTCATTTAACCCACCCAGACATGCGACCCCACCTTCGCTGTGCCACCCCCGCGACGCGACACAAGCTTCAATTTGGGTTGAAATTGCATTTTTTTAGGAAAATTGAGGGTGGTGTTGAAGGAGGTGGCGCGTTTGCGAGGGGTTGTTGTTTGCATGAAAGAAAAGCTCTTAGCGCACAAAGCAGCAGCGGCAGAGAGGAAAAAGCAGAGAGAGGCAAGTGAGCGGATCTCCCTTTGTTGATCCGCTTCTAAGATGAGAGAAGTGGGGATTTGTGGCTTACCCCCGCATTTTGCTTCTATGCTACGAACATAGGAATTACGAGCATCGACAAAGATCTACTTTCCTTCTCCTTTCTACCAGACGGTGTGCTTCTCTTCTTCATCACAAGATTGAACCTTAAGCTGGATAGACTTTAGCTTAGTTAGTGAAGAGTTTTCCCCTTGTTTTGAGAGCGTCCAATACCAGTTGATTCAATTAGCATGGTAGCAGGATAAAATCCACTATCTTTGACCCTGTTATTCATTCTTTAACGTGCCGGGTTGAAACCACAACCCTCGCGGGGTGATGAGTGGGGCTGGTTGCGAGGACTGTGATGCCATTACATCCTTATCGTCGACTGCCTCATCTTCACCCGGGTTTGGGTTCGAATTAGGTTTAGGTGCGGGTGTGGTGGGTCGATCTCGTGGTAGGTGGGGGTGGGGTTCGATTCATGGTGCTTCTGGGGGTTTTTGAATTCGGGCGCATGGTTGGGGGTAGGTGAAGGTGGTTCGCGGTTGTTCTGGTGCTGGGTTCGAATGGGAGGACTGAGGAGGAAGGGATGGCGGGGTGGTCGTAGGTGAGGGCTGCTTCTCGTGTTTTATTTTTTAGTTTTTTTTATTTTAATCATGTATTTTAGTTAAAGTTACCATGGAGGCTATTTCTTGGAATAAAATCAAACTTAAGGGTATATTGTGACACTTTTTAAAACGGGGTATATGTGGAAACGCGCTTTTTAGAGGGGTATATCGTAGAATTTCCCTAAAATTTATTAACCTTAACGTGCATTAATTTGAGCCACTCACGGACTTTTCAATAGAGTTAGCAACTTAGGCCATGTTTTCGTCAATGGAATTTTGCTGAACTGAACTATTTTACTGAAGTGAACTTATTAGTACTAAACTGAACTGAACTTATTTCTACAGAACTGAATTTATTTTAGTGAAACATTAACCAATTTCTTTTTAAGGATTGAACTTATATTATTACTGAATTGAACATAATTTATAAAAGTGAACTTATTTTTACTAAAATTTATCTAAATAACACGGGATCGAATAGCTGACTAGCATCACTCACTCCCTTACACCACGTTATTCGCATATTTATCTTTTATACACTGAGAAATCTTGAGGAAGAGTTACTCCAAAAAGGGCTTAGAAAGAAACAGAAAAACCAAAGGAGGAAGATCGAAGAGAAAATCGCAACTTAGGTTTTCTAATTTAGGCTTCTGAATTGATAAGGTTCACTGCAATTAAATTAGGGATTCGCTCCAAATCGATTTCTGAAGCTATGGTAAGTATCAATTTGAACAAATCTGGCTATTTGTTTGTTTCTCTTTGAAATGTATATCACTCTGATTTAGTTTTTGCGCTCATTCTCTCTATTGTCTTTCGCTGTTCTTCGCTCATTTGTTCGTTGATCTTCGTCGTATGCATCAATGCATGTATGCTAACTGTGTTAGGTGTTGGAATTTGCTGAAATCTTAGAATTTGAGAAGTGGGTTTATTAAGTGATTTACTGAAATTAGCCACTGAATTTGTATAACCTCGTTTTCAAATTAATTGCAACGATCAGACCTTTTCTCTGTAATTGCAAACGGAGGTAGTAGTAGATCAATTTCTTGTTGGAATAGGGCAGATTTTTTTGATTTATTTTATTTTCTGTGAATGTTGGTCGCCAATTTGCTACTTTACGCTTGACTCTAGTATTTTAAGGTTATGGAAGATATATTTATTGGATCTGAAGTATTAGTTTGCCTTGAAATTCAAGTCTTCAGTAGTCAGCAGCAATCCAATGTTTCATGTGTAGTTCATGAATCTTAGGATAGTCGCAAAAAGCGTAGCTAGTAGTGCTTTATATGCACTTAATTTCATTTACTTCTTCGTTGCACAAAAAAATGTGAGCGTTTGAGAGTTGTGACCTGAAATATAGTGTTTTTTTTGGTCAGATCTTTGCTCCATTTTTTTATGAATCATTGTTGTTTCTTGGTTCATATCAAATGTTTTTCTAAATGGTTGAAATATCGTTGTGTGAGTGTTTGATTTCATCCTTAATTGTTCTTTGGTGCTTTGTGTTTTGTCTCAATGTGCATTTGTTATGCAGAGACCAAGAAATCTGAAGCTCAAATAGAATCATTATTGAAATGTGGAAAAGCAAATGAGACTTGCTGGTGAAATGTGAGTAAAGAGGCTGTGTGTACATTCTTCAATTATGCTTTGACGCAAAGCCTGGAAGACCTTAAATACCAGATTGTTCTTCTGTCTAAGCGTCGTGGTCAACTCAAGAGGTAAAGTCGCACACCCACCCTCCGCTACTCACGCGCCTTCAAACGATAAATACGGAACAATTTCATCTTTTGTTCCTCTGCTCTTTTTTAAGTTACTTMTATTATATATGGTATGGATTTATATCTTAATCGTCAATCCTTCATTAAAATCTAAGAAGGAGATCACTTTTTCCACAGGCTGTGACAGCTATGGTGCAGCAAGCCATGCAGTACATTGATCAAACTCCTGATCTTGAGACTCGCATAGAGCTCATCAAAACATTAAATAATGTATCTGCTGGGAAGGTAACTATATATTTTGAGCCAAGCTTGTCTTTATTTAGAGTCTGTTCTTTTACTTATTCGTATATATCATTTTTTTGGTCTGCTGCAGATATATGTTGAYATAGAAAGGGCTCGGTTGATTAAGACGCTTGCTAAGATTAAAGAAGGACAAGGGCTTATAGATGAAGCTGCTGAGTTAATGCAGGAGATAGCAGTAAGTGTGGTTGCTTGCATTGTTGTTTTCTTTTGCCTCTTTTGCTATATATCTCAGAGGACAAATAGTTGTGTATCTGATCATTTTTTACACATATATGTGATTATGCAGGTTGAAACATTTGGTGCAATGGCAAAGACTGAAAAGATAGCATTTATTCTCGAGCAAGTATGCTTTCATTATCTCTAGCYTAGTTGCTTTCTTTATTAGTTTTTGACAGATATTGTACTTTTATCTTTGGAAATAGATTGTCACTCTCCTCCTGTTGTGTTTGAATGTGAAATCTATCTGGTTTTCAGGTTCGTCTTTGTTTAGACCGTAAAGACTATGTTCGGGCTCAAATCCTTTCCAGAAAAATTAGCCCCAGAGTTTTCGATATCGATCCGTCAAAGGAGAAGAAGAAACCTAAGGAAGGTGATAATGTGGTGGAAGAGGCCCCTGCTGATATTCCAACACTGCCAGAGTTGAAGCGTATCTATTATGAATTGATGATTCGGTGAGTAAGAGGTGTTTTCTTATTTTCTCAAGTGAAATATCCATGGAGCTAAACTGTTCTGCTTTATATTTCCTTTGAACCTCATGGTAGACTGACTTGTGAGGGAGGGAGGAKCAGGTGGTTAGCAGCAGAAAGGCCTCCCCGAGTCCCCTCCCTCTTTCGCACACACGCACAAATAAAAATGCAGATGTTATAGTCTTATGTATTAGGTTTAATTGATGCCAATGATCCCAACTATGCCCTTTCGTCTTTCGGTCCCATTTAATTATTAACATCTCGCTGTCTCAAGTTTGTAGTGACACATAATCTTATTTGACTTAATACCCAGGTGTTAGTAATATAACTAATCAATTATAACTCTGCTAGTCATTGACAGAGAGCTCCTTATTTTTTCACATCCAGATTAGTTGGATATTCTTAAAAGTGCCTAATATAGGTTTTGTTAACTTTGTGTATTGGATTTTAGAGATTTTTAGTGCAGARTATTGAGGTAATTATTGCTTAGTTTCTAATCTCTATAGTCGGCACAAGGCAGCATGAGAGGGATTTATTTTGGCTTGTTAGTCTTATTGTGTCTTGACACTTTGTTCTTGGGAAAGTTTGTATTGTGAGTCCTAAAGTGGTTTTCTTCTTTTCAGATACTACAAGCACCACAATGACTACCTTGAAATATGTAGATGCTATAAATCTATTTATGAGATAGCATCTGTCAAGGAAAATCCTGAGCAGTGGATACCAGTAAGCAAAGATTCATATTAATAGTTGTACTTCTATCTGCATATTATTTTATCTAATGTGGTATATTGTGCAGATTCTGAGGAAAATTTGCTGGTACTTGGCACTTGCCCCACATGATCCTATGCAGTCAAGTCTTATGAACTCTACTCTAGAGGATAAGAACCTTTCTGAAATTCCTAAGTTCAAGTATGTCATTTACGGGTCACTTCCTTTTTCAAGTTAAATTTTTGGAATATGTTTGGTAAGTTTCTAATGTATACTCCCTTGATGTGCTTCTGTAGGTCATTATTGAAACAGCTTGTGACAATGGAGGTTATTCTGTGGAATATTCTTTGGAATGAATTTGAGGGTGAATTTGAGAATGAGAAGAATTTGCTGGGAGGCTCTTTGGGTGAAAAAGCTGCTGAAGATCTTAAACAAAGGGTCATTGAACATGTAAGCTTTTCTATTGCTGGTCTGAATTTTCTCTCTGTCCTATAGAGAATAAATTCAACAATTACATATTTTGATTACTTACTCTCTTGGCAGAACATACTTGTTATCTCAAAGTACTACTCGAGGATCACCTTGAAAAGACTTGCGGACTTGTTGTGCCTTAGTATTCAGGTTTGCTGCCTTCTTCAGCTAAAATACTTACACTTTTATCTGCCTTTGTTATTTAGAAATGTACCCAGACATGTTTGACAATCCTTTGGATGTATCTTGTGAGAATCCTTGTCATAATTGCATTCCAATTAACGCATTGTAAAAATTATGATGGCTATTAGATGTGTGGGCATGCATGAAAGGATAAGAGAAGTAATGAGGTTATTAGGAAGAAGGTAGTGGTCACTCTCATTGTAAATAAGATGAGAGAGAATTGTCTAAGATGTTTGGTGTCCGAATGACCGAATGCACTGGCATTGAAGTTTAAGGAGTGGCAAAGGGTGGGTAACATGGGAGAGATAGAGGAAGACTAAAGCAGACTTTAATGAGGGTGGTTGAAAGTGCTATGAAGCTATTGGGGATTGAGGAAAATTTGTCGCTAAACAGATTGAGTGAAGGGAGAGGATATCTGCATTCTGCAGATGATTTATGTGATCCCGAGCAATTATTCATGGTAACCTTGAGATTTGCTTTTTTCTTAAAAATGTTTTTTATGTTAAAAATGTCCATGATAACCTCTCAGTTGTCGCTCGTAATGCTAAGAGATAGGTTAACACCTCTTAAAGCCTTACTTTCATGGAAGAGTAGCCTGTGTTTTTTTTTCCGTTAAAAATCCATTTGTAAAAACTAGGCTCATTTAAGTACGGAGTAAATGCTAAATTTATCCACTTCAAAAAAAGCACATGCAATTTTAATTTATTTTTCCTTTTTAGTTGGGTGCTTATAAATTTATGGGAAATTTCTACGATATACTCTGAAAATGCGTTTTCCACAATATACCCCATTTAAAAAGTGTCCATAATATACCCCAATTCATGTTTTGTTACACAAAATACCTTAATGCTTAATTTAACTTAACCATGGTTAAATTAGTAAAAAATAAATAATAAAACCACCATTCAACACTTCCAACCCCATTCCTCCCAAAAACACCACCATCCATCATATCTACCCATCCCACCATTCCTGCCACCAAACGAAACAGCCACGCCGCCAAATAAAGCCATTGTCATTTAACCACACCAGACATGCGACCCCACTCTTCGCTGTGACCACCGGACGCGACACAAGCTTCAATTTGGGTTGAAATTGCATTTTTTTAGGAAAATTGAGGGTGGTGTTGAAGGAGGGTGCGGGTTGCGAGGGTTGTGGTTTGGCATGGAAAGAAAGCTCTTAGCGCACAAAGCAGCAGCGCAGAGAGGAAAAGCAGAGAGAGGCAAGTGAGCGGATCTCCCTTTGTTGATCCGCTTCTAAGATGAGAGAAGTTGGGATTTGTGGCTTACCCGCATTTTGCTTCTATGCGCTACGAACATAGGGAATTACGAGCATCGACAAAGATCTACTTTCCTTCTCCCTTGCTACCGACGGTGTGTTTTTCCCTTATAAAGAATTGAACTTAAGCTGGATAGACTTTAGCTTAGTTAGTGAAGAGTTTTCCCTTGTTTGAGAGGCGTCCAATACAGTTGATTCATTAGCATGGTAGCAGGATAAAATCCTATGCTTTGACCCTGTTATTCATTCTTTAACGTGCCGGTTGAAACCACAACCTCGCGAGGGTGATGAGTGGGGCTGGTTGCGAGGACTGTGATGCCATTACACCTCCTTATCGTCGACGCCTTCAATTTAGGGTTTGGGTTCGAATTAGGTTTAGGTGGGGGTGGGTGGGTCGAATTCGTGGTAGGTGGGGTGGGGGGTTCGAATTCATGGTGCTTCTGGGGGTTTGAATTCGGCGGCATGGTTGGGGGTAGGTTGAAGGTGGTTCGCGGTTGTCTGGTGGCTGGGTTCGAAGTGGAGGACTGAGGAGGAAGGGCATGGCGGAGGGGGGTCGTAGGTGAGGGCTGCTTCCATAGTGTTTTATTTTTTAGTTTTTTTAATTAATTTAATCATGTATTTAGTTAAAGTTAACCATGGAGGCTATTTCTTGGAATAAATCAAACTTAAGGGGTATATTGTGGACACTTTTTAAACGGGGTATATTGTGGAAAACGCGTTTTTAGAGGGGTATATCGTAGAATTTCCTAAATTTATTAACCTTAACGTGCATAATTTGAGCCACTCACGGACTTTCAAATAGAGTTAGCAACTTAGGCCATGTTTTCGTCAATGGAATTTTGCTGAACTGAACTTATTTTTAACTGAAGTGAATTATTAGTACTAAACTGAACTGAACTTATTTCTACAGAACTGAATTTATTTTAGTGAAACATTAACCATTTTCTTTTAAGGTTGAACTTATATTATTTACTGAATTGAACATAATTTTATAAAAGTGAACTTATTTTTAACTAAATTTATCTAAATAACGGGATCGAATAGCTGACTAGCATACTAACTCCTTAAACCGTTTATCGCAATTTATCTTTTATACACTGAAGAATCTTGAGGAAGAGGTTACTCCAAAAGGGATTACGAGAAAGAAACAGAAAACCAAAGGAGGAGAAGATCGAGAGAAAATCGCAACTTAGGTTTTCTAATTTAGGGCTTCTGAATTGATAAGGTTCACTGCAATTAAATTAGGGATTCGCTCCAAATCGATTTCTGAAGCTATGGTAAGTATCAATTTGAAACAAATCTGGGCTATTTTGTTGTTTCTTTTGAAATGTATATCACTCTGATGTTTAGTTTTTGCGTCATTCTCTCATTTTTCGCTAGTTTCTTCGCTCATTTGTTCGTTGATCTTCGTCGTATGCATCAATGCATGTATGCTTAACTGTGTTAGGGTTGGAATTGCTGAAAATCTTAGAATTTGAGAAGTGGTTTATTAAGTGATTTACTGAAATTAGCCACTGAATTTGTACTACTCCGTTTCAAATTAATTGCAACGATCAGACACTTTTTCTCTGTAATTGCAACGGAGGTAGTAGTAGGAATAATTTCTGTTTGGAATAGGGCAGATTTTTTTGATTTATTTATTTTTTCTGGTGAATGTTGGTCGCCAATTTGCTAGCTTTTACGCTTGACTCTAGTATTTTAAGGTTATGGAAGTATATTTATTGGATCTGAAGTATTAGTTTGCCTTGAAATTCAGTCTTCAGTAGTCAGCAGCAATCCAAGTGTTCATTGTGTAGTTCATGAATCTTTAGGATAGTCGCAAAACGTAGCTAGTAGTGAGCTTTATTGCACTTAATTTCATTTACTTCTTCCGTTGACAAAAAATGTGAGAGCTTTTTGGAGAAGTTGTGACCTGAAATATAGTGTTTTTTTGGGTCAGATTTTGCTTCCATTTTTTTATGAATCATTTGTTGTTTCTTTGGTTTCATATCAAATGGTTTTTCTAATGGTTGAAATCGTGGTGTTGAGTGTTTGATTTCATCCTTATTGTTCTTTGTTGCTTTGTGTTTTGTCTCAAGTGCTATTTGTTATGCAGGAGACCCAGGAAATCTGGAAGCTCAAATGAATCATTATTGATGTGGAAAAGCAAATGAGACTTGCTGGTGAAATTGGTGGAGTAAAGAAGGCTGTGTGTGACATTCTTCAATTATGCTTTGACGCAAAGGCCTGGAAGACCTTAATGACCAGATTGTTCTTCTGTCCAAGCGTCGTGGTCAACTCAAGCAGGTAAAGTGAACCCTGGTATACAATGGTTCAACGATAAATACGGACAATTCATCTTTTGTTCCTCTGCTCTTTTTTAAGTTAACTTGTATTATATTGGTATGGATTTTATATCTTAATCGTCAATCCTATCATTAAAATCTAAGAAGGAGATCACTTTTTCCCCGGCTTGTGACAGCTATGGTGCAGCAAGCCATGCGTACATTGATCAAACTCCTGATTTGAGACTCATAGAGCTCATCAAAACATTAAATTAATGTATTGCTGGAAAGGTAACTATATATTTGAGCCAAGCTTGTCTTATTTAGAGTCTGTTCTTTTACTTATTCGTATATATCATTTTTTTGGTCTGCTGCAGATATATGTTGAAATAGAAGGCTCGGTTGATTAAGACGCTTGCTAAGATTAAAGAAGGACAAGGGCTTATAGATGAAGCTGCTGAGTTTTAATCAAATAAAATCTGAAACTCAATGATCAAATTTCATTTTTCAAATTTCGAAGATCACTTCAAACTCCGACCTAATAGAAGTCTCATAATATAGATGACCGCGATTAAAAATTAAACTTACACTAACAACATTAAACCACAAGATAATACACTTTATATGAAACTGCATTAGCTAATTTGCAACTGAATACCTTTGAATACTCGAAAGAGGAGTTTGAAACCAAAAAATCGACGCTTCGGCAACCAGAGTTTTCGCCGATCAGTAAGCCGACGATATGAAGTAAGCGACGAATTTCGGAAGTTGATGCAAAATTCAACGAAGTACTGCAATAGATAACAAAAATGAAAACATTAGAATCAAGAATCAAATATGAATACTTACATGCTGTTGAAGGAAGATTCAAGAATTAATTACATGCAAAATCAAAGACGACTTATTGAATTCGTGCAGCAACTTGTGATTCTCTATCAGTGCAAATTTGAATTCTAACTCTATCAAACATCATCATTTGCTCTGATCTTCTTTGTTACAAGTTTTCAGAAACATCAATTTGAATTGGAGTGAAGAAAGAGTGTGATTTTGGACTAGTATTAGATTAGAATTGAATGAAGATTGATGATGTTTGATAGAAAATTTTAAAAGTGAGAGCATCAGTGTTTGGTGGAATTTGGAAATTGATTGATTTTGGAGTGTGGAGAACTAAAAAAAAAGAGAGGAGGAAATGACGAAGTATTTTTACTTGAAGATTTGAAGCAACTGCTACTTCATGATTCGGCAGATGGTTAACAATTACTACCTCCGTAACGTAATACTTGTAACGTAATACTCCATTATCCGTAAGTGGGTTTGCTCGAGTTGGAAGATAAAAAGATTTGAAGCAACGACACTAGTAATGACAAATGGAATGAATTGTTGGCTTGAGTCGGCGATGGTTAACAATTAGGTGGGTTAGCTCGATTTGGCGTTGGTTCGTGTGATTTGGTGGATTTGTTGGGTTGTGGACTTGTGGTYGTGTCTTTGYTGTGTAATGAGCTTGTGCGTGACTTGGGATTTGTGCTRGGGGTAGTGTSTGGTTGATATTTCTACATTTACTCGATGGGTAAGTTACRCGTTACTAATAGAACATTAAAATAATYTTTAATAAGTTTAGTGGGATTRCACTATCATTACTCCATAACACTCACACTTAAGGYTGGGTAATTTAACTAATGGATGGACCAAATATTTTTCGCATCRGGTGGTTRYATTTGGGTGGTGTACTGTGTGTGGTGGTAGGTTGTAATTTAATTAATGATTCATTTTCCATATTTACTTACTTGAAGGAACATTTTTCCTTATTAATAAGTGCACACCAAAAGTGTCCCTCTTTTTTTAGGGGAGCAAAACGCCCCTTCTAAAATCGAAGAAATATAGTACTTTGCATATAGAGAATTTTAAAAAAGGAAAATAAATAGTGTGTAACTAAGGCTCGTAATGAGCTGAGACGAACATGAATACTACTAGGCTCGCATCGAGTAAGTGGATTGTGAGCTTTGGATATTAGCTTGGCTTGTAGTTTGAGCTCGGTTTGACCCGAGTTTCAAATTAGTTCCGTTAAAAATCCATTTGTAAAAACTAGGCTCATTTAAGTACGGAGTAACATGCTAAATTTATCCACTTCAAAAAAGCACATGCAATTTTAATTTATTTTTCCTTTTTAGTTGGGTGCTTATAAATTTATGGGAAATTCTACGATATACCTCTGAAAATGCGTTTTCCACAATATACCCCATTTTAAAAAGTGTCCATAATATACCCCAATATCATGTTTTGTTACACAAAATACCTTAATGCTTAATTTAACTTAACCATGGTTAAATTAGTAAAAAATAAATAATAAAACCACCATTCAACACTTCCACCCATTCCTCCCAAAAACACCACCATCCATCATACTACCCATCCCACCATTCCTGCCACCAAACGAAACAGCCACCCGCCAAATAAAGCCATTGTCATTTAACCACACCAGACATGCGACCCCACTCTTCGCTGTGACCACCGGACGCGACACAAGCTTCAATTTGGGTTGAAATTGCATTTTTTTAGAAAATTGAGGGTGGTGTTGAAGGAGGGTGCGGGTTGCGAGGTTGTGGTTTGGCATGGAAAGAAAGCTCTTAGCGCACAAAGCAGCAGCGCAGAGAGGAAAAGCAGAGAGAGGCAGTGAGCGGATCTCCCCTTTGTGATCGCTTCTAAGATGAGAGAAGTTGGGATTTGTGGCTTACCCGCATTTTGCTTCTATGCGCTACGAACATAGGGAATTACGAGCATCGACAAAGATCTACTTTCCTTCTCCCTTGCTACCGACGGTGTGTTTTTCCCTTATAAAGAATTGAACTTAAGCGGATAGACTTTAGGCTTAGTTAGTGAAGAGTTTTCCTTGTTTGAGAGGACGTCCAATACAGTTGATTCATTAGCAATGGTAGCGGATAAAATCCTATCTTTGACCCTGTTATTCATTCTTAACGTGCCGGTTGAAACCACAACCCTCGCGAGGGTGAATGAGTGGGGCTGGTTGCGAGACTGTGAGCGCATTACACCTCCCTTATCGTCGACGCCTTCAATTTAGGTTTTGGGTTCGAATTAGGTTTAGGGGGGGTGGGTGGGTCGAATTCGTGGTAGGTGGGGTGGGGGGTTCGAATTCATGTGCTTCTGGGGGTTTGAATTCGGCGGCATGGTTGGGGGTAGGTTGAAGGTGGTTCGCGGTTGTCTGGTGGCTGGGTTCGAAGTGGAGGACTGAGGAGGAAGGGCATGGCGGAGGGGGGTCGTAGGTGAGGGGCTGCTTCCATAGTGTTTTTATTTTTTAGTTTTTTTTAATTAATTTAATCATGTATTTAGTTAAAGTTAACCATGGAGGCTATTTCTTGGAATAAAATCAAACTTAAGGGGTATATTGTGGACACTTTTTAAACGGGGTATATTGTGGAAAACGCGTTTTTAGAGGGGTATATCGTAGAATTTCCTAAATTATTAACCTTAACGTGCATAATTTGAGCCACTCACGGACTTTCAAATAGAGTTAGCAACTTAGGCTGTTTTCGTCAATGGAATTTTGCTGAACTGACTTATTTTTAACTGAGTGAATTATTAGTACTAAACTGAACTGAACTTATTTCTACAGAACTGAATTTATTTTAGTGAAACATTAACATTTTCTTTTAAGGATTGAACTTATATTATTTACTGATTGAACATAATTTTATAAAAGTGAACTTTTTTTACTAAATTTATCTAAATAACGGATCGAATAGCTGACTAGCATACTACATCCTTAAAACGTTTATCGCAATTTATCTTTTATACACTGAGAATCTTGAGGAAGAGGTTACTCCAAAAGGGATATAGAGAAAGAAACAGAAAACCAAAGGAGGAGAAGATCGAAGAGAAAATCGCAACTTAGGTTTTCTAATTTAGGGCTTCTGAATTGATAAGGTTCACTGCAATTAAATTAGGGATTCGCTCCAAATCGTATCTTGAAGCTATGGTAAGTATCAATTTGAAACAAATCTGGGCTATTTTGTTGTTTCTTTTGAAATGTATATCACTCTGATGTTTAGTTTTTGCGTCATTCTCTCATTTTTTCGCTAGTTTCTTCGCTCATTTGTTCGTTGATCTTCGTCGTATGCATCAATGCATGTATGCTTAACTGTGTAGGGTTGGAATTGCTGAAAATCTTAGAATTTGAGAAGTGGTTTATTAAGTGATTTACTGAAATTAGCCACTGAATTTGTACTACTCCGTTTCAAATTAATTGCAACGATCAGACACTTTTTCTCTGTAATTGCAACGGAGGTAGTAGTAGGATAATTTCTTGTTTGGAATAGGGCAGATTTTTTTTGATTTATTTATTTTTTCTGGTGAATGTTGTCGCCAATTTGCTAGCTTTACGCTTGACTCTAGTATTTTAAGGTTATGAATATATTTATTGGATCTGAAGTATTAGTTTGCCTTGAAATTCAGTCTTCAGTAGTCAGCAGCAATCCAAGTGTTTCATGTGTAGTTCATGAATCTTTAGATAGTCGCAAAACGTAGCTAGTAGTGAGCTTTATTGCACTTAATTTCATTTACTTCTTCCGTTGACAAAAAATGTGAGAGCTTTTTGGAGAAGTTGTGACCTGAAATATAGTGTTTTTTGGGTCAGATTTTGCTTCCATTTTTTTATGAATCATTGTTGTTTCTTGTTTCATATCAATGGTTTTTCTAATGGTTGAAATCGTGGTGTTGAGTGTTTGATTTCATCCTTATTGTTCTTTGTGCTTTGTGTTTTGTTCTCAAGTGCTATTTGTTATGCAGGAGACCCAAGGAAATCTGGAAGCTCAAATAGAATCATTATTGATGTGGAAAAGCAAATGAGATTGCTGGTGAAATTGGTGAGTAAAGAAGCTGTGTGTGACATTCTTCAATTATGCTTTGACGCAAAGGCCTGAAGACCTTAATGACAAGATTGTTCTTCTGTCCAAGCGTCGTGGTCAACTCAAGCAGGTAAAGTGAACCCTGGTATACAATGGTTCAACGATAAATACGGACAATTCATCTTTTGTTCCTCTGCTCTTTTTAAGTAACTTGTATTATATATGGTATGGATTTTATTCTTAATCGTCAATCCTATCATTAAAATCTAAGAAGGAGATCACTTTTTCCACGGCTTGTGACAGCTATGGTGCAGCAAGCCATGCAGTACATTGATCAAACTCCTGATTTGAGACTCATAGAGCTCATCAAAACATTAATAATGTATTGCTGGAAAGGTAACTATATATTTGAGCCAAGCTTGTCTTATTTAGAGTCTGTTCTTTTACTTATTCGTATATATCATTTTTTTGGTCTGCTGCAGATATATGTTGAAATAGAAGGGCTCGGTTGATTAAGACGCTTGCTAAGATTAAAGAAGGACAAGGGCTTATAGATGAAGCTGCTGAGTTAATGCAGGAGATAGCAGTAAGTGTGGTTGCTTGCATTGTTGTTTTCTTTTGCCTCTTTGCTATATATCTCAGAGACAAATAGTTGTATCTGATCATTTTTTACAATATATGTGATTATGCAGGTGAAACATTTGGTGCAATGGCAAAGACTGAAAAGATAGCATTTATTCTCGAGCAAGTATGCTTTCATTATCTCTAGCGTAGTTGCTTTCTTATTAGTTTTTTGACAGATATTGTACTTTATCTTTGGAAATAGATTGTCACTCTCCTCCTGTTGTGTTTGAATGTGAATCTATCTGGTTTCAGGTTCGTCTTTGTTTAAACCGTAAAGACTAATGTTCGGGCTCAAATCCTTTCCAGAAAAAATTAGCCCAGAGTTTTCGATATCGATCCGTCAAGGAGAAGAAGAAACCTAAGGAAGGTGATAATGTGGTGGAAGAGGCCCCTGCTGATATTCCAACACTGCCAGAGTTGAAGCGTATCTATTATGAATTGATGATTCGGTGAGTAAGAGGTGTTTTCTTATTTCTCAAGTGAAATTCCATGGAGCTAAACTGTTCTGCTTTATATTTCCTTTGAACCTCATGGTAGACTGATTGTGAGGGAGGAGGAACAGTGGTTGCAGCAGAAAGGCCTCCCCGAGTCCCTCCCTCTTTCGCACACACGACAATAAAAAATGCAGATGTTATAGTCTTATGTATTAGGTTTAATTGATCCAATGATCCCAACTATGCCTTTCGTCTTTCGGTCCCATTTAATTATTAACATCTCGCTGTCTCAAGTTTGTAGTGACACATAATCTTATTTGACTTAATACCCAGGTGTTAGTAATATAACTAATCAATTATAACTCTGCTAGTCATTGACAGAGAGCTCCTTATTTTTTCACATCCAGATTAGTTGGATATTCTTAAAAGTGCCTAATATAGTTTTGTTAACTTTGTGTATTGGATTTAGAGATTTTAGTGCAGACTATTGAGGTAATTATTGTTAGTTTCTAATCTCTATAGTCGGCACAAGGCAGCATGAGAGGATTTATTTTGGCTTGTTAGTCTTATTGTGTCTTGACACTTTGTTCTTGGGAAAGTTTGTATTGTGATGTCCTAAAGTGGTTTTCTTCTTTCAGATACTACAGACACCACAATGACTACCTTGAAATATGTAGATGCTATAAATCTATTTATGAGAATGCATCTGTCAAGGAAATCCTGAGCAGTGGATACCAGTAAGCAAAGATTCATATTAATAGTTGTACTTCTATCTGCATATTATTTTACTAATGTGTATATGTGCAGATCTGAGGAATTTGCTGGTACTTGGCACTTGCCACATGATCCTATGCAGTCAAGTCTTATGAACTCTACTCTAGAGATAAGAACCTTTCTGAAATTCCTAAGTTCAAGTATGTCTTTACGGTTCACTTCCTTTTTCAAGTTAAATTTTTGGAATATGTTTGGTAAGTTTCTAATGTATACTCCCTTGATGTGCTTCTTGTAGGTCATTTATTGAAACAGCTTGTGACAATGGAGTTATTCTGTGGATAATTCTTTGGAATGAATTTGAGGGTGAATTTGAGAATGAAGAATTTGCTGGAGCTCTTTGGGTGAAAAAGCTGCTGAAGATCTTAAACAAAGGTCATTGAACATGTAAGCTTTTCTATTGCTGGTCTGAATTTTCTCTCGTCCTATAGAGAATAAATTCAACAATTACATATTTTTGATTACTTACTCTCTTGGCAGAACATACTTGTTATCTCAAAGTACTACTCGAGGATCACCTTGAAAAGACTTGCGGACTTGTTGTGCCTTAGTATTCAGGTTTGCTGCTTCTTCAGCTAAAATACTTACACTTTTATCTCCTTTGTTATTTAGAAATGTACCAGACATGTTTGAATCCTTGGAGTACTTGTGAGAATCCTTGTCATATTGCATTCCAATTAACGCATTGTAAAAATTATGATGGCTATTAGATGTGTGGGCATGCATGAAAGGATAAGAGAAGTAATGAGGTTATTAGAAGAAGGTAGTGGTCACTCTCATTGTAAATAGATGAGAGAGATTTGTCTAAGATGTTTGGTGTCCGAATGACCGAATGCACTGGCATTGAAGTTTAGAGTGCAAAGGGTGGGTAAATGGGAGAGATAGAGGAAGACTAAAGCAGACTTTAATGAGGGTGGTTGAAGTGCTATGAAGCTATTGGGGATGAGGAAAATTTGTCGCTAAACAGATTGAGTGAAGGGAGAGGATATCTGCATTCTGCAGATGATTTATGTGATCCGAGCAATTATGGTAACCTTGAGATTTGCTTTTTTCTTAAAATGTTTTTTATGTTAAAATGTCCCATGATAACCTCTCAGTTGTCGCTCGTAATGCTAAGAGATAGGTTAACACCTCTTAAGCCTTACTTTCATGAAGAGTAGCCTGTGTTTTTTCCCTCATTTGTCTCAACTATACTTTTCCTGTTCATTATCTTTTCGTCTAGCTCCTTCTTCAGCCTTTTTCGTTGGAACTTTAAGGGAAATTTAGTTGCTTTTGAGACACTCAGTACATTGACTTCCTCCTACTGGATGATTGCAACAAAATGTTTTGCACGCATTTTGAGTAATAATTCAAGTGTGTAACAAGCAAATTAATACAATTTTTTTAATATAAGCAAGAATAGATTATAAGTTAAATATCTTCTCATTGCTTTCAGTTTTTGTTCAGATCCCAATTCTTAGCAAGCCATTTCATAATATAAGTGTCAACATAAAACTTTGTTCAGAAACAGCATGTAATTCTTTATAGTTTACTTTGTGGTTGCTGCATGATTATATGTTCCTACTTCCATTCTCTTCTTCTCTGGTTTTGACCTTCTCCTGTTAATGTGTCAGGATGCGGAGAGCATTGTCTGATATGGTTGTCTCAAAGCTCTGGTGCAAAGATCGACAGGCCCATGGGTGTCGTATTTTTCAAGTTGTAAAGGAAGTAATGACGTCCTCAATTCATGTCAATGAACCTGGAGAAACTGCTTGAGCTTGTTGAGAAGAGTTGCCATCAATACACAGGAACAATGGTTCACAAAGCTGCTTAAAGTTTAATCGAAGGATGATCTGCATGTTGCCCAGATGCTTCAAAAGAAAAACTAGCAAACTGTGGTGAACTTGCTGGATGTGATTCGTAGTTCCAACTTGCGTGAGTTAACAAGCAAACGGCAGTTTCAACTTTGTGGACGCGATTCATTATCTACAAAAGATGTACATTTGGTTTGGTGCATACTCTGTTAGTTTGATGTTCATGCTTGTCAATGAATTACATGGACCATTAATATTTTTAGTTATGCACAAGTTAAATATAGGCAAATTTGCCGTTAAGTACCTTAGTTTTACACTTTTGTGTGCACCGTGATTTTTTTTGGTTAGTACCTGTTATTAGCTAACTATACCTTCAATTTACAATTCATTAAAGTTTGGTACCCTTTGTTGTATTAATTTTCAGTGTGCATTAAACTTCCTTCAAACCAACCCACCACCTCACTATTCACTCCCTGCATGATTTTTTTTTTTAATCTTACTTTTCGCTCTTACTCCATGGCTCACTTCCCTTCATCMAGTTCACCATATTCAGTTATTCACCCTACAAGTTCATCAAGAACTAAATCGAAACGGAGGAAGTAATATAAATACACTTACTAATATAAAGTAAAGAAAACCATGTTATCTCGGATTAAAACTACGAAGTAATCACTTTTGGGAAACTTTTAAAGACAATTACTCAAGTTGTTCATTTAAATAGCTACCCAATTTGTTTATACATAATGTTACAAACCACTACCCAATCACGATTTAATTGAGGGGGTTTGAAATAGTAGTTTTAACCCCAACTTTGATTCTTATCGTAAGATTTAGAGGTTCGAATCCTCATATTGCCTCCTATGTAATAATATGCTTGTCTTTGTGAGTCATTTGCATTAAAAAAAAAAAAAATTGGTTGAATTAACAAAATTGATTGAATAAGACCCTGAAAACATTAAAATAAAGTCCAATATAGATGAACAAGCAAAAGCTTGTCTCAACTCTCAAACATAAATCCCAATTCAAATTTATGGAATTCATACTGAAGTTGAGCTGACAGCATCAACCACCTTCCAAAAGTAGGCAGAATAAGATATAACTCAAACTACAAAATTGTAGATACTACACAGGACATATATACAAGACAGCAACACAGAAGTTCGAAACAGCTAGGAGCRTACTTTAGCTATATTTCAGGAAAACTRGTGACACAAAAGTGCAGGAAGAAAAAATTATAATACAACACAACTTCAGTTAGCCTGCTARTACGTCACTGGAAATCCGAAAGCACACGCTTCAAACACTGATACACGTGGCAAGCGCAATCACCCAGGCCTGCTGGGAAAGGGTTTTCCTGTCTTCACTGATTCAGATCCAGGAGCCGTCATCATGCTCCCGTTATCAGACATATAGTAGTAGTTGTAATTAATTCTAGTCACTAAATCTGCTAAATGAGGAAAGTGTCCCACGTTGAGCTTGAAGGACAGTACCTGTGAAGCAACACATTGAAAGAAAACAATTATTAAGTCCCTGTTTAACTTGATGTTATTGTTGCTAAATGTGTCCTACTTGAGAAACAAAACTTGCCTAAAACAACCATATGGTAATAGAATTTTCTGTAAACAAGCACCTGTCCGTTTTTTTCTGTGAAAAATACACCTTTCACCTATTTTATAGCAAGAAGATTCCATTATTTGCCGGAATACCCCTTTTTATGGATGAAATATTTCATTTGTTGGCTGAAAAGAGTTGATAAAGAAGTGTACAAAAAGTTTTTTAATTGGTTATAAAAGATGTTTCTTGCAAACAAAAAAAAAACGACATAAAAGGTGTTCGCTCACAAATTTTCCTTTGTTTTTAAGCCAGTTTGTGAAAACCCTATACAAAAATTCACTAAACCCTGACGCACTCCTAGTCTCCTATCACTTTCTTAGCACTATGTAATCACCAGTACGTTCTCACTTCCAAATTTCCTATGACCATCTATAAGTGCTAAGTGAAGAGGTTTTGTATTGACTATGGAGACAAATATTTCAAACAAGCAAAAAATGTAGGAAAAGAGTACCCTGAGAAGAAAGGCAATGCAATCATCAAACTGCTTTTCAATTCGATCGACTTCCATCTCACATCTGGCCTTAATGGCAGAAATGGCCCTGCCGCTATTAAGTGTCTTCTGTATCGAATAGAAGTCCAGAGCCAATCCAAGGATAGTGTTTATCCTGCTGGCTATCAGTGCCCCCTGTTACGCAAATACATTTTAAGTATGAACCAAGCGGTGGTAAAAACTGTGGGGTTAAAACTTAAAAGAATAACAAACAAGATGCCTACCAGCTTATCAGGTACAACAAAGCATTGCCTTTGGATTGATAGCAAGTAGGCTTCATGTACTTCAATCACTTCATCTAAAGAACATGCCGCTGAAATACCTTGGCACATCTCACGCCAGGCACTGTGATATACCTAAAATAACAAACAAAGAATATTAGATACACAAGGGGATATTCATTCTGTAGTGAGTTAAAGAAGTTGCTTGCTATAAATTTCAGTTTATTATTGTAATAAATAAATAAATTTTAAAAAGTAAATCTAAAGCATAAATCCTTACTATTTTTCCTAAAATTAAAGATAGAAAAGACAGTTGAGTACTTATAATTAATACAGAATTCAGCCCAAAAAGCATGCTCTAACAAGGATAAAGTCCTTACTCTATCCATCACATATTGGTGAAAAGCATCGACAAAATGCAAAAGTTTCTGCTCCACTAACCAATGGCGCTTGCTGTTGACTGTTACAACACCTTTTTTCTGCATGAKAWGAGAATGTGAATGAACTAATGAAGCAATGCTCCAAATAAAGGTGGTAAGAAATAAARTAAAATTTTAGTCTTCTATATCGCATTGCACAGTAAGTTTAGAGTATGCAAGCCATATCAGAAAACGGATAGAATAACAAGATGAAGAAAGTGCAACCTTCCAGATCCATCTGCGAACTTTGTCAAGTACAAACTTTGCACGCTTGACTTTTAATAAGAAATGCATCACCTACATATTAACATCCAGAAAAATTAGTGAGTCATGAAACCAATTCACACCTATTATTACAATATTATGCACTTTTTACCTGGTTATACTTTCTAAGTGCCTCAGTGTTAGCAATAAGTTCAAGCGGCCAAGAAACCTGTAACATTGAAATATGCGCACTTCATAAAATGAGGAGAACAAAGCGAACAACTTGCAAATTTAATCGAACTTCAAAGGTCAACATGTAGTTTTTCACAGGAACAACGCTCTTCTTCATTTGCTGTAGGGTTGCATATGACTAACCCCACTTCCCAACTTGCCTCAGAGAAGTATCATGACTGGCACTTATGAAACGGTTATGATAAGTGATTTTGCTTATTAACACACTTTTAAAGGCTCCTATTAGAACAACTATAACTSAATTCCCACTGTGCCCAGTATTTAAAACAGAAGCCATTAGATGCTTCAACATACTTATTCCCAATCTCTTAGTGTKCCACTCTAAGACATCATAGTTATTACCACTTGAGAGCTTGTGATAGCTTTATGAGTGAATCGGTCATCCCAAATACTTTTGTGACAAGCAGAATWAATACACATACACACACGCGCGCGCTRKCACACATATGCTCCTTCATTTTTATTTTTATTTTTTWWAACTTTTATCATTTCTGGTTCGGGCAATAATTTCTCTCAAACTCTCTTCCATCACAAGGTCCCCTTTTTATCTATCATTCTATCTCTCTCCTTTCCTTAAAACCTCTGCATCATTTCAAAGACGCAAATAAAAACAGAGGAAGTATATCAGAAGATAAAGTGTACAAAGCAGAAAGAAAAGATGTCCTTAAAGCTAAAAGATATTGATAGCTACTAAGACAGATGTATATCACATGAAAACTTGTGATCTAGAAATTGACTTACACAGTTACATGCCTACTGTTTGGCAGCGAAAAAATTTATAGTTGCATGGACTATCCAAATATAACAAAATTGCATGGAATATCAATTTCAGTGCAGTAAAAAGTCATAAGACTGACCTTATAGGTGAAGTTGAGTACATCAAGACTATTAACGCCCAAGATATGCTCATGACTTTTACGAGGTGAAGGCGCAATAGCAGTAGCATTTGACTGATCAATACCATCAAGACCACGAGGCTTTACAATGGACACTACCAATGAGTCTGGAGCAGTCAATAGCATGGCATCTGCAGAATTCCTAATTGACTCCTAATGCAGAGTTGCAAACAACACAAGAAACCAGAAAAATCAACCTCGATTATCAAGCAATAAAAAATTGTCATCTCAATTCTTAAAAAAAAAGGAAAAAAGGAGAGAACTATTAAGTACAGCACATAGTTTTAAAGACATTGGATTTTCAAGTTATGAGACAGTTCTAGTATTTTTTAATTTTTTTTTTCTTATAAAAATTATGAGACATCTCGTTTATAAAAGTTCCTAAAATGAATGCGAAGCAAATGTGGCAATGACCAGTCCAAGTAAATCCAACACTAAAAAGAATCCTTTCGTCCTAACAATGTTTGCTGCATTCCTTTGGCAAGGGTTTAGATATTAGATTTGGTGGACACTGGAATCCATGCTAAAGTAAAGAATGCAAAGTTCAAGATTAAAATGCATTCGTTTAAGTGACGAATTGAATGTTTAAGACCAACTCAAATAAGATGGTGGTTAAAATGCGTGGATTGAAGGAGCCGACTGATGGATTGAGTTCCTAGATATAATTGTTTGTGAATGAGTTGGGATCTTTGGGAATTGAGGGTCATCATTATTGTTATCTACAATGTAAAACTTGCCTAATACAGCTCCTCTGCTGTGTTACAAGTCCACATATCCATAACACAGAGAAACTCAAATATCCAACGACACATAATATGCAAAAACCAAACATCACTAGAGGATTATAATTTATATATAAAAGTATTCATCATAGAACAAACTCTAGGCCAACAAAAAGACCGATGGTAACTGATGTCTTCAACAAATATTATGGTTGGTCCGATTCCGGAATAATGACCTTGGTTCATTAGCCGACCCATTATGGATAAACTTAATTGATTGATTGATACTGACTTTGCATTCATGACGATCACCAAATGAGCAGATCTCTAAAGAGAGCTTATCAAAAACTTCAAAAACACAATCACAGGAATGAAGAAAAATCATACATTACATGGATGATTTTGTTCCTTTCTCGGTTACATAATTCCCGTTAATTCACATTATGTTGAACTCTTTGATTTTAGGTAGAAGAGTGATACAGAAAGTTATTGCATAACAACTCAATTTTCTACCAATCATTACTTTCTTTCTCTTTTGTGAACCAATGAGACATAGCTCCTAAAATTAAAAAAAATAAAATAAAAGGAGGCAAAGTTGTCACTAGGTTCTTCGGATTCTCACCTGCAATATCATGTTCAACTCAAAATCATCATCCAATAATTCTCCTGTATCACTTTCTTATTGAAATCACGATTAAAAAGTGTTGGAGAAGCCCTGAATAAGGATCCACAATCCATCAAGAAGAATGAGATCCCCATTAAAAACAAGACAATACCCAAACAGAGGAGAGTAATAAATCTGACAAGAAAGATAAAAAGAAGAAGATACGAAATTCTCTAGACTCAACAGGCGGAAACAAAAGGATAATACCTGAACCAGCAAGTAATATAGCACGCAGCACTGCAGCTCATCCATGTCTCCAGTCCTCGCAAACTTGAAACATGATGACTTCCATTATATCCACTAGACAAGCCAAAAATAAAAAAAAACACAAAATCTCCAATAAAGAATGTACATTGTTCAGATTTATCGTTTCTAAAACAATGTGTAGCAAACCCTGTTACTTAATGTAGACTTTAAGACACTCTTGTAGTATAACCATAGGTAGAGGGTGCCTTTAGTTCAGCGATTTGATCCAGCAAAGGATTCGAGCAGATAAAGTGCTATTTTCTGAGAGGCAAGTTTGACAGTGAAGGTCTCCTGATGCCTAATACAAAACATGGAATGTACCCTAGATTACAACAAATGTCTATACGAAGTAAGAAGTTCTTGAATCAATAGCAAAAAAAAAAAAAAAAAAAAAAAAAAAACACCTCATAAGTAGGAAGAACTGTTGGAAAGGGAAACATAGTTTCTAAAAGCTGTGTTTCCTCTATTGAACGAAGATATTGAGATTCACTAAATTGAAATCCGAAAGTGAAATTMGTTTTCTTGGTTGATAAGGCTCCTCCACCATCAATATTGAAAATAGCCTCCCGTAAATCCTCATCATTTAATGGGGGAAGATGCGCATCCTTTGACAAAGTCAAAGCTTTCAAGGCATGTCTGTTGCTGCTCAGTAATTTCTGGCAAACAGTTATAACTGGATTTTTTGGACAGAAAGATTTTATGAGTTGGAGTTCATTTATTAGACTGGTATCCACTTCTCTACCATGAGACAACAAGGTTTGAGCCTGACCAGAAGCTTCTCTTTCCTGTAAAATGCTATCCAAAAATTCAACCCAAGACTTCCTAGGGCTTGTCATAACAGAATTCTCACTGATTTTTAAACCAAGTTTTTGTGTCTCCACTTCGCATCTCAATAAACAAGGAATCATAGAGGGAAGATCATCTTTCAAAAAGTAATTATACACATGATCACCATGGCCTATAAGACCTGCCACAGACACGAAAAAGACCTCTACCAATGTCAATCCAGCTGCACTGTACCCTGTGTCTAATTTACCAAAATCAATAACACCACAAGAACTTCTCGAACCACCCAACTCATTATATCTCCCTCCTGAAGGTGATGTCATATTTGATGTCATTGGAACATGCCTAATCAACTGCAGAGACTTTCCAGCAGAAACAATTTCCTTAGCTATGTCTTTGATAAACAAAGGGCATGCTTGATGCTTAAGAGCCATGCTTGAGAGCTCTGCATCAACCCTTTGATGTGTCAGAGACCTCCAAAGATAGCTCTTCTCCCAATATTCAGTGTCATTAATTGACACTGATTTATCATAGAAAAACACTGCAAAAAAAAAAAAAAAAAAAAAAAAAAAAAAAAAAAAAAAAACATGTGAAAATCTAATAGCCAAAAGAAAAATCCATTCATACTGAGAAAGAAGATTAGAAATAAAAAAAGCTCATACTCACTAAAAACTAGTGCAGTTGTTTGGGAAAATATTAATTTCAGGCTTACAGGAAAACCCTGCTCTCTAAGAAAGTTACCTCATATATGGATCATTCAAGAATTCCTTCAAAAATCCAGAATCAAGCGATCTTCAATTATATGGCAATAGCACTTCCAGAGTAAATAAATAAAGAAGCAGCATCTGTATGCCTCCTCCTGAAAGTTGCATAATTGTCACGAAGAAAATTAAGAAAATTGTAAACAAATTAAAGAATAAAGACGAAAGGGCAGTAATTTCTTTTTAACAACCTCACCACCTGCACAAGACATGTTTCATTTAGCTTCTTGTAGAGATGATCAAGGATAAAACAGCCACTTCAGGCCAGCAGAGGAAGAATGCAGAGAATCAAGCCAAAAATTTTTGGACTGCTTCACGAACTACTTTGTAATAAAAACTAGCCCCCTGAACAGATGGGCAAAATAAATTAAGCCATTATCAGATAATCCCTATCCAAAGGTACCAGATATGAGCCACAACTCAAAAAAATTAAATAAAAATTCATAGACAAATTTAACTAATACATGAAACCAAGATCTCTATTGCTCAATAAGAAATAAAAGTATAAATCACAAACTGATCTTCATTAAAATGAAATGAATTTCACCAAATATATGAACACTATTAGTGTGCCGTGAAGCTGAAAACCTAGAAAGAAGCAAAGCACAGGGCACAGCAAAGCAAAACATCAAAACAGACATGTTGTCGAGACGCTTGCAGTAAAATTATTAAGTTTCTGCTGAGAATAAGCGTCAAAATTTACACCCCTCAGATCCTAAATGTTCACCCCGGTTTGGAATTCTTTTGAAATATATATACTATATCAAAGTTGGGGGAACATTTGGTAACAAGGGAAGCAAAACAGTGTACAAATTAAGTATATAAGCATTTTATCAATCATATAACAATACTGTTGTGGTAAGACTTCCCATTATGTAAAAACTTCGCTGCAATTATCTTTCAAAAGAAACCAAATTAAAGTAATAATCACACAACCACGAATGATATGTTACAAATCCTCATCGTCGCTCTCCCTCCATAATGAAATTTATTTGGGGGCCCTTAATCAAGTATGAACTTCACCACAGAACTTTCCATGGCTTTTCAAGATTTAATAAATTCAAGCAGCACAAATTAGAATGCCAACCTGGACAAAGAGTTTGCCATTCCCCAAAAGTGTTAGAACGTCCTGGATCAGAATCAGTAATCTTTACTTCCTCCGTCAAAGCAATGTCTCGCAATCTCTGATTCCGAAACAAAAACCTAACTTAGCAAGTACAGTAAGCAATAAAAAAAACTTAATACTCCTCCACCTTCAAATTCGATAGAATTATACCAAAACACGCAATATTTTTTTATTTTCCGCATTCGTTTAGTAGTATACACGACAATGACATAAACACATTACAGTCAATAAATAAGCATATGGGAAATAACTCATTGACAATGGTGGCCTTTAGCATTAGTGCTCTACCTAAGTAAACTGACATGATTTAGTACATAAAAAATAAATCCTTCGTCGTCACATAGTCCAAAGTCCCAAACAGTGTTATATGTAACATTTCCGAGCTACCACCAATATATACACCAATCCATTTATTAAAAAATACCATGGCCAATGAAATCAACCATGAAATAATATCTATTACAGAGGCCAACCAGCAAAATAGTTGGCATTTTCCCGAACATGCACAACTAATACGAGCGATACAATAACATAAAGTCAATGTTACAAACAGACACACAATAACAAAAGAGCAAGAAATCGACCTTAGCCAGGACGAAACGAACTCCCAAATGCCCTCAAAGAGAAGCATTTCCCCTCTTTCGATCCTTTTGCACAGCGGATGCTTCAACAACCAACAATCAGCCGTACAAAAACTGATTAAAAACATTTTAAACTCGTTGCGAGGGTGAAGACAGTCGTATCCCAATATTGGCCATAAAAATTGACATCGAATTTCGTCCCAAAAAAGTAGAACTAGGAAATACCTGCAATGTATATGCACAGTAACCTGGACCTACAAATGATAACATACATCAAACAATCTGCTTTTAAATTGTTTCATCAAACTCAAAATCTCCAAAAAAAGGAGAGAAAGTACCATCGGAATTCAGTGTTTGGTGACGAAATTGATGCTTGCGAAATAGACGCCAGTCTTGGAAGAGTACTGATGAATCCTGTTAATCAAACTTGTGGACCCTCGTTTTCCATGTTGACTTCATCAGTCAATTGTACTCTGAAATTAAAGCATTCAGATGGTTGATTGAACACTATAATTATGAGAAGGAAACACGAAATGTGGAAAAAAACGATTGATCAGATTGAAATTTAAAAGCAAAAGAACATCAATCTTACCAATTTGGTGAGAAATTTGCGTCGTATGAACCCTAATTAATTGAAAGAGGAATGAAATTAATCTCATGCGGTGCTTACTAATTACTATCAGTGTCGAGGAGAGAGAAAAAGAAAGAACTACAAATAAAGTGAGGGAAAATTGCTTTATGCGGGCTTTTGTTAATTTCAAATTTCATTTTATATTTCATAAGTTTATGTTCAATTTGTTGGTAAATAGAAATGGGGAATTAAAAATGAAAAAATAAAAAGGTAAGAGATGAAGAAGTAATATGATTTTTGTTAGGTTAATTTTTGGTACTATTTTTTCCTTCAAAACATAAAAAATTGTGTTATGCATGGTTTATGGCTTAAGAATGTACAAATAACGAGGAACTAAAAAATCGAAAAAAAAAAAAAGTTTATCAATATAGTGCTAAATTTATATACGAAAATTGAAAGAGATGAAAACTATGAGTTTCTTGGTTTGACAAGTAGATGTAATATACAATTTACCATTCGTCAGTCGTCACACTCCGAGATTGATTTGACTTGTAATTGAAGCACTTTTAACCATGGTACTCCTATAATGCATATATATTACAATTAAATCATTTATTGTTGAGTAACCATACATGGTTACATACTTGACACTAATATCACCATGTAAGGAAACGAAAACACCTTATGAGCACGAGTGCACGACCGAATATCACCCTTCACATCCTTTGCAAAAGTTAAGTTGTTATTTAACTTATGTATGTACTCCTATAAGAAAATTATTGTCATCTAAAGTCTAATTTCATATATCTTGATGAATAATTTTAAAATGTCATTTTTCAAGTTTCTCCAATACATAATTAATTATATTATTGATGCAAATATGAATTGAGAAACATGTAAAAAGTGAAATGTAACAAACACAAAAGATTGAGATAGTAACAAAATTATTTCAATTAAATGTTTGCTTTCTTAACTCATTCCAAAATATGGAGTAATTCGAAATATAAGTGAACAAGCCTTGGGGTATTAAATAAACTGTGGCATAATGCAAAAAAAATGTTTWAAATATAAGAACCTGTTCATCTATCCTATGTTTTACTCTTCTAACAGTTTGTCCATATAAGAAACAATACAAAAGACTCAACTATTCTTTCTTTTTCACAGGAAAAATCGCGGATTGAACAGCAGGAATCTAAGCGGTTTGAGCCTTGGCAGCCTTCTTTCCTTTGTTTTTTGGATTCTTCTTGACTGGCTGAACATCATCTGCATTAGTTTCAAGTTCAATCCTAGCAAAGACAGGCTTTGGTTCAGGCATGACATGACCAGCCTTTAGACCACCCCACTTTGTATCATTCTGCGTACACACAAGATCCAAAATACTTGTCAGTAAATGTTCTGTGGTCATGTAGCATAAGGACGAGAGGAGAGGGGGATGGGGGKGAAGAGAGGAGAGATTTAGACCCAAGTCAGAGTATTGTATTCYTCTTCTGAGTAGCCAAGCTGAGAGTATATTCTCCAACATAAGCTTGGGGCAACAGGCAATAACGCAATGGCAATTATTCGCATAGCTTCCAATATAATTACAAGATCCTGCAAAAGTACAAAAGGATCTACAGTTATAGGAGAGTAAATTCCAATGGTGGTATGCATAAAACACATCATAAACATTGAAAAATATTAGTGTGTAATGTCCGCTTCACGAACAGCAGTGCTTTAGACACTATTTCAGTTAGTCTGAGTTTTTGGGCCACCTCGATTTCAAACTACTTAATACATAGTTGTTTGGCCAATTGTCCCCAATTTTCTTTTTATTTTTTATTTTCATTTATAATGATTGAACTCGTATACTGGTGCAAACTAGTCCTTTCTTCAGTTTTCCCCTTACTTTGTCCATTAGATCAATTGTCTATTCCCTTCCTGATCTCCTAAGATGTTGGACACATAAGCTAATGCACAAAATCACCACCTCAATAAATGCATAATTAGACATTTTCTTCTCACAAACACAATCAAAGCAAAATCAACAGCAGCATCAATTATCATTCTATATTAGTCACATAGGAACATTTAATCACACAACTGTAGATGCAGAACAAACCTTAGCAGCAGCTTCTGCAGCAGTGCCCCCTTGCTTAAAAAGAGACCATGGTGCGCGCTCATCCATATAAACATTACCAGCGTTCCCAATTTCTAGAACAGCCTCACAAGCAGATGACAATGAAAGATTTTGATAATGAGCATTAGCCTTCTCAACCTGGAAAAGGAGCAGAGATGTAAGCGTTCAATTTTATTTTATTTTTGCACAGAAGAAAAARTCTATTAACTCRGAACTGCCACGGAATAACTCAAACTAAGCTTGGKAAAATTGGTTCTTTAAAGCTTTTCCCGTCCTCAAGATAAGGGATAATGCACAGCTCAATAAAATAGTTTGAAGCCTCCACATAAGTACACCAGGACTGTGATACTAAAAACAAGCAATACAGTTTATCCAAAACTGGCAACCTTAATATGAACAGTAACGTTAAGTCATAGATTCAAAAGAAATAAATGAGCTCGTATCTTAGGTGTTAGAAATCAGTTGGATGCAAGGTGATTTATCAACTTCTGATTTTACCACAACATTTTGACATTAATAACCTTAATAAAGAACATGAGCTATAGACAGCAGAATATGCAAGTCCAATGACCAAAAAAAATTAAAAAAACGACATGGGGCAAGGAAATTAAATAAAGTACTGACACCAGACCAGAGTTGACTTGGTAATAGACTGATAAAATAGTATCCTTTCAAGAAACCATGGCCGAAAACCATATTTGGGAGGTTTAAACCAGCGTGACAATAAGCATAGCTGGCCAATAAACTGCATGAAAGCGTAAAATA
>SNQN01000011.1:237146-257393 GCA_008642245.1 Bassia scoparia | reverse complement strand
CAATGTATTTCAAAAATTATAGATTCTGTTTCCGACTAAAGTCTCACTTTTATATCTTTCCTAATAAAAAACAAAAAGATACTAGATATAACCATAGCACCACAAGTGAATCTAAATATCCTATACAGCTTATTTGATCCAAATTTATCCATAAGCAATTATATTGACCAGCACATCTGTAACACCGCATGCCCCCATAGCATGAACCTAATCGATACTAATGAATGACCTAGATAGGAACTACAACAATACAGAGGCGCAAAGGGTATAGTGCAATTGCTTTCAGCGGAACATGACTGTTGATGCCACCCCACCACGACATATGAATAGCTCTCACATCAATGTAGTAAAAGACCCAAATATTTAAAAAAAACACATAATCCTTTTGTGTAGCTATTATTAATGCACCATCAACGAAAGGCAATTCACTTACGAACCATGCTTCCCTTTCCCACAAGACAAGCCAAAAGAAAAAATCCGACTCCTTCACATTTTACAAGCAAAAACATAACAAGCAAAGGCTGTGTGTTTCCACAATTACCAATACAAGTAAGTCTGATAACCTCGACAGTCGAAAAGCTATCACAAAGCAATAAAAGTAATTAAGAGTTAGTATGTCCCTCAATGCATTATCAATTATCATATAAGAAACCTCCGCATGACAATAAGAATAAAATGCGAATACGATGACGAGAATATGGAGATTCAGTGCCATAGCCAGAGATCTGGAACCATAAAGTAATACTTCGTGTCATTCTTATGCAATTAAGAGAATTCATGTATGAGAATGATTGCAACAAGCAATAGTGATTACTATTCCGGACTTCTCCGCAGTGCAGCTGAGGAAGCACACCTACCCCAACAGAGCTAAATATACTAGTATTCACATTTCCAAACTGCAGTGTGCATGAGCGAGGATAAAACATATTATAAGTAAGATCACAACAAATAAATATATAAAAAACCATCATATAAGTGTTAAATACACATAAATATCAGAAGCCTTGCCCTCATACGTAATATCTAATCTTAACTCCCGAAGAATTCTATGATAAGTAGCGTTCCTAGTTGCATCATCGAGTTAGAGTGGGCTTAGCCTACTCACTTCGGGATACCACAACATTACGAAGTAGTCAGGCGACTCAGACAGATAATTGATAGGGCCGAGGACTTCTAGTAACAGATCTTAAGTTGAATGAAGTGAATGGTGTTCTACAAGAATATAGGCGAGCATTACGGTTAGTGCCTCTAGCTTAGTGATCAGTCAAATCCAAATACACTAATATGGGTCTTGGGATTGTAGATTGATCAACACGCGTTTCGAGGTAACACCGATGAGTAACACCCCATTAATATCATGACTCCTGCTCCTAGCACCAGTTTCCATCCATTTGGACTCAAGGAATGGGATCTCTCAGTAATGGATGGTTAGGTAGATGGCTCAGGTTTTGGATTTGGACGTGAGGTAAGTTCAGTCGATTTACTCTATTGAGAAGTCTTTCAACCCATTCTAATCCAACCTTGGATCCTGCATGTACATTACCTTGAGGGAACTTTTCTCTTGTGGAAGACATACGAACAAAACAATCTGAAGTGAGTGTATTCCCTCACACAACTAAGAAAAAGCTTTGCGCTCAGCGCAATCCATCGGATATCTCAAACGTCCAAATACGGCTGTTATATAACAAAGCGACGAGTATATGGACACAATTATTCAACTAATTTGCTGGAGAATCTGCTCGAAGTAAAGTCGAGATTTTGTGGAGATAGTAATGATTTACTGTATTTATCATCAGAGGGGCATGATGTCCCATCTGTGATCGTACCTCTGGTAATTCATCATCATAATCTTCATCACTGAGATGAATATATTGAAAAAACTCACGATATTCCTTCCCGCGTCATAGTGCAGAAAAAACGAACAACATATCTATGCGAAATCTATTCACAAAGGTATATAGGCATACAATTTATACTGAGATGATGCAGGACATCTATGTCAGCCTTAAGCCTCTAACAATTATTTCAAACTCAAGTCAACCATGGACTACCATTGTGACTGCGTCTGCCGGTTGCGACTTCGTGAAGGATTTTACAAGCCTTTTCTATATCATTAAATTTTATAATCCACTATCACTTATGCCCACTAAACATATAAGACGCCAGATACTCCATTCTTCTAAAGTAATTTGACTCAAGTGAGTGCTGCAAACGTGACATAAGCAAATGTCTGCGATTAACAAAACTATTCACACGCGACTAAATACGACCGCGTGATATTCACGCTTTCAGCTTTTTGATCTTGCTAACGTACACATACCCTTCCGCACACAAAATCTTCATCATCATGCGATTAATCATCTAGACCGAGAAACTTGTCATGTTACTTGAGAATATAGCATCTCAAACTACGTAATGAACTGCCACTGAAGAAGGCCTGGTAAGCCGTTGCTCTTCTGACCAACGTAAATTTCCGAGACTACCACAGTGAGCCAAATTAGCGATAACTAATCGTGAGGTCGATTCAGCTCAAGAAAAGACTGATTCTAAAAAGTACATGCTTCAATAACTCTATCTATACACAACACATTTAAACAAAAGAAGCTCACAGCTCAATATTGAAGGCTGAGAAAGCATAACCGTCAGATATGTTACATTCAAAAACCGAGAGCACATGACATTCCATCGATAATGAGAGCACAAATAATCACCGCCTCGAACAAAAAGCAAATCGAATATCATGGAAAATTGCACACCCTACCCAGAAGATCTAATATTTAGTATCTAATTCCAATACTCTATTCACTCTACGATCTATATACACCAATCGTTTGGGACACAATAGAAACCAAGATTGATATATTCGTTCATCGATGGACTTAGGCAGATCTCACTTCCACACATACAACATTGAGTCTCTTAGTGAAATGCCCAATGACGATCTCCTCCCACACATCCTCTCTGATACAATTTCTTGAGTTGTCAGTGTTACATAAAACTATTGCATTAAGTGACTATCTAGTAAGTATATGTACGCTCTGCGTATTTCGAGTTCTCATCCGCTCAAATCACTATTATCTGGCTACCAATGGCTTATTCATCCCCAACTCATAATCTCATATCTCTAAAGAAACAATCCTTCCCTTTCCTACAATTCATCAGTAGTCATCTACTTACATTATACTGATGATAGCGAGGGGTAATAAACAACCAACACATGGCTCATCAGCTTAACAAGAGAAATAATCTGTAATGACCAGGTCGGTGATTACCTGTAAGAATTTATCTATTTGCTAGGAAAAAAACAGCTTACAAAGGAAACAAAGAAGATAAGCAGAAGGAAACAAAAGGAATAGAGTCTTGAATCTGCTGTAACTCTCATGTACCTATGGCAAGACACGGCAATCCTGACGCACAGAATCAGGATATTCTCTTTGCTCCTACAGAGAGAGTACCTACCCACTGTCTTCTAACTCTGTACTTTCTGAACAAAGGACGCAAGATGTCGTATAATCTTCATTTCTATGCTACATGCGATGGTCTTTAAGTGAAATTCACTTCAGGAACAACTAGATAGAGAATGTCACTCCGATTGCCAAGCTACACATACAGTTTTATCCTGTCTCTATCAGAAACAGATTGAGTATTGTTCTAGTTGAATATATACTGCAGTTGCTGTTGTAATCACCTCTCATCTACGCAGCAATTTTAATATTGACCAACGATTACTTATTATTTATATATAGATATCGACTAAGTTCTGTAGTAATATAAGTTAGTGCAATATAGTGACTAATATCACAAATGATCACTTAAAATTCTACTCCTTCCTATGTTGCCCACCACTTTATTTTTTCGCTGAGTTCATATAATCTAGACGAGCTAGCTTATCGTCACTAGTTATCCAACATGTGTTTTGTTCTTCGTACGAGCTAAGTCATGTTCTTTACTCCTATCTATGAGAGTATAAGAAATTACAGCAGGACTGATAGGATCAAAGTAGTTCGTTGAGTCCGAATGGATCAAAGCTGATTATGGTCACCCAAAAGAAGGTCAGATTTCTTCATCATCCGAGAATCATCTCATCATTATTCTAGGTGGTCCAAGGAGCGTTATTATCCGAGATCCACTATCTTCAGAAAAACGAATATGATATGGGTGTAGAATCAAACATAAGAATGATGCATTGCTATTACTGGTCACTCAGTAGCAACATTAAAATTATGACTTTTTGCCGACCAAATTCTAAGCACTGTCTATACTGCTAACGAATTGTACTGCAAGAAGGTACTCAAAACTCATCAGTAGGAAAATCGGGCTCTTAGTCAGACTAACTCAGGTTGCGTATGAACGTCCTCGTAACTCTTCCTTGTGCCACCCAGATATTACTTCTGGATTCAAAGTCTAAAAAAGCTCTAGTTGCTATATAGCTTTTCTATGCAAGATCCTGTGAGAACAAGCACGCTGTAACTAGTGTTTTACTGTAGATCTTGCCAGCTTTTGAGTCATATATGTTGAGAATCGACCGCAACATTAATCAGAGATTGAATTACAATAGTTCTCTCTTCAACCATCTATTAAATCATTCTCTACCGCAAAGTTATGGGCAGAAAAGTGCAGGGAACAATAGGCTAGAACGGAGTAGGACCTGGTAGATATATCTATTGAAATGAAGGACTAAATCTATCTATTCGATCTGCGCTCTCTCTTAGTGGATTGAATTTCACTAAGTGTAACCATCGCTGAATAGTATCTGTTGTTTGGATCTTGTTCTGATGGTTCATTAGAGCATGAGTCAATGAACCACAAGTGATATGAAGCATGTTATAGCGTGACTCCACTCCATAACTAAATGAGAAAGCTAACCATGTCTGGCTAGTCAAATACGGAGCACACAGCATAGACTCTCTAGGACATTGCGCGTTATTTATATTATGCGAAAAACTAAATAACAAGAAACTAAAGATCTATCCGAAAATGTCGACAACTATCACATCAGTTGCGAGTATACCTCATGCACAGAAAACAATCAACCAATCTTTACAAATTTAAAGTACACATTCGAGACGCAATATAGCCATACTATTCTCAAACAAAGTCTCTCCACAATCAGTAGGTCGTTCTATAACGACCAATACAAATAGTCAAATAAGACTCATAATGCTTTGTATCAGCTATACCCGATCATATAAACGATTCAGTACTGACCTAACATCAGGAAAAAATACCAAGCACGACGAAAAATCTAGTTAGGCATTAGCAGTTCTGTCTTATAACAGAGTATACATCGTTAAAGCATTTTTTTTCAGCGCAAGAGATAGTGGTGAGTCGTACCTTGATGCTTTCCAATAATTGAAACCATAAATGTCCCTTCCAATTCCCTAACTGACTCAGAAATACTAAGTTAAACGACCGTCTATCTGAAGATTTTCTTACAATTAATTGCTCAACAAGTATCTCCACGGTTCACTCCTGAATATAAAATCAAAAAATATATCCTTTATACCCGACAATATCCTACAAGTTGACACAGTAATCAAATAACCCCTCCGATCAAATGCGCACCCCGATTAATATCACCTACGGTTAGCTCGAAGACCCTCTAGAAGTTAGAACTTCGATATGACAACAATTGCCTTCAGTCTAACTGCAAGCCTCTCGTGCAGTAATAACATTCGAGAAATCAACGTTTTGTCATTAATGATCACCTCTAATCAAGACAGCCACGGCTGCACCATTTAAAAATCAGTAAGCCATTTCAGAGTTTAATAAGAGTTTAAGTCAATAACTTTAGCAAATAATAGTAGTAAATCTATTTAGATCAGACTAAATTCAATCATAATCACTGATAACAACCACTCATTATCCCTAGAGTCTTTACTAAAATCAAAACGTTGAGAAGCTACGGACTTTTTAATTCAGTTTAATAAGCTGTAAAATATTCGCATTCTGTTCTCATTTTGGGGCGAACCAGACTGCCAAAGCGAAAAACTCCTTTTCAGTAACACATTTCTTTAACTCACCAATGGCCTATCCGTGCCAGTCACTCAATAATACATTGGAGCTCTTTTTCTGATAATCCTCTCATTCATACATAATCAAAGTTCCAATATTGATTTTTGAATGTGAAAACAAACCACACAACGACTAATTTTCTATTCCACCCACTTTAATACTAACCAAGCACCTTTCTACAAATTATATTCACAATCCAGAAACAATCTGAAATTTTTATAGTAAACAACACATTATCTAAGACATTCAAGAAAGAGACGACACAAAAACAATGAGATTTAAACCGTCTGAAAGTCTGTTCCCTTCCCCCCAACCAGCAAACCTTCAAATCAGCATAAACATAGTGTATAAAACTATAACACACTACGACAACGAACTCTATCTACTGAGAATCAGTCAGAACAAAAAGCAAACAACCAATGATTTATCTTCATGCAGGTAATATAAAACTCAAAATCCATTAGTAATTATGAATCTGAAAAATCTCAACATCACAAAAAGCTAATAAGAAATCACTCTCGAGTCTTATATTCAGTTTCGTATCATAAACAACGATTTAGTTACATAATTTACGAATCAAAATATATATCCTCCGTTTAATATCTTCTTAAGTCTCTTTCAAACCCCTTAAACATGAAAATAATTCCCCAGCATAAGCCCTAATTATAAAGAACACTTAAAACAGAATTATTACCTACAGATAATATTCCTTGTACCCATTCACAACTCAATAAAAATACATCACATCAAGAACAATAGATCATTTAACTATTACTCCACTACGAACCTATTTAATAAATACACTTTGTCATTTTACATTATCAAAATGGGGTTGTGAAATAATCAAAAATCATCAAGCACATTAAAATTATTGAAATACTACAAACATCAGTCATCTTACAGTAAGACAAAAGTGTTAAGAATCTAAAAAGCTAATATGAACTAGGAGTGAAAAGTAGTGAGATAAGAACGCCAAGAGGAAATTCCACCTGAAACTGATGCACTCAGTAGTACTAACATCCATTAATCACATTTATTATAAATAATCAGCCAAAACAACATATGAATTTGCCGCAACAAAATTCTCAAACTCCCTATCCAATTTACACCACACTAGTAAACAATAAACGCAAAATTTCATGATAAATCAAATTCCCCCTAAGACATCACTAAAAATCTACAGAAAAATCCAAGAAAAGGGGGATACCCTGAAAACGAGACTCGAGCTGCAAAGGTCCGTCAGAGCAGCCAAATTGGTGATTAGTAAGCCACTGCCAATAATCAGAGGAGGCGCGCTATACGAATATCGTCAAAAAGGCGAGTAGTTGATGACAACAGTGTCAGTGAGAGTCGATTAGGCTAGCGCACATGATCTAGAAGAACAAGTGCTAGAACTATGTGTATATTTTGGTTTCCGTTAAGATGAAAGTGGTTTGGCGGAACAGCAATGGCGACGTGTGGCTTTGAAAAAATTGATGTTTGGGATTGATGAATGGAGACGAGGTGAGATTCCAAAGGAGAGTGTTTTTGTAGAGAAGTGTTCGCTCTAACAGCCATTTTTATGCATGCGTAATATTTTGCGCGTGAGTTTGGTAGAGAGAGATGATGAAGGATGATGAAGTTGGAAAGAAGGAATGGAAATTGGATGCTCAAATTTGGGACTTGTCACTTTTGGTAGAAGGTCCGATGGCTAATGTCTGTCGTGTCAGCATTCGTTTCGTGCACTTCATGAATAAACGGGTGGATCCATTCAACCCTTTAATCAGCATACAGACAGTGCAGCCCCACCCGCCCTTTAACAACGTTCGGGGCTGTCATAGGCCCTAGGTCTTTAATCTCGTACACAACGGGTGATACCTCGACCCCAAAACCCGATAAATAACGGTCATTTCGTGTCGACGTTAGCGTGTCACGTCTGTTTTACATACTAAGGTAGTTGATGACAATAGGTGGCAATCGTGTCGGTGTCGTGGTCCACAGCAACGCAGAGTACAACAGCCCCCTCTCTCTCGCTCTCCGTTGCCTCTCTCTCTCTCCACGTGATTTCTTCGGAAAGCGGGTTCGAACTATATCTTCTTTTCTACTTTCTCCTCTTTATATTCTCTGCTACTCCTTTTAGAATAAACGTAGTTTCGCTAGACATGTCGTATGCAAGTATCAAACAGCCGTGGCACGTGATAAAACGTGAGTTCATGGAAAGAATCCAGCGAACACTCAATAACCCAAACCCTTTTAGTTAAATATAAATCTGTGATCGGTTATTTTACTGTGTCAGTGATAGATTTATTCGGGAGTATTGAGTTCTCTTCTTTCTTCTTTTTGTTTTTTGTTAACAACCAATCCTTTTTGGACTACAAAATCAAAATCCATAAAACATCTCTCTGGAGTAAAGTAGAACCCGTTAACCCAATCTTTTGATAACCGATATCATAATAATTACCGATACATCTATAGCTGCAAAATAATAAATAAATTTTGTAATTGAAGAGTAACTGATAAATTAATTAGATCAGTCTTTAAAATTTTCTGATAATAATTATATCATCATATCATACTGTGTAGACTGTAGTAGTAGGTATTTTATAGTACATGAAAACACATAAATTAATATAATCACAACAATATACTATCTCAGTTGAAAAAGAAATAATCAAACAGGGAAGTGAGTAGTCGTAACCGCCCATACAATTAAAGATAGGTGCATAACATTCCTAAAAACTCCTAATCAAATCTCCTAGTCGACAAAAAACTTGACAAAAATCAACTAAAACAAATCACATGGTAGAACTTAAGCTGAATAGTCAGAAGGAAAAGAGACAGAAGTCACTACAGTACAGTGACCTAATCCGTCTCTGGCGCAACAAATATTAAGCACTCCCTAACTAAGTTCAATGCCAATAGGCGAGGCATCAAAACAGAAAGCTGCACAAGACGGCAGGTATCAACGCGGAACAGACCCGAAAACATGGACCAAAAGACCAAGCCCAACTCACTAAACGACAACTACGGACTAACCTAAACAGGAGAAACAGAAAAGGAAAAAAAACACAACTAACGGTGGCTAGCCTGGAAAACCGACCCACGAGGCGACAAAACGCGCCAGTCTGCGAAAATCGAGATGGGGGGGGGGAAGAGAACGCCGGTATCGTTCCGCGTCCCAAACCACAATGGAGATGAGGAAAGTGCGCGGGTACCGCCCACTAACCGATTAATCGCCTACCAAATAATCAGAAAACGCCAACTCGAAACCCTCAAAGCGTGGTCAGCCCCACGGGCAACTAGGTCGCCAGACCATACCCATGATTCAAAACTCCGGTCACGTAAGAATCGGGGTCGCCGGTACCGATTATCCAATTCGAGTATTTCAGGGGCACCACCGGTTTATGACCACAATAACTCTTAGACCTACACCGTGCAACTAGTATGAGCTCTGTCTTGCCAACCAGTTTAAAATACATTTGTTAAGTACCCACAAAAGAAACCCCAATGAAAATAAATAAAAGTTTTATTAATCAACTTTGAGCATAATAGCATACCCGTAGGTAACAGAACAATTTGATTAATAAGTGGCCAAACAAACAACGTAGTATACAAGTTATAGTTATATTTAGCAGCTTGAGCCGGGATAATCTTTCCTATATACTGATATGTCTTTAACTATTATATTTCAAAAAATCTTTAACCGACGAAATAACCGGTTCCCAGAGTTGGTATCCTACAAGGTTGACACGATTAATACACCCAATTAATTACAGAATCCTTCCTTGATTCCGGTCCGAGAGTGGAGAGTTCACCCAATACCGAATAGAAACCACCCGGATACTCAAACAATTACTTGTTTCAAACCCCAATAATATAGTTAATCATAGCATCTATAATTAATAATATCAAGCTGGCCAAGAGTAGAAATAATCTAATATAAAAAAATCACATATCACACAATTTGGGATTATATAAGCACATTATACAAAAATAGACCTCAGGAAGAGAGACAGAGAAAAGAATTCACAAAACACATTATACGGAACCTGAATTAAGTACAGCTGATTTAGTCAATTTTCTACTTACAACAACATGTCTTTAAATAAAAGACCAACTTTATTATGTATAGACCATGACTAACAATTATTAACTCAAACCTTTCACAAAATTTATACATAGACGATGGCTTTTTAAATTTAATATAAACAAATACAAACTTAGAAATTTTTATTGAGTTTAGACTTTCTGATATTTTACTTATAATGAATTGACACACATGCCGCTAATAGTAGTCACACACAATTTGTCCCCCAATTATCATGTATCCCCTTAAATATAAATCCCACATCCTTTATACCCAAAATTATAATATAACCTTGATCTGAATTGCTATCTATAAAAATTCAGTTATAAGTTATACAATTCCCAAAAAAACCAACTCTATTTAAATGACACTCTTTAAGATTCAAACATATAACTCATAGTAAAATTATACTTCCTCCAGGGCCAAACCAATGGAAGCTTAATCGTCTTGACCATTATAGAATGGAAAAGCTGACCTAAGCTCCTTCTTGATAGGTGATGTGGTAGTATAGTTTTGAGCGAAGAAAAAACTAAAAGGCAATAAAATATATTCCGATGGAGCCAGATAATTTGGCAATCATCCACATAAATTTACAAAACTTTACATCAGCATTAACTACTTACATCCTCTGATGTTCAAATTTTAAGTTCAATATATAAGGCGAAATATAAGAACAGTCAAAAAATGAACATAAACACCTAATTCACCAGTAACAAGAGGGGTATTAAGCAATGTTCATTGTTCAATTGTACATTAAATGTCTTCCAAAAAGATGTTCATTGGATGAATCAATAAAAGATAAAATATATGAGACATAATTAGTGACAGAGCAGATTTCCATTGGAACAAGCAGATGAAGCAAGTTTCATTCGATGGATCAATATATGAGACATTGAGACATCAATAATCGTAAAAGAAAATTTTCTAATCCTTTCACCAATTCAAACCTCTCCAAATATCATGATAATGAGCCGAACCCTCCCAAATACACAAGTGTGCAAACATTCTCCTGCTCAACTGAACCAAWATAAGATAGCCACTTCAGAGGCAGCAACGAGCTTCTTTCCAGGGCAGAGCGGAGAACTTGGATATAGCCTTACTCTTAATAAACAACAAGGTGTTTCAAAATTTGATTGTTATTACGTTCCGCTACTTTTTAATTCTCAATAAAACAAAAAGGAGACAGTTAAATATTTAAATACAGCTTATTTGATCCAAATTTCAAATATATTGAGACTTTAACTCCATGCCCCATAGCAAATAGATGTACTAGAAACCAAAGACAAACAACTACAGAGGCGCAGAAGGGTGGAACGTGAGTTGTTATTCTAGAAATACTACTAATGTAGTAAAACAATGATTAAAAAAATCCTTTTGTTACATATAGCCACTACAAGGCAATTCACTTCAACTGCTCTTCCCAAAGAACTACCCTTGAATTTGACAACAAAACTTAAAGAAATGGATCAAATATCCCAAGTGAAAGCCAATGCATGAAAAGATGTCCAATCTTATCAATTTATCAAAACCGACATATAAGTTATAAACAATTACGGATGAGAAATCGGGTCATCATGGGGGGAACCCAAAAAGTGGTAGAATAAATGAATGATTGAAAAGATGTGACATTGCTTCGCAGTGAAAGCAATGTACCAAACATATCTGATCAAAGCTGGATTGCTGGAAAACAATATAAAAAACAAAAAAAAAATTAAAAAAAATATGTTTAAATAATAAAAAGAAAAGCCTTTTAACAAACAAATCTATGTAAAACTAGTAATGCTACATCATACCACAACAGAAGTCAGGCACTCAGGCTATAGGCCAATAACAATCAGGAAGGTGAATGGTTCTACAAGATAAGGAGCAACTTACCCTAGTAGTGCATCAAACCAAACATATATTGTTTGGTTATGGTCACCGGGAACACGAATACCCCAATCAACTGCTGCTCGGGATATTGAGAAGTCTTTCAACCCATTCTTAATCCAACCTTGGACCTGAGATTTAAATATCAAACATACGATACAACAATGAGTGGCTTCTCTCAGAGTAGCTCGTGGCACATCTATACGCAATCTATAAACACATATTGGGACACGGTAATATATTCATCAAGCTGATTGACGACTGAAGACACATAGATTATGGTGAAAAAATAGATAGAGTTTCATAGGAAAAACAGCAACACAACATCAGGAATAGCATACAATTTATACTGAGATGAGTGAGGACATTAGGTCAGGCCTAGAAGCCTCTACAATATTAAACTCAAGTCTACATGACTCCATCTGCCCGTGATTGTGAAGGATTTTACAAGCCTTTTATATCATTAAAATTTTATAAGTCCACTATATATCCCATAAGATAAACTATCTCAATTCTCAAATATTGGACTCATATGTCTGCAAGTACATAGCATTCTGGTTAAAGAACATACACGGATACACCCATTATCACGCTTCAGCTTTTTTATCGAAATCCCACGACATCTTCACAATGAGATTAATTGCAAAGACTCGAGTCATGTTCCTGAAGATATAGCTCAATGTAGGACTCAACTTAACTGTTAAGCTATCTCCTAAACCACTAATTTCAATACAACAATTTACCAAATGTGGCAGAAAGAGTTCAGTCCAAAACTATTAAAAAAAATACCTGACATACACAACACATAAACACAAAGAAGCTCACACTCAAAATATTAAGCTGAAAACAAACGTAGATATTACATTCAAAAACGGAGCCATGACATCCACGATGAAGAAAGAAAGTCGCAAAGAATTAGGAAAATTCAATACCATGAAGATCTAATTTATAATCAATCCAAAATCAACATTCATATCGATTACAATAGAACCAATTTAAATCTTCGTGCTAGAATCATCAACATAACATCTTATAATTAAATGCATTTCCTCCAACACATCCTCTCTGCATACAATTCTTGAGTGTTCTTAATAAAACTTGGGATTATGGACTATCTAAAGGTTATATGTACCTTGGGTTTTCACCAATTAATTATATCTGCATGCCATCCAAAAACAAGCATTAACAACTCCCTCCTAATGTCGTTAGTCTCTACTATTTAGTGTACAGTATAAACCAATAGTCTTGATTCACTACAGATATATTTAATGACCGTGGTTTCACCTGTAAGATATTTATCTATTTTGGGCTAGTGAAAAACAGCTTACAAAAGGAAACAAAGAAGATAAGCAGAAGGAAACAAAAGGAAGAGTTGACTTACCTCATTCAAGACGAGAAGAAGCTTGGACTAAATCAGGATTCTTCTCCAGGGAGGTCTTCCAACTGTTTTTGGTATTTTGACAAAGCAAGAAGTAATATTCTTCTTTCCTACTACGCATGGCTTAAGGTGGATAGGACAACAATTGTCCTCATATCATTCAGTTTTATCCTGTTCGAAAAGATTGTAGTTAGTGATATGCAGTCTGTTGTATACCCTATAGTAGAAATTATATATATATAATTATAATTATAACAAGTGGTAAGTAATTAAGTATCATTATATATACACAGAAAAGTTAAGACTCCCTCCATCCCTTTGTTTGCATCATAGAAGGAAGATAGCTTTCTAAGTTATGACTTTTGTTTGTAGAGTAATGAGACATGAGAGATAAGTGACAGGACTGTAGGACCAAGGTAGTTGTTATGAGTAAAGTGATGGTCTCTCAAAGGTCCAGATAGTGGAAGACTTTTTAGGGACATCTCAAAAAGAAAAAATGTGTAAACAAATAAATGGATGGATTGGCATCTCTCTAGCAACATAATAGTTTTTCCCACGTTAAGCTAAAATGATGTAGGAAATACCTCACATAAATCCTGGTAGTAATAGGTCTTGACTCTCGAATCTCTTGGCCACCCAATTACTTCTATTAATCTAAAAAGCTCATTGCTATTTTTTTTTCAAGGTTTAGACAGCACGCTAACTGTGTACGAGGAGCGATGTTTTGATCAAGGGAGTCAACTTATCTATAATATAATGGTGCAAATATAAATTCATTCCTACGCAAACTTGCAAAAATTCAGAACAAAAACGTGCTGAATTTTTTGAGGAATAAGGACAAAATCATCAGCTGTTCTTCTTGGGATGATACTAGCTCCTCTGATGGTTCTGATGGTTATGCAAGCATCATAAAAACAGGGTCAAACTAAGGAAGCTAATGTCTGCTGATAGGCGGAAAGCTAGCTTAGGCATTGCGGTGATGTATGTGGAAAACTAAAAACTAAAAGATTCCTGAAGTGAAATTATCACCCCTGTGGTGACATCAAAGACAATCTTATCAAATTTAAGTACAAGTGCCAATAGGCATACATTTTCTCAAAAAATCATCATTAGTCTTTTCACGAATTAGTAAGCAAAAATTTTTTGAGACCAAACCTATGCATCTGATGTGTAGATTGTAGATATTACAGTTAAAATATGCCAGCCGGCGAAAATTAAGGTTCTTGGTTCTGTCAAGGGTAGCTTTTTCAGGAGAATGTTGATTTTTTACTAAAACCTTTCCCTTCATTCTACTGAAATACTAAGTAAAGGTCTTAGTTTTCTACAATTAATTGCTCAATACTAGGTCATATCTAATATAAAAAAAAATACCTTATACTCTTCACAGTTGACACAGTAAATACCCTCGTAATCAGCCCGGTAAATATCACCGTTAGCGAGAACCCTAGAGTAGAATTCGTTCACAATTGCTTCATGCTTCTGATCGGTCGTACGAATAAACTTGTCATAAGCAATATCAAGCTGCAGMGACAAAGACAGGATAGCTCTTTCGTGAAAGAGTTTAAGCATATTTAGCAAAGAATGATAAAGTATTAAAGAAAATCATCTTACACCTCTTTCCAGAGCGTTCTATAAGCTTGAGAGATGGTATCGCAGTGTTCATTGGGGCTGGAACCAACTGCAGCCGCTGCTGTAGCAATTTTCTCTCCATGCTCATCCGTGCCAGTCACAAATATGACTTTCTTTTCTGATAACCTCTTCCATAATCAACCAATTGTAACAACCATAAGTTAATTTCTGCACCCCTTTATACAACCATACATGTTGCTATCACATCTCAGTTTAACAACACATTCAAAATTCTAAGTAGACGACAAAACAATGAAACGTCAAAGTCCTGCTTCCCTTCCCACCCAAACCCAGCAAACCTTCAACGCGGTAAACAATACCGACAAGGCCATCTACTGAGAAAGCGAAGCACACATTTATRTTTCGGAAAATGTTTGCACCAACAAAAATGAAACTCGTTATAATTCTTCTACAAATTAGCATAATGCATAATTTTACCTCCTTAATTCAGTTCAATTATAGCAGTAACATAAGATTGACGATTTTCCGACTTCAACAAAATTTCAAATGAACTTCATCCTAGCGTTMATACCTCATTTCATTTAGAATGGAACAATTAACAGTAAACTCATCAGTCATCACATAACAAATGTTACTATTTGACTATTGAAGTATAATAAACCCAGAATTCCATTGAATTGTGAATCATACATTAACATTCCATTAATCAATATTTATAAATAATCAGCCAAAAAACTAATATGAATTTGCCGCAACAAAATTTCAAACTCCCATCAATTTACACCACACTAGTAAACAATAACGCAAAATTTCATGATAAATCAAATTCCCAAAATTCACTAAATTACAGAAAAATCCAAGAAAAGGGGATACTGAAAACGAGCAATGGCGTCAGCAGCAATGGTGGTGTAAGCACTGCCATATGAGGAGGGGCATTGACAGTAATAAAGAGGAGTAGTGATGACAAAAGTGTCATTCTGATGATTGCTAGAAGAACAAGTGCAGAACATGGATGATGGTTTCGTTGAAGATGAAAGTGGGTTTTGGCGGAAAAATGCGGTGTTCTTGAAAAATTGAGTTTGGGATTGATGAATGAGAGAGGTGAGAGATTCCAAAGAGTGTGTTGTAGAGAGTGTTCGCTCTAACAGCCATTTTTGCTGCTGTTTTTTGGGTGAGTTTGGAGGAAGAGATGTTGAAGGATATGAAGTTGGAAAGAGGGAATGGAATTGGATGTCAAATTTGGGGACTTGGTCACTTTGGTAGAGGTGGGTAATGTGTCATGTCGTGTCAGCATTTTTCGTGTCGTGTCCTCATATAAAACGGGTTGGATCCATTCAACCCTAATCCGACCCGTTTAAACACAACGTGTCGTGTCGTGTCAACCTATTTAATTAAACGGGTTGATACCCCTCGACCCAAACCCGATAATAACGGGTCATTTTCGTGTCGAGTTAGCGTGTCACGGTTTTTTTACATACTAATGTATATAACTAGGTGCAATCGTGTCGTGTCGTGTCAACCCACTTATTTAAACGGGTTGAAATTCTCACCCTAACCCGACCGTTTAATAACGTGTCGTGTCGTGTCGTGTCAACCCGTTTACATAACGAGTCAAGATCTCTAACCCAAACCGTTAATAACGTGTCGATTTCGTGTCGTGTTAGGGGTCGTGTTGCTTTTGACCACTCTACACTTTGGGGTGTGACCCGTTAGACCAATTTTTTGAACCGAATTAATCCGAACTTTCTATTTGAATTGAATTGATTGATTAGAGTCTTTAATTTTAAAATTGACATCGTGTTGACGAGAGAGTGTACAATAAACAAATATATAATCACACTTAACGGAGTAAAAAAACAAAAAGTGAGTCGACTGTCCATAATATACATGGTGCAAACATTAATTTTATTCCTTCGCAAACTTGCAAAATTTTAGAACAATGAGAAAACGTGCTGAATTTGAAGGACAAAATCATCAGTTGTGCTTGTTGGGATGATATTAGCTCCTCTAACGGTTATGCATAGGATGAGCAAAACAGTGGGTAACCGGCCCGGTACTGGAACCGGTCCGGACCGGTTGGATCGGTATCGGTTCCGGTTCCAAAATGAGGAATCGGTGGTGACCGATTCCGGTTTCGGATACAAAAATTTTGGAACCGAGTACCCAGTGGGTACCCGGTGGTACGGTTCCGATATCGGTATTGGCGCACACGAGTTTTATAACTAGTACCAAGTAACTAGTTATGACTTTGAGTTTATTAAAATACATTTGTTTAAGGTAAAAAAACCCAAATTATATAAACTAAGAAACTTGAAATACTATTGTATAAAGCATTGTGTTTTTGTGGCCAAATAACACATATACAAGTATGAAATTAGCTAGGAAATCTTTGCCTTTTACTTATTTTTATTTTTTTTAAAATCTAACCGGGTAACCGGTTCCCAGTGGTTCCGTTCCGATTCCAATTATCAGGAAACCGGTGGTTCCGGTTCCGGTTCCACCCAAAATGACCGGGTACCCCGTCTTGTTCAACCTAATTTTGCATAGCATCATAAAAACAGGGCCAAAGAGTGTCATGATAAATCCATCAAACATGTTGGGATAAAAGCTCAATCAGAGGGGCTATTTAGTAATTTCTTACAACTGTTTTGATAGACAACTTTATTATGTATAGACCACTTTATTTATACATAGACGGATTTTAATTTTACATAGACGAAATGTTTGGTTGTCTGATTTTACTTATTTAATGGGGCACATGGGTCCCACTTGTCCTTTTTATCTATTAAAATAAATCCAAAATAATATATATATTTGATTGAATTGTTATCCCACATGTTTGATACATATATACTTCCTCCAGGGCCAAACCAAGGAAGCTAATGGTCTGCTGATAGATGGAAAGCTACAAGCTAGCTTAGGTGATGTGGTGATGTATGTGGAAAAACTAAAAGCTAAATATTTCCGAAGTGATATTGGCACCTTTCAGTGACATCAGAATACAATCTTTTCAAATTAAGTTCAACAAGTGGAATAGAAAGCAAAATGTAGACATAATTCATGTAGATAATAGTAAAATACAGCCAGAAAATTAAGGTTCTTGGTCTGTCAAGGGTACGCTTTTTCAAAAGGATGTCATTTTTTACTACCTTTCCCTTAGTTCGTTTACCCTCTTAATCTCTTCCTTGATAAGCGTGAAAAACAATTGTTCAGTTAAAGTAATACGAAGGGAATACTGAGTAAGGGCTGTTTTTCTATAAACATAGTTTATGGGCCCCTTACTAGGACTGATTATCTTATACTTGTAATTGATGTGTTGAGTCTATTGTTAGATAATACTTCGTATTTCCTTTTACTTGCATCCTAATGTGTTAAATCTGATTAATGTTAAAATTCCAGAAAAAATCATGGTTGTTTTTGCAAGCTACAGATGAGCAACATTGCATGACTTTTCCCTCATAATAGAGCAGCAAAACAGAGAACATAATTCTAGCATCTCAGTGATGCATATTTAATTTATTGCTCATTTTACCAAAAAACAAGATCATGTTTAACATACCTTTGGAATGAAGTACAAAATACTAGTAATGATTTCCTTAGCTTTCTACCAAGGGCGTTCATGAGAATTTAGGGGATCAATAGAGGATTGTTCCAACTAACTTGCACTGTCACTGACCAAAATTACTTTTGTATGTTCATTTCACATTACAAATTAAATAATCCTTGTTTCAATTAATGTCAGAATATGTATCCGTCATTCTTGGGCCTTGGACGTGGCCTACTTGCCCCACCAGGGTCGGGCCTTTCTCTACTTGTACATAGCTGTTTCCTAGTCTCTTTCTTCTTGTTCTAGAAAAGATCTAGATATTTCCATGCCACGTAGGCAGAAGTTTGTGATAACAAATTTCATTTTTTGGCCCATTTTCTGTTTTAATTTTTTTCATTTTCTCTCTCTTTTTTTCTCTCCCTTTTTCTCTCTGTTCACAAAATCATTTTTTTCTGCTTGAAGTACTTTAGCATTGTTGCTTGATTTGCAATTGCACTTGCATTTACTTGTTGATTTGAGAGCTGAATCACTTTATCGATTTTTCGCGTTGGATGTTTGATTGATTGTTTCTTCCAAGTTCTAGCTCAGATCACTTGCGATTGATTTCTCCGGTTAGTTCGTTCTCTTTCCAGCAATTTCTTCTTCATATTATGATCTTGCTTTTGTGATTCCTGCTGGTTTATCTGCCTTCTTCTTATTTTTCGTTTATTTTCTTCTATCTTRTGAGTTAATCGTAATTTTCCACTTCAATTAGTTTTCTGTTTTCATTGTTCATTTACTGGTGTTTAACCGTATGACAATTCAATAGCCTTCATCATTTTAAATCTTTTGAGTTTTTGTTGCTATTGAACTAGATCTTCGTTTTTCTACTATTTGCATTAGTAACTRCGTTAACAAATTTCTTCAAAACTCTTTCGGTTGAAGTTTTTTCAATAATTTCATGTTGAAGTTCGTTTTTCCATTTGATTTTGTTCCATTACTTTGTGAACTAGATTCTTCTGATTCGTACAACATTCTGGATTAGAATTACTTTGGATCTTGATGTTTTGATGATTTTCTGGTATAAATCGATGCTTTGATRGAAGCGAAGTAACAATTTCGCTATTCGATTGCGGTATTGATTAGTGTGGGTACTTTGGAAAGAGATCATGGTGTTYAATTGTTGATTGTTGTATTTTTCAGGAGCTAAATGGCTGTTCAACAACAGCAACAGTGCATATTTCAGATTTACAGGAAATACTTTGATAGAGGACTCTCTATTCATGATGATGTGTGGACAACTTCATGCTTTCAAACTTCAATGAAGCTCACACACAAATAGCCGAATTGTCTGGAATTCACATAATTTTGAATGAGCTAGATGTGATCGATGCGCACAGTGTTTAAAGAACACAATATAATTTTCGAATTAGACAATTCCACGACCATGGAAGAGACAGAAAAGTATTTGTAGGCGAGAAAAGTATTTGTAGGCGGGTGGTACCCCTACTCTCAACCCGCAAGGCTCAGAGCAGGGGACTCCATCTGTCTACGGTGGATTCACGAGCCGCAAAATTTGAATGGTGATGTTACAAAAAATTTAGGAAACAGTAAATATGTATCTCTGTATAAGTTAGTCTGTTTTTTTTAATAGGAGAAAATTTAAAACGATAAGTCTCGTAATTATTTTATGATAAACTAAGGGAGTGGATGATATTTTCACAATATTTCTTACTATAATAAAAAAGCGTACAAATGTATTCTTCGTAGATATTGTATCTCAAGTCTACAGTTGGTATTTTG
>SNQN01000011.1:225783-237121 GCA_008642245.1 Bassia scoparia | reverse complement strand
AGAACAAGAGTTCTGCTGTTGTGGTAGTATGGCTTGCAGGTTTCAGATGCCCATGCGGATCAAATTTGTGGGAAACATCTATTTTTTTTCTTTGATTGTCCTTTTTTATTATTGGTATTTGTTTTTAACCTTTCTCATATGTATGGTTATTCTTTTGTTTACTTTATTTTCTTTCCCTTTGATACATGATACAACAAATCAAAATTCATTCTCCTTTAATTTTTTCTCCCATGATTACTACATCTCTTCATTTTTATTATCTAGTTCACAAATTGTGGTTACGTACTTATGTCAATTTTACTAAATAAATAAATATATATGCATTTATCTCATTGTAATATTTAGGCCTAGACTTTTTAAGATTAGCCAGTCAAGTGACATAATTGAAGGCCCAATTTTTAAGATTGAACAAGGGCCCCAAAATCAAACGGAACGCCCTGTGATGGCATTCCGTAATTATGTGCAACTTTTTGTTTCAATCATGTACTTTAGGTTGATTAGAAAATTTCCCGTTTTAAACCTCTTGTCATACTCCACAGTCCCGATTTTTTTCATTTTTTTTTTAAACTAAAATTAGGTCGCTCTAGTTAGTTTTAAGGAGTGACCTACTAGTTAGAGATGCAATGGTCTTGGACCAAACCGATCCTCTTAGACCCCAATTTCTTTAAAAGGATTTGGGTCCAAAAATTTTGACCCGATGGATCCCGAGTCGGTTGTGGTCCAGGTCCAGAATGTGGACCCAGACCCGACTCATTGGACTCATTTATATCATTATAATAATATTATTTAAAATCCTAAACTCTAAATATCAACCATCAACTTCATTATTTAATTCGTTATTTATATCTATCATTTGTACTTACTCATAACTCTATTTAGAACTTCTACGTTTACATTACGAAGTATAACACTTATAGTTTATGAGTTATTTTTATAAGTGTTTAGATATGCTTAAAATGTCATGCAACCTATAAAATAGGGTGAATATTTAATTAGATATAAAAATGCGCTTAAAACTTGGGTTATAATAAGCTCATCAATGGCCCGTAAGGATCCACAGACCTGCTAGACCCAGCGGATTTGGTGTCTGGGTTTAAATTTCTAGAATCCCGGGGTTTGGAACGGATAAGTCTAGTAAAATTAATGGGTAAGATCTAGGCGACTCGACCCGATTGGTCATCACTACCCATACTTCTTTATGTGCGTTTTTTTACGAGACATATTTATATGGTTGTAAGGGTACTACACCCTTCTACATGAGATTTACTGACATTATCACCTTGAAATCATCCAAACAATGATTTTATATAAAAGTACAAATTGACTGAGCCATTTATTATAGAAAATTGATTTTGTTTTCTAATAAACATACATGGGTTGTTTGTTTTTTTTTTTTTTTAAATAATGTAAGAAATTTTATTAAAGAGCTTGAGAGCAAAAATACAATAGAAAGTTTCCAATAATACAAACCGTAACCAGACGCTATCGCTATAAGCATCATTACTCCTTGTTTGGGGATCTTCTGGAAGGGTACCAAGCAAGATTAATATATTGCAGTATATGCCACACATCAAACTACTATTCAAATACAACCTACAGTCCCTAGACATCTTTCATGCTATAACCATAGATGTAGCCTCAAGTTTTACATCAAACACTAAAATTACCACAATAATCTTAGGATCAATGACACATTATTCCACAAAGCATTGTTGTCTCTTGTGCTCCAGATGTTAGTAGATTAGGACATTTGAACAAGCTAAATAAAATTCCCTTAGATTCCGTTTGGCTCTTCTTATACACCATTTCCACCTGCAAGTCATATCTTGCCAAGGAAAACCTGCAAAGTGAAGCATTAGCCTTGCCAAATCTCTAAACATATTCACTTAACCACAGTGAAAAAAATAGATGATCACAAGATTCATCGTAAACATTACAAGCGGACCACTAGAGTCCACCATGAACACCAATTCTCAAACACCTATCCCTGGTTTTTTAACATAGAAAGCTGGCTTGGTGTTAGGATCATGTCAATCACATAGGATAACTGCAATGTAACATTGAGTTTGTAGTCTTCTTGAGGAACAAAGAGTGATCACATTTAGACTGAATGAACCTTGTAACTGAAGTTCAGTAGCAAGCTTGGCAAATCAACTGCATATATACTAGCTTGCTTATAAACCATATAAGGACCTCTTGGCCTACAGATTTGGTTAGAGGCATAAGGCAAAACCTTCAAAGCATTTCATGTATACCTCCTCAAAATAATTACACATATACATGTAGAAGTCTGTTTACATCAAGATATAGAGATTTTTAACCCTTGTAAACTACCAAAGACAAGACACACTCTAACAGTGTCATTTAAACAACAGGAGAAAAGGTCTCAAATAATCAATTCCTTGACTTCTGTGTAGTACCCCTTTAGCTACAAGTATTGGCCTAAATAACGTTCAATAAGATCCATTTGCTTGTGGTTTGATTTTGAATACCCATTTAACACCCTATGGCGTTCTCTTTCCCTAGGCAAATGACAATATCCCAATTTGTTGTTCTAACTTGGAGCTTGTAGTTCTGCATCCAATAAGTTCCTTGCCTTAGAAAGCGATGATAGTAGCAGACAGCTCCTATGAATAAAATTTGATTGGCATCAGATAACGAGATACAGTAAGGCTAAAGCATCAAAGACCTGATGATAAATGATAGGTGACTGGCAGAACTATACTAGATTGCTCCATAAGAACTAGGGAACATGCAACAGATGCCTGAGAGACAATAACTCTGGCAAGTAGAGCTGGAGTAATATGAGGTTCTAGTTGACATTCTGAGAGCAGAGAGGATGAAACATAAGATTAACAGGGGAATTAGATACATTAGGATGGGTATTGGTGACATGGGAGAAGATGTGGAAGGAGGATTTTCTAGAGTGTGAATTTGTGGTAGGAGAGGGTATAGTGGAAAGGTATTTTGGTTGATTGAGAGAGGAGGAAGTTTGTGGAGAAAGAGTTGTTGTGAGAGAAAGGTTAGAAGGAGGAGAAGATGGAGGAGTTTGAGTGAGGTGAAGGAGAAAGAAAGTGGTGGAAAAATGGAGAGGCTGGATTATCTTCACTAATATGTCAGGAATTCAATAAAATATTATGTGTTTGTGAATGATAGGAAGAAGAAATTGTAGGTGTTGTGGAGGATTGTATCGGTAATGATAAGGAAATGTCTTATAAAAAATGTACATTCCCTGGAAACAATAAGTCTTTCTAGTACATCGCTAAAGTTTCGTAGCTTTTGACCCTGTACTAGCCTAGAAAACACTTAGTAACTATAGACAAATTTGGGTCCTGGTAAACAGGTGATTAAGCCATGTAACAACAAACACCAAATACTCTTAAATGATCAAAGAAGGAGGTTAACCAATGAAGAATTTCATATGGAGACTTGTTATGTAAAACCTTGAGAGGCATCCTATTTATAAGATAAAATGCAATGAGTATGTAATCTCCTCAAAACCTTATTAGGTTAATTTGGCTTGAAAAGAAAGAAATCTAGCAAGTCTCAAGAATGTGTTTATGCTTCCTCTCAACAATGCCATTTTGTTGAGGGGTCCAGGACTTCATTGATGTTCAATGCCATTTTGTGAGTAAAAATTGAGAATGGGACCATCATAGAGTTCTTTCGCATTGTCTGATCTAAGGATTTTTGATTTTTGCATTGAATTGAGACGAACAAGTTTGAAGATATTTGCAACATATAAACACAATCAGATTTGGTTTTGATAACATACACCTGTTGCTCTAGAAAAATCTCATAATAGTAGGAAGAAATTGCAATTATGGAAGTGGCAAATTTGTATGGCTCCCAATATCAACATGCCATTAATTGGAAAATTGTTGTGTATGAGTACGCTTACAGGAAAAGGAAGCCTGTTGAAATTTGGCAGCTGGACATATTTTACAACATGTTTCAGGCTGCTACTTTTTTTACATTCAAATAAGGAAAAGGAACATGTCATTGACTATACAAGATTGGCCTAATCTTAAATGCCAAAGCTTAAACATCTTCATTATTGGAAGCTTTAGAGTTCTGTTAGGGAAACTTGAGAAGGCGCCTGACTGTTAGCGAGAGTTGCAACATGATTGGGAGACTGGGGAGCTTGGCTCTCTGTAGATGTAATATCAGCCTCTCTTGAGTTTTACCAAGAAATATGGAGTCTTGATAGGGCCTGTATATCAGCAACAATCAATGAGTAAAAGAAACAGGACATTGTAGGTCAAGAGACAATTTAGAAAAAGCAATGAGTGATATCTAAAATCAAGGACATAGAGTACATCCTTAAGCACGATATTATATGATCTGTTGAGTTGCACATTTCCTTTTGTGTAACTGCAACTTTTGCACCATTAGGAATAGTAATATTATTATTCACTAGCAAAAATACAAAATATGTATCAAACAAATTGAATCACAGTCATATGCATCAGTGCTCCATTGTCAAATTGATCTAGTGAGTATTGAGTACAAAATAGAAACAACATTTACCTTGCATGAATCAGGCATGTGCATCTGTGTTCAATGAGATCAGCATGAGTCTCAGATTCAGTTTGCCTTTCAAGAGGGAGATGAGCTTGTGTGATTGCTCCACAGTATAGAAGGGAGTAGTAGAGACAATATCAGCATTAGATTTAACCTCATCTTTAGTAGAGCATAGTGAGCAAGTTCTCTGCCAAATTAGCAGCATTAGAAGCATTAGACCTAAGATAACCGTGCAACTTCCAACACTTCTCCTTAGTGTGACCTGACATCTTACAATATTCACATTAGGGTCTTTTCCAAACTTGTCTTGGATCGATCCATTGAATCTAGTTGAAAACCTTGTTTGAGGAGGAGGAGGGCCTATTGTAACGATCAATGAACTTCTTGTGATCAGCAGCAAACGCTAGATTCCGTAGGAGACATAAGCTTGCTTAATTTCTTGATGCTTCTATTCTTGACACACAAACGATATGCAGTGGAAATGTTTGCAGAGGTTGCATCATTAAGAATATTAGTGCGCACTTGCTGCATAAGAATCATTGAGTTTCATGAGAACTGATTTAAGCTATAAGATTGTTAAAGCTTGAGATACTTCTGAGTAAGTGAGCAGTGCAACCATGGCATTCACATATATGAGGGTAAGGCATAGGCTAGCATACTAATCCCATAATGCTTTGATTGAAGTAAAGAATTCAACATATTATCATTCTGTTGTTGAAGAGTAGCCAAGTCTTGTTCAAGAGAAAACAATTTAAGCATTAGAGAATTGTTCCATACCTCTTCTTCGAGATCTATCCATATCTCACAAGTTGGTCTTGAAGAAGAAGATACTCTTAGCAATGAGAGGACCACAGACTCCATGATCCAGCCAATCAACATACTATTGCACCTCTCCCAAGCACGATTACCCTTCACAGAACTCGTAGGTGGCTTAGGAAATGATCCATCGAGAAACGCAATTTGTTCTTCGTAATCAAGCCAATTAGCATTGAATGCCTCCAATCGACATAGCTTTTACTTTCAAACGGATTGAAACGAGCTCATAAAGGCTATTATCAACAGGATGAAGATTAATACACACTACTTGGATCATTATTGAACTCGAGCATTGCATTTCCAGTGCTCTGCATTCCAAGGAAACCTTTAGACATTGTGATGATTTGTGTTGTTTGAAAAGAAAAACTAGAAGAATTGATGCAAAAAGAAGAAATTTGTTGCGTAATCAAAGAAATTGCAACGAAAAAAAGAAGAGAGGATCTGAATTGAAGTAGAGAAAACGAAAAATAATGTGTAAATCAAAAAGAAAGAAGAAAATTAAAGCGGAAGAGAAACTTTCAAATCTCTCATTACCATGTTAGAAATGCAAAACGAAAGAGAGAATTGACGAGAGAAAAGAGGAAAGATTTTGATTGCATATTGTGAAAAGTGAATTACAATTGGGAAAATACAAATGATCCCTATTTTATACCGTGCTTCTTGTTACAAGTAAATGTGTTTCTTATAAGGGGAATCCGTGCCAACTTGTGAGGCCAATCAGAATACAGGGAAAAATCTGAGAGGATCACTGATCGAGCTGGCAGTTGCTACTAACAACCTTGAGTGGCCTTAACAGACTTTCACTGGAAGAAACTAGAGAAAAGCAGAGGAACCTGGGAGAGAGCTGTGGGTGCATTGTTGCAGTATGCATGCTAACATACCATAAGCTTTGAAACCAATATCTTGAGATGCAACATTAGTACAAGAACCAAAATCAGCAATAACAATACTTGTTTTACCTTTGGTCTTGTTCTAAAGAGTTGGTCCCTTTTGAATGACGTTTTGTGGCTCATCCTCGTTGTAATGACCTTCTAAGAACTAGCATATTATCCTCATCCTCACCATAGCCACACACGCATTCTCTTCTTTATAATTACAGCATCATGGAAAGATTCAACAATGAGATTGCTCTCTTCAACAAGCAAAAGAGTGCATAGATATATCCTCTTATTTGACACTGATTATATCTTTCAATTGTGAGTGCTCTCTTGTTAGAACAATCTTTAGTTAGACTCCATCTCCCTTGTCAATCAAAGAAACTTCCTTGACAATTTGTTAACAAAGACGAGTTTCAACATAGAAGGTAGCCATGTTGGTAGTTTGATCAAATTCTTCTTAGAGAACATGCTGACTAAACTTTTGAAGTGATTTGATAGAACATTCTTTTATTAGTATCGTGTATTATTTATATGTGTATGTTAATATCAATTTTTTTATTATTTGTTGGTCATTATAGATACGTTCTAAACTTATGAGTAGAACATTACGGGCTGAATGTTGTCTTGGTAAGTGAATTTCTTTATCTTCAATGGTCAAGTTGTTCTAACACAGATAAGCATTTATGAATTTTTTGCTCACTAGTTGCTATTGAACCCCTCAACGGTAATATCAATGTCGTAACCAAGGTATATGACACTTTTGAAACTCATCTTAACTAAATTTGCTATTTTATTTTTTGCATATATTACTCTTAATCAGTGGCGGATCCAAGAATTTTATATGTACTGTAACATGAACTAAATAAAATTTGGTAGTGGAATTTAATAATAAAATACAAATTATTATAGTAAGTTCATAAATACATAAATATTAATATTTCAATGTGCAAAATGGTTTAAGGTTTAGCCTCCCCCAATCCATATATTGTTCACTAAAATAGTTATTAGATATAATATCAGTTGTAGTATTAACTAAAAAACTTACCAATTTTATACTTTTTATTAATGATTGATTAGTCATGATTATTTTGTTGAGTTGTCTAATAAGGATTTAGACAGATTTAGGACTTTAATTAGAAGTTTTTCGGTATATTTCTATTTTCTTTATATTTAAATTTTATAATATGTTAATGTAATTATTTTATTGAATAAGCTTCTTTCAATTACAGTGATATAGTTGATGGCTTAATTTATCTCTATTCGAAAGGAATGTGCATGTGGCGACTTGTTGTACTCATCCTTCGTAGTTAAGTCGGGTCGTGCACTCACTTGATTTACATGCTTTGGGTATTTTGATGAAGAGAATTGTATATCTACCTATCCTTGGAGTCGCTATCTGAAAAATGTTTGTCAAATAAAGTCAATTTGTCATTTCGGCTTTCAAATATTTTAAAAATGAAATGTAATCAAATAAATTCAGTTCAATTTCTTCCTATTTTTCTCAATAAACGCAACAAAACTCTATTATATTGTGAAGTATAAATAATAGTTTGTTGCGGTTTATTTAGCAATGAGAGAATAATTTTTATTTTATTTGCTTCTTAAATTATATACTGCTTATATTTTACTTTGTTTTACAGGATCATTTTTCCTTACTCTGGATTATGGACTAGCCTTTATTTGACTCTTTGAAAAGAGCATATTTTATGATCAATTTAAGGCGTAAGATGTCAAATTATTCATCATTCTATCGTGTGCTCGCGGAGAATTGCCATGTGGTTCTGAATCGTATAATGAATGGTATAACATGATCTCGGAGGATGGAATCTATAGAAAGATTTTTAGTGTAGGTGATCTTGATTCATTCGATGAAGAATCAAATATTAGGTTTATTAGGGTTCGACCCTATACGCGAAGTGAAAGATATTGTAAGATATATATGTGAACTAGTATTGGCGACAATGGTCCGGGTTAACTACACCCTTATTTAATACATACAATAACGACCAAAATTAATTTCTAAGGATCAAATTACAAATTAATTTTCTTATAAAAAAAACTTACAAATTATTTCTAACAACAAAGTCATACAAGTTATTTAATAAAAATTCAAGTATACTTACAATATACACATACAGTCATGATTTCATGCATTTGATAACATTATTAATATATAAAACATAGTCTGAGTAATTTTTTTATGTATTATACTAAATTTATATGGGTAATTCCAACTCGTACCATTGAGTTTTTGACAATTCCATTTCGTACCATTGTTTTGTTTTTATTCCAAGAACTACCATATCAGTTTTATTCAGTTTATATCTTTTTCCATTTGATGCTATTAAAGTGTGATATGCTTGGAAAATATGGAGTATTTCGGAGCTACCCATACTTTATTCTTCATTATTTATCGACTAAAGGTCCTTCAAATAAGTACCCATTGGTTAATTCTTTGAGTTTCGATTCTAAAATTTCTATATTTGCCGAACATATTACACTTCAATGGTATCAAATGGAAATGTCACAAACTCAGTGTATTTCTTGGAATAAAAAAACAACGATGGTACGAAATGGAATTGACAAAAATTCAATGTACGAGATTGAATTTCCCAATTTATATTAAATTAAATCTTAAAAAAAAATGTATATAACAATTATATTTATCAAGATAAAATTAGATATATAGATTAAATATCTAAATTTAATTATGATCTTTTATTTATTTAAAACATTGATTAAGTTTAATATAAAAACAATAATAATTATAATTATGCAAAAAAATTATTTAAGTCAGAAATGTAAGATTATGGAAGACCTCCAAAATTTGACAATTAATTTTTATTTTTTTTCTCATTATTAAACTATTTAGCAAATATATATGATACATTACGGAAAAAAAAAACTCGGTTAAATTTTAACACTTAATTAACAATGTTCCCATTATTTAATTATAATGTACTTAATGTTGCATGGAAAATCCTTGCTCACGTGTCCTTCAAATATTGGATCAAAGTGATCTATGTGGCAAGCGCTACTAATTTAATTTATTTGGATCGAAACGGGACAAGAGAACGACGTTCCACTGAAACGGTAGTAAGCACCACAAGGAGGTATAGATGGATGACAAGTGTCACACATCCAATGGTTGCTTGGTTTTGAGGATTGCCTATAAGGCATGTGCAATGGTTGTACCTAGGATTAGCTTGCAAATTCAAAGTCCAAGCTATTTATTAACCATTGGATCAAAATTGAACAATTAGCTTGACCAAGCTAATTTGCTTGGGAAGAAAACTAAGCAAAATCATTAAATATTGGTGTAGTTCCACAAGTAAATATAGGTAAGTGGCATGTTTTAATGGAGAGCTAGTTGCTAACCATTGAGATATAAAGTAGCTAAAATAAAAGATAGCGAAATTCTTATGTGGCAATGTAAGCTGATTTGACAATATGCTTGCAATTGCACATTGCCCTAAATACTCTGAAAAACCACATTTATGACACACTTACCTTAGCACATTTATTGCAACCAACTTCCAACCAACTTGAGAGGTTATCTCACTACTTTCTCACACTAGCCTAGCATCTTTTATTCCCTTAAATCCGTACTTACTTAAGCATKGGAGGGGAGATAATCRGAATAGGATTATCCTCCTTTGTGCAGGTGCCAGACCACATTGGAAGTGCTAGGAGCAAGACGACATTCAATGTTGACCAGGTCCAACTCTTACCTTGACTTGACCATGAGACAAAAGGTAGCCAAGGATCGTACATTTGTCCAATAGAAGGTCAGCTCTCCCGAAGTAGCATTAACAGGAAGCCTCCACCCCCCTCTCAACCCAGAAGCTAGGAAAATATTGTAGTCAGGACATGTCATCCCCATTTTATTTGCTACAACAGTACTCGTACTATAAATATACGAAATAAAATATTGCATCGCACGAAGACTAATTAATGTAGTAAATTTAATAAAATTATGCATCACATAAGTGGTAATCTGATTTTATAGACAAAGTCTTAGTTGCATAGAGTGCATAATAAATTTATTGCGCACCAGATTAGAGTCACCCTTTCAGTCAATATAGTAACATTTTTCATTAATATAGTGATCTGCATTATTAATCTTTATAATGAGGTAAAGTGAATAATGGCTAACTATATTGATGCAGAGGATCACTATATGCTTGATAGACAATAAAATTATTGTGCATCAGATGCATACAATAACTTCTTGATTTTATGTAACAAATACAGTTTTTTTAAAAAAAAATAACTATTTTTTCAACTTTTTTTTATTAATTTCATTTTTGTTTTATTTTTTTAATGCAAAACTCATATCTTATTTTTATTTCATTTTTTTTAATATTTTAAAAAAGAAGAAATAATGATGTTTCAAATACTTTTTTTTATGGAAAAGGATCTGCAGGAAAGTTCTCGACCAAACTTAGTGATTGATTTATTTCCTATAACATAATCTAGATAATAATAAAAATTCAAAAAACAGAATGTTTCATATCCCTAATCGCCCAAATTCTTTGCTAAAAAAATATAAATAATTTAACCTACATACGGAGTACTATAGAAATAAATAATATTGATATATCTTTGCATTGAAAAACCAAAATATTTAATTCTTCTTCTCTATTAACATAAAATTTTAAATTAAATTTATTTATGTAATAAATATACGATGTTCCCCCATTACAAGTTAGGGGCTAATTGTTATACCCAGATTCTTCATACCTGTAGCTAATGTGTTGTTGATAGGTTCGCAGGTTCACAGATTCTCAAGATTGCAGGTTCGTTTCACGGACAGATAGGAAACGTTGAAAGGCTATGCCCAATAAGATATCACGGCCCAAGACGCCAGGATAAAGCCCAAAGAAAAGGTCACTAAGATGAAGCAGTCAGAGAGATAACTATCACCCGATAATCCAGGAACGTGGGATAAGTCATGAAGAACGTGCATGGGTCAGCAACTACTCTCCAAGAGAACCYGTCCAAGCAGTTACTTCACATAGCTGTTGATTATCCCTACAAGTCAGGAAGCAGTGGCCCCGGAAGCAATGAGACATATAGTATAAAATTATCTCGTATAAGAAAGAGTTTTATTGACTAAT
>SNQN01000011.1:210049-225758 GCA_008642245.1 Bassia scoparia | reverse complement strand
TAAGTTCTTGGGGTGAGAATTGAGGTTAATTTGGGGGGAAATTGAGCGAGAATTTGTTTGAATGGATTTTTCGAACAGAAAGATTTGATGCATTAGGGTTGTGATTGTCGCGAGTTAGGAGGGGAAATTGCGGAATTCTCAAAGGGGATTGTTTGGGGTTGATGAAATTAAGGGGTTGAAGAGTTGAAGATGAAGAACCCTAATTTTGAGAGGGGGTAATTTGGGGTTTTGAAAAAAGAGGGATGTTGGGGGTTTATTGAGGAGGAGAAAAGGGGGTTTTAGGGTTTGAGAGTAAGAGGTGATTGAAGAAGCTGTTATTGTCGCCATTTTTGCACTGTGTTTCTTTTCTTGTTGTTGTTTTTCTTCGATGTTTGTATGAGGAAGAGGAGAGTGAGTTGATGATGAAGATAAGAGTGAGTTTTAGGGTCAATTTAGTGGGCCTTTTTTGTTAATCTTGGTGGGTTTTGAACCAACTTAAACTCATAGTCATTATTCGTATTTGATGCACTCGAAAGTCGCAAATTTATTATGGTATCGGGATCATTGGTCCCGGGCAAATATTCATAGTTCGTATTCGTATTTGATGCACTCGAGAGTCGAGATCATTATATATGGGTCAAGTAGATCAATACAGTTCTCGGATTATAAAAAATAACTAGTTTTTTTTTTCACGTGATGTGCGGATTTAAAATTGCAATAATTGATTATAAATGCTCCTTTGTGTCATAAAAATTCCTATTCGTAATTGTCTTAGTTCATAAAAAGTTTTGTACTTGTAACAAAGAAATGTGAAAGTTCATAAATAATTTCGTAAATAGAATTAAAAAATTAATTAAAAAATGGGAAGTACAAAGTTTGTATTGGGGTGTTTACAATAGTAGGTTTATATAGAGTGAAAATTGATAATTATTTTAGGTAGGTTGATTAAAGTTATAATTGATTGATATGAGTTTTAAGTGGATTAAAGTTATACAATTTTTACTTTTTAGTTACATACTTTGTTATTAATTAGGGAGGTTGATTAATCTAGGGAGGTTTTCAAATAAAATTGACACTTATTATAACGACCTTAATTACATTCATATGAATTGCTTCTAAGCAATCTAAGTGAAATTTACTCAAATTTAAGCTAGATTATAATGGTAAATTGATTGATTGATTATTATACTCTTTTTTTAATTTTTAAATTTGTGTTCACATAAAATATTATATAGAAGGGCACTATTAATTTACACATGGGGGACACATAGCTCCCCTTTGGTTGTATAATAGAGATTTACGTTCTCACACTGATAATTTACAATTAATCATCAAAACAATCAATCCATCAATAACTCTCTATAATCTATCTATCTATTATCTATATTCTATACTATAAGACACAGCGGATCAAGCGGCTGACATTGTCACTCCGTGATTGCCATCTTATAGTATAGTATATACTCTATTATGTTTTTGGTTATGATATGCTAATAATATTTCTTACTAATAATATAATGGTAATAATATTTTGTCATGTTGCAAATAATAATGGTATACTAATGTTGACTATGTTCAATATAGTTAGTAAAATGCATGAATATATTGTTACAATTGTATGTGTATATGTTACAATTGTATGTGTATATTGTTATAACATACACGATAATAAAATCTTTAAAATAACTTATACAAGTACATCAGAAATAATCATGGTATGTAGGTAAAATAATTATCGAGATTTTTGTTTTATATGAATAAAAAATTCAAGCAAGTATTACTATTGTGTAAATATAAACGTTATTTACTTTCATGTATCAATTGTATGTGTATATTGTTATAAACAACATTACATAAATAACATAACACCCGATGGGTGCATGCATAAAGAAGCTACAATCGTGTTCTAATTGATAAGTTACTCATATTTATTTTTATGGAAGTATATAACTAAATTTGTTGTAATACTAATTAGTTATAACAATATACACATACAATTGTAACAATATATTCATGCATTTTACTAACGTATATTGAACATAGTCAATATTAGTATACCATTATTATAGCATATCATGACAAGAAAATATTATTACCATATTATATAGTAAGAAATTATTATTAGCATATCATAACCAAAAAATATTATAGGAGTATATACTATACTATAAGATGAGCGAATCACYGAGTGACAAATGTCAGCCRCACGTTGATCCGCTTGTCTTATAGTATAGAATATAGATTAGCAAAAATGCAAGCAGCTTACCAGAAAGCCAAGATAGGGCTTTCTTGACTTTAAGCTCACATCCATCACAAATCTATTCTGAATTTGAGCTCCACAGTTTGAAACTACTTCCTCTTCTTCATGCGCTTCTGACCACCACCCATCATTTCAGCGAAGAACTAAAATGTACAACTCCCATATTTCTTAGCCTTACGAAGACAACGTTACAYCAACTCATCGTATACAATCTCATAGTCTGCCACATACAGAAGTAGAAATAAGCTCGTGTTTACGTAAGAAGATAAAAACTATAGTTCGAGTGTRAATTTCTTTTCTGAGAGAAAAAGGCCTTTTTTTCCCAAACCGCAATTAGTAGAAAAAAAGTTGTAAATTCATCATATTCATGAACAAAAGGTCAGAGACACATGCAGTTCCTCTGGAGGCTTAAGAAGAGCTGATTTTGTCTCAGACGCATCCCATCCCATTCACCTTAACAAAGCTTTGATTCTCTCTCAMATGAGCAAGCTGCTGCATTTTGGTTATACATAAGCATATACTAAAGAGACKATTTCCATTAACAGATAACATTAAGGCAAATTCATATACCAAAATCATATCAGTATAGAGATRAATAGCTGCTGCTACAAAATTGAACACGGCAAGTTTTTATTTAAATCAAAGAGACTACAATCCCTTAAGGTCATTTATCCTTGTCATCCCAAAAAGAGTGAAGCTCATCACAATTAAGCATCAAAGTATTAGATATGAAAAAAGCCACGCTAAACATGACCCCTGACCATCAGTTGCTCTTGTTTTAATCTTCATCCAAACTCATGCACCCAAGCACCACATCACCTTGGACATGACACTGAACATCAAATTTGACCAGTTCACTTTCTCCCCTAAAATAATTCTCAGGCACAAAAGTTAGACTTGGAAATATTTCACATAGAAATAGATGAGCATACCAACTGAAATCGAAACTACTCTTAGTTTTAAAAAATAGGAAATTTCGATCATAGTTTGTATTTTAATAATATGAAAGGTATTCATTTTCAGTCTCTACATTTCTAGATGATCCATTATGAATTCTAAACAATGCTTAAAATTTCGAGAACGCAAAAAAGAAGTTAAATCAATTGAAAGTGGCTTGGCAATAATTCAGCAATCAAAGACCCAAACCTGAAGATCAAAATCATGATCAATTGATTAGAAGACAAAATGGCAGCTGATGTTGGAAGTGTCATAGGATCAATTGGTTTCCCACAATTCAATCCAAGGAGGCAAGAAGCAACCTGCTCACTTCCTGTTACCCTCGCTGGCAGCATTGAGATGAATCACATCACCAACAAAATTTTGAACTTCTCCAAACTGAAAACCCTAACATAGAAAATAAACCAATTTAGCACATTCTTTGCAGATTACACATACCCAAACCAAATAATTAAACACAAAATTTCAAAATTTGAAATCACATCATAATCAATGTGTCCACAAAACATCAAAATAAGCATTAAACCAATCACCACAAGCTCATTATTAGTATGCATCAAGCAACCTGGAAAAAACGCATCTTTCCCAAATGGAACATGCCAAAATAAATTTAAAACAACCAGAATTAGAAATTCTAACTTTCACAACACTCACCAAATTGCATATACCCATTAAGTCAGAACAATGAAAACAAGGCCACTTCCAAATCTATTATCCACATATGACATAACATAGCATTGCCAAAGCGTGAAAAAGAAAATTCAATCCCACCACCCAAACATATCAGTAAGACGATGTGGAAGCAAGCAAACAATACAACATAAATAAATAATAAAAGTCAAAATTTCAAGGTATTTTAATTTTCACTGAATTACATGAATTCCATGCCCATCATCAGACCCCTAAAGTAATTTGAGACCACCATCTTTGAGAGCAACATTAACGGAGGAAGAATGACAGCAACAAATTGCAATAGCTAAAAATAAATATCTAATTAATTTGTTTATTATTATGATAGGTTCGAATTGAACATCAAAACAAGGCAAAATTAAAATTAAAATAAAAAATTACCGAAGAGCCAACTTGAGCATTACATTCACTCAAAGTCTTGTAAACCCCAACAACATCCCCTTTTCGAACAACAAAGAACGCATCTTTTTCATCCTTCATTACAGTATCCTTTGATTTCTTATTTCCTCTTTGAAGAATAACACTTGACAACACCAAAATTGGACAACAAATTCGATGATGATGATGATGAAATCAAAGTAATGGGTTTAATAAGTGGGTGATTAAGGCTTTTAAGAAAAAATGCATAAGCAACCCAAAACATATTGAACAATTAAGCACGAAAGAAAGCCTATCTATTTCAATCTATGTTTAACATTACAAGGCAAGTGTATGAAACAAGATCTCATACCGGCTAGAAGCAAAAACACACGGCCAAAGGCATGGCAGAGCCAGCACCCAAAAGAACACTGCCTGAGATCCATGTACTGCAAAAAAAGCACGAAACCCATAGCCACCCCCAAAAGAACACCGTGTCGAGGACCATGGGTCGCAGCACCAACTTAAAAATAACGAAATCAAGCACGCTGGGTAGCAAGTTCTCAAGCAGAAGGCAAGGAAACAAAATCATGAGATGAGATGAAAGAAAGGTTGATGAAAAGCAATCAACTACACAACTAACAAACAGAAGATGGAAAAAACAACAAACAAGATGGAAAAATCGAAGTGCTGAGGTGGGTGCTGAGGTGGAAAGGGTTAATGGAAAGGGAGGAAAAAAAAGCAGGCAAAGGGTAAATGGGTAAATAAACTTTGGTGACATTCCTCATATTTATGGTTGGGGGAGATACGGAGGAAGTATATATACACACACACACATATAATTTACCTCTTTTGAAACAAAAGGAGTACACAAAGTTACGCATTAAATTACAGTACTAAGTTCAAGCTTACAACATATAATGTTCCATACACTCAATATATTACCAAAGCATTAATTAGTAAATAGTTCAATAAAATCAAATAAACTGGAAAACTGGGAAGACAGGCACATAATGAAATAAGGTTGCACTGAAGTGGTTGAACACAATCATAGCACTTGAATAGAACAGTTGACTGAGGCCCTTGGATAATTCTTCAATGTACTCTCAAGCCTGACATGATTTGCAGCCAGATTTGCAGTTGAAAAGGCACTATAACTCAAAGGACCCTCAGCTCGCCATAGGATCAATTCCTTCAAAACTAATGCATGCCTCAATAGAAATTGGATCAATTCTATTTCTCGTTCAGTCCCAATGCACTCTTTTATCACAATGCTTTTGAGATGAGATTTGCAGCACAAAGGAATTGCCTGAGTTGTTCTAAAAAATTCTCGCTCCAAATCCAACGACTCACGAAACAAATGACTCTCAGTAAGCTCGGTTTCTTTTGAAGACAATCCCTGCATATCAAAGTAGAACATAATCAAAGTGACATTGCTACAAGTAACATTTAATTTGCCCATGTTGCATAGTAGACAAGTGACCGCACACTAACCTGCGGAAAAGCAAGTGTTTCCAACATTGGCGAACAATTCAGCATTGCTAATAATATGTTGTCCCAACAATTAGAGCCAGGATTGCCCAGCTCTAGATATTTCAGATTCCGAAACAAAGGCAGTTTGTCCTTCACCTCAACAAAGATGTTCAGATGCTTCAACCACAGTTCCAAAAGCAGTCAATTTCAATGCTCATAAATTAAAAGTTTAAATAAGATAACAAAGACAGATTTAGAGAATGAAACACACCTCGGTGCACATGCCGGACAATTCTAAATGCTGAACATTACTCAAGGGTCTGATTAGGTTAAGAATTTGCTCAAAATCATCCATATCTGACCCGCTTTTATCAAAAATACAGATGGCTGCCTTAACAAGAGAATGCATGTTTTGGAAAGAATACTCTAACGCCACATTATCATAGTACTTAAAATACTCCAAATTAGGTGTATCAATCTGCACAAAATCGGTATTCGCACTATCGTCAAGCTTCTTCACGTTTAAACACAGTCTCCGAAGAGAAGTTGAAGTGATTTTTATTAAATAGGCGTCGAACCAAAAGGCTTCGACAGTGAGGTCTTCAAGTACAGGGCAGCTTGAAACTAGCCTCGTCAAAAAACCATCATCACCAATGAGAGACGCACGGAGTTGCAATAATTTCAATATGGGAAGACAAAAGGTAGAAACTCGATCAAAACCGAGGTTGACATCAAGCTTCAACACCTCCAGAGTTTCACAGGTGAATATTTCTGGCGGCAGCTGACCTTCACACCTTGCTTGTATGCGAAGGTCAAGCTCTCTAAGGCCGCAACGTTGTAAAGGAAAGTGGATCCACAAATTAATTTGCGTGAATTTCAAGTCAGGTAAACAATAATCACTCACACATCCTACATTACGATAGCAGCGATGAAAGTGCTTGGTGATGAAGTCTGTACCAACACGGAGACTAAACTTGGTGAGATATTGAGATTTGTATGCTCCGAGAACACTTTGTACAAAGGTCACATAAGTGGGGAAACATTCGATTTTAAAGGGTTGCTTAACACAATAAGATATAGGTAAATCATCGAAATCGAGGACAGGAATCCAAGGGAGAACACTGAACAATCTGCGAGACAGTAAACAAGTAGCAACAGCATACTTGGTAGGAAGCAAAGAAAGTATGTGAATCAATACTTCGTCTGGTAAACTGCTAAGTCTATCTACTACTACATTGCTATTCCTTAAACTACACGGTTTCAACCTCCAATCCATCATATTAATAAAAAAAGGGCAGCCTGGTGCACAAGTGCGACCCCGCGAGGCGGGGGTCCGGGGAAGGGTTCAAGGGTCCCACCACAAGGGTGTATAGGGGGCAAGCCTTCCCTTGTAATTTTTACAAGAGGCCGCTCCCAGGACTCGAACCCGTGACCTCAAAGTCAAACAGTTGACCTGAAAACATACAATAAAATAAATAAATCCATCAATCCATCATATTAATAGTTGACCTGAAAACATACAATAGAATAAATAAATCAAATAAAATCATAATAAATTAATTTATTTATCTCTATTAATTAAGGGGTATCATTAAAATCTAATTCCATGGGTGATAAACAGCATAGATATCAATAGATATAAGTTTGAAAAATCAATGTATATTCTAAAAAGGCACAATTTCAAGATCATACAACGTGCCACATAGAAAAACAGTTAATTTATAGATCAATGTATGTTGTTCGGTTGGTCTTTCCTTTGCCTTACACACTTAGAGAATCGGAGTGTTTTTGTAGCAATATGGGTTACTTGATTTCAATGTGTGTTATGCTTTGTTTGTTGTAATTTAATTAATTATTATATTTCATTGTTGGTCTTCGAATTTAGCCCCAAAATCATAAATAATACAGTAAATAATTCTGCCCCAAAAACATAAATAATTCGAAAACAAACAATAGAGAAATTGGAAACAAAACTCATAAATAATTCCAACAAACAAAATAATTGGATGTCACAAAATTATGTTAAATAGAGAAAAAATTGAAGACAAAATTCGGGGAAGAAGAGGAGATAGAAGAAGAGTACCTTGAAAAACCGAAACCCTAACAATGATCGAGCAAGCACACAACAATAGCAGCAGCGCAGAGTCGCCGTCGCCGTCGCCGTCGCCGTCCGTCGGGTAAGGAGAGGAGAGAGAAAGACACAGAGACGCCGCCGTCCAATGACAGACAGGAGAGTGAAACGCAAATCAAGTTAATAGAAAGGGGTGTTTATGTCTTGGGCTTTGGGCTGAATTTTAATGCAAACAATATTTTGAAAGGTCTCAAAAATATACTACTACTCCGTACAAAAGATTTCCTCTCCCTCTCCCTCTCCCTCTCTCTCCTCTCCTCTCATTTTTATTTCAGTCCCTTCAGTCTCACCACCGTCACGCCTCGCCACCATTACGCGTCGCCAACTTTACGAAGGTCAGTTTTTTTTTTTCTCTTCGTTTTTTGATTTCCTTGTTTTAGATGTTTAGATCTGATTTTTTTTTGGTTTCGTTGTGGTTCAATTTTTATTCGATCTTCTCGTCGCCAGGTTCAACTCTCTCTCTCTCCTCAACACCACGCACGCACCGCCACCTCCTTAGATCTGGTAAGTTATTCTCTTTTTTTGGTTTTTTTTGTCATTTAAATTTGATTTTTGATTATCATTAGGTCTAGGTTTGTCATGGTTTTGTTATTTTTTGGGGATTATTTCGCTTTTCTGAAAAATCCTTTTTATTTTTCTGATTTGGGAGTTTGAATTTACCTCACTTTTATGTCATTTTTGTTGAAATTTTCTGATTTTGGGAGTGCTTAAGCATGTCTCAGATTTCCGAGTGCTTAGGCATAGAAGGTAGTCTACTTTGATGTTGGGATTTTTTAAATTTAATTTTCTTTTATATCTTTGATTATTCATCATATTAATTATTCTGCTTCTTGGTTCAGGTTTAAGTTTGGCTGAATATGTTGTTGATGCACTGCAAATATTTGGCCATAAACCCTAAACCTAATTAAGCAATCAGCCCATATTTCTCCGCCTCTCTTCTCTTCATCACTGGATATAAATTCCACCTCTTTTCTCCTCATCCTTTAATCTCAATCTCATCTCTTCTGTTTATCGTCTCTATTTTTCATGAATCGTTTAGATTGTTTTGGGGTTTTTTTTGTTAGATTATTATTATTTCTCAAAATTGTTGGCTTTTGAAATTGAAGAAATATGATGGTGGATTGCGATGATGATAAATGCTTATTATACCCAGCTCATTATGAGGTCTTCTTTTGTGGAAGTCAGGGATTGACTGTTTTCCAACATTTATCTGAGCTTTCTGTTTTTTTTCTTTTTTTAAAATTGATTTTAAAATCGGTCGGTATTACCGACCGAAAAGGTAAATTACACCGACCAATTGCGGTCGGTGTCGGTCGGTGTTACCGACCGATTTTTTATCGGTCGATAATTTCGGTCGGCCTTAGGCGAAATTCTAGTAGTGGATCTTCTCAAATTAATCTGATCCACAAGGTTTATTTCTTAATAATCCTTTTTTAATACCTAATCTTCCCAAAACGATCCCATATCAAAAGTGACCTGTAATTGTAGGTAAAAAAAGATGATTAACTTTGTTTGACCCTTCTAATTACATTTGACCAACCTAATTAACTACAATTACTCACTAATTATGCAACTTAACTAATAAATTAAAACTAAAACTAAAACAACCATCACCCTACCACTACCCTCTCACTCCCACCACCCACCCACTGCACCACCCACGCAATCCACCCACCAGGCCAGCACCCTCGCCACACCTTCTGCCTCACCCTCACAGCACCCTCACTCACCTTCTCACAACACCTACCCATCAACACCCGCACCGCACCCACTAGCACCCTCACCGCACCTTCTCTCTCACACTCACTGCACCCACAAACTCCCAAATCGCAACCACCCCAAAACCTCCCTCGTTCTTCCTTCAATTGCTCCACTATCGTGATGCGAGATCCGGCGATGGTGTTTCGAGGTTGGGGGAAGTGATTGAAGATGAGGCGGTGGCGTTATAGAGGTGTCGGAGCTGACAGGTTTCGAGGGTGGGGGGTCGAGGGAGGGGGTTTCGGTGGTTGGGMGGTCGAAAATGGTCGGACGATTGGGAGGGRGGTGACTGGGCAGGTTGGGCTGGGGCATGACGTGGTGGCTGGGTGTGTGGTGTTGGGTTGCGGTGGAGAGAGGAGAGAGAAGGTGAGGGTAGGTTTAGGGGATTAGGAGAGTTAAAAGGGAGAAAAGAAAAAAGAAAATAAAAATAAAAATAACCTGTTGAACAGGTAGAGGGTTAAAAGGATCGTTTTGGGAAGATTAGGTATTAAAAAAGGATTATTAAGAAATAAACCTTGGATCAGATTAATTTGAGAAGAGGGGCAAAAGTTGGAATTATTTAATTCCATTTTTCAAAAAAAAAAAGCGGAAGTATAAAACTTTTCAAAACAATGACATTGAAATTAAAATTTCCCCCCAAATATCATTCATACACAACACCTCCACCATTTTCGAAAACCCAACAATTGACAAGCAGTTGATCATCATCTTCTTATAATACGCTTTCTTTTGCTAACTCATACTGCGTGAAATCAATTTGCTGTGATTACCAATTTCAATTAAGGTAATTAGAAAGCTTTGAATTTTCAATTGCAATTTTTATTTCCAGAATTTGTTTTAGGGTTATTGTCGGTTCATTTCAGRTGCTGTAATTTTGCTATTGTTTATCAAATTTGTACAACCCTAATTTGGTTTGTAATTCGTAAAATTATAAATTGACTGATTGTTTTTATTTAGTTATTGAATTAGAAATTTGGAATGTTGATGTTGAAACTTGAATATTGTTATCAATTAGGGACCTTCAAAAGCTAAAGACTGCTCTTGAATACTGTTTTAGTGAGTTACAATGCTGACTTGTTGTTGAATGTTGAGTAATTGAGTTAGGTGAATTCTGATTTTTAAATTCTTAATAAGTAGAAGTTTATGATTGAATTCTGCAAACTTTGTTGTGCTTTTTTTTTTTTTAAAAAAAAAAAATTATTTAGCACTGAAAATTTTGGGGGAAATTTTTGAATACATAATTTTCTTCAAAATAATTGAAATTTCACAATCTTTCCACAATTCCATTTCACTCCTCTGAATTGTTATTCCTGTCGAGGCGATATAACAAGTTTGATCAATTGCCCCCTTCTGGCTGGTTGTGTCATGAGCCCATGACTGTGAGTCAAGTGAGTGTGATGATTTTGTTTTCTCTTTTGCATCCTTTGCCCTTTTTCTGATATCTGTACTTAGGGTTTAGGGATTTACAAGTTAGTCCAAATGCGGGTTTCAAGGTTGGATTACATTGATCAAAATGTCGAACTGTCAAGTGTTATGTTAGGTTGGTTTATGTAATCATTGTAATGAGTTGAGTTTATGTGGTTGTTTGTATTAACTGTTAACTTGTGTCAAAGTTTGTGATATTGGAATATCTACTAGTTCTTTGTTTAGTTCAATATGCTGATATATGAGTGGAATTTTGGCAAGAATGAGAAATTGAAAGGCTTTATTTTCCTTGGCTACTTTGTATGATATTATCATATCATATTGTGTTTGTGGTGATATGGCAAACACTATTGCTTTTCTCGGTAGACCTCTACATAGTGAGTTTATTCGGTGTCTGATGAAGAATCTCATCAAGGAATGAACTTTGTTAGATTAATTTTCTTTCTCCATCACCGWGTTTAGGTGAATTCTGAGAGCTATTTAATATGGCAACTGATTCATCTGAGGGAGAGGATGAAGGAAAGCTAGTTGGAGGCAGCAAGATTTTAACTGTTGATGGTGACTTGAGGGAGATGACGAAAAATGCAGCTTGGAGTGTTAGTTCTTGCAAGCCTGGTAATGGTGTTCAGTGCCTCCGAGATGACAATTTCGAAACTTATTGGCAGTTGAGACACTCTTCTTTCGCTCTAAACCTGGAATTCCGACCTTTATTCTGGTTTTGATTTTTTTTTTGGCTTTAAATTTCAGATCTGATGGTGCTCAACCTCATCTTATAAACATTCAGTTTCAGAAGAAAGTGAAATTGCAAGTAATGTGGCTTGTATATTGATATTTCTCTCGTACTTTTCCTTGTAATTGACTTCTGCAGCTTGCTACTCACTTTTTCCCAAAACTAATTTGGTTCCAGCTAATTGCACTCTACGTCGATTTTAAGCTTGATGAGAGCTACACGCCTAGCAAGATCTCTATTCGAGCTGGTGATGGCTTTCATAACATGAAGGTAACTTTTGGATTTTGCAGTATCTAATAATTGAATATTGTCTGTCTTAATTATGCCCTTGTTTCCCGTGAGTTTAAAGTAAAAAATTTTATCACTGATAATTATATGAATTTAAGATGTATTAATATATCCACCGATTTTGAATTTTACGAAATATTTTGCCTAAATTACTTTAATATTGATGATAAAAATTGTCACAATCAGGTTTTAAGAACATGAAAACCAATAAGTAGAAAAAAAAGTAAGAAAAATAATAATTTTGGATTAAGCATATTTTAGTTTCTGTTATCTGTGAAAATGTTCCCTGCATGCTGCTTGACTTATCATTTTCTTGTTGATTTAGAAGGTCAGAAGGAAAATGTTGCACCTTTTTTATAATAGTAAGCTTTTGCTGCAATTGCTTATTGTTTATTTTGAAATGCCAATTTCTGTATGAATGAAGTTTGAGTTCAAACTTACTATCTCTTTTACTTTGATCAATTTTTGAACATCTATTTAAGGTTGGTCATGCATCCAAGTTAACTTTTGTCCACATAAAACTCAAATCATGAAATTTATGTGGATAGTATATATCAAGTTGCAATCTTATACACCAGAACACTGTCAAGTAATGTAATTTTGGTTCTTTATATGTGCCCAAAAATATATTTAAGTTGTTCGCTGAATAATACATGATGGAAATCATGCGTTATTCAAGATCCAGTGCCCCCTAAAATATCCTAACCTATCATTTTAACACCAAAGTGTAAGTTTACTTTGCATATACGTATTTTAGAAATTGCATACCCAGCAAACTTTATTCATATTGTGGACTTTCTCTATTTTCTTTTTCTGGCAGTTTTCCCCTTTCATCTGTACAGGAAATAAGAAGCAGTGGAGCTTGTCAACCAGCTGGCTGGGTCATATCTCGTTATCTGGTAAATGATCCACGGTGATGCAGACTGATGAAATACTTTGTCTGATTCTGTTAGTGTCGACTATGATAGCTGTGTCCGTTAAAACTTCTTTTGGCCCAGCGTCATTCTATATCATGCTTAATGGCTTTACTCAGTATTAGATCCAGAGTGCCTGCTAAAATATCTGATTACAATGTCTTAGATAGAAGATGCACGCATGCAGGATTCCTTACAAATCATGTTTAATGTATGTTACCTTATATGTACCTTGAATTTTTGTTGTGTATTTTCTTCATTTCCAAAGATTAGGGAGTACTATGATGAAATGGTCTCAAGAGCAACACCTGTAGACGTTGCTTCCATAGTTCTTGAATACATATACGTCGCCTTTCATACTGTAGCATATGCGAGCTACATGCTCTAGTCCAGCAACTCCTAGAGAACCAACCTCAGCATAATAAATTAAGTACTACATTACTACATCCACTACCTCATTACAAGGTTTCATATTTTGTGACTGAAATAAGTAGGGATTTCATACGTGCCAGTGTTGAATTTGGGGATCGACTTCTTTATGACGTAAGAAGTTTCTGTTTGGAGAGGCTATTTGACAGGATATTTTATCCACCTTGTCTGCTAATGAGTCTAAGACAATGCCTATTAGAGTTGCATAGCTTTATATTGATGACTCAATGTAATATTATAACAAAGATGCAACCTTTGAATAAGAACTTGTAAAGAGAAATAAAATATGACATAAAGTTATAGAAGGTTCGCGATATGTATTGCAATAATAGTCACTAGCAAACAGTTTTTATTAGCTACTCTCCACTCAAATTACAATACACTAATGCTCTTCATTTTTCTGAATGACTCTCACAAAATCATTCGTCAGCATATACCTAGGTCCATACTTATTCTCCTTCTGTTGATCGATCAGCAGTCAGCTCACAAGCTAGTGCTGCCTAAACTACCCTCTGTTTCTTAAGTGAATCACAAGAGCCATACTGGGTGCATGACAGATTGGACGGGAAGCTTATCGCTTTTTGATGAGCGAAGTGAATAGTAATTAATAAATTCATACGGTTGACCATCTGAATAACTAAGTCAGAGCTCGAACTTTAAGCAGATTTTTTATGCCTTATATTCCCCTTACGAATCCCTGTATGTCCTATCTTGTCGCCCAACCTTGATATCTGCTTTTAAAAAGATCATTACTGTGTGCTGCTAGACTGTCTGATAGCATCTTCAGCAATCTTTCTTTTTTCTTTCTTCTTTTTTTCTTTTTTTTTTTAATTTGCTTGTTTATATTTGTTTCTGCTTCTGAAGTAGTAACATTTAGTGATGGCCAGTTCATATTAAATGTATTATGCAAGGCCTCGTTGCTCTCTCTTCAGTTTTTGTTGTTTCTTATATTCCTTCACTATCAAATGGTTTATACGTTGGCTTCCATTATTTTGTCAAATGTGAGATGTCTTTGTATACCAGTCATGAATCCCTGGATAGTGGATGTACTCGACTAAACTGGTGTGTAAAGCTCTTGCCCCTTTAGCTCTTTTATGATGCCATGAATCTTAGTTTATATATTCCAGCTCAACTACACCATACAGCTACGCGATTACATTTTGACCTCATTGAGTCATGAGGTTGCGGAAAGACCCTTGGTGAATTTGAAAACTGATGCTATTGTTTAATAGTTTCTGTGAACCTCTTTGTCGATCCATAGCAATTTAAGAGTAGCTTTGCATCAAGACCAATTGTCTTGCCTTGATGTCTGTGCATATTTAAGCTTAAAGTAGGTCTATTAATTGCATGTATCACTGGTTGCATGTACCTATGTGCTTCTGTTGCCTTGACTGATCCTTTTACCTGTCATCTAGTTATCAACAAGCATATCAATATTTGTCATCTTTCTGTACAGATGTGGTCTTAGGTTGAGATTTGCTCATCTTCAGACACTGTTTTTCCAATTAACGCTTCCTTATCTCATCTAAATCAATATGCATTATTCTATCATAAGCAGTGGTGTTAGCTCATAGTTTGTTATAAATACTAGCGAATACTTGACGAGGGTGTTTTCCATTTTACAGAGAAACTGTTTGTCAGACTATTTATGCTGCATAAATTGCCATTCTTTGTCAAATCTCCAGAAAGGGAGAAGATAACCATGTTGCGCCAGATGAAAGTTTATGGACCTCGACCGTATGTGAAAATTTTCATACAGTTTTCTTTGTTTTTTTTTTCTTTCATGTTATTTTCCCCCATCTAAATCATTATTATCGACAATAAACTTATCAGGAATCCTGTTCCGCGCCAGCCCTTTCAGTTCACCTCTGCTGAGTTTTTGATGTACTCCACTGTCAGATGAGGGCAGCAAGATCCCACTGTACCTTCAATCCTTCATAAATTACGATTCACCGCCCCTTTTTTCCTGCAGCTTTTGAGGCCATATTTTTTATATTATATTTTATTAATGTGAAAAAACATGAATTATAAAATTAGACACGACGCAAAACTGCAACAAACAATATCAATCAACAGGGTCAATCAAAATTAAAAACTCTAGGCTCAATGTGCAAATAATGACATTTTATATATGTTACATATTCTACCAGTTCCATAATTATACATTTGCAATTCCATATGCAGCAAGTCATTGCTCAGCTATTTCTTACAAGTTCTGAAAGTGATTAAACGGTGGGTTACTTTTAAATCAAGGTTCGCGCACGTCCATGAAACACCATCCGTTGGTTGCCCAGAATGAAAGCAGAGAAAACAGAGGG
>SNQN01000011.1:174884-208241 GCA_008642245.1 Bassia scoparia | reverse complement strand
ACCACCCCCTCCTTCACCCCCACCAAAAGTTTAAGCTAAATATTTGTGTGCAATATTTAGAAGGCGTGAATGAAGTGTATGTTTTAAATTTTGATGTCGGAATTTGTACCAATTATATTTTGATCTAATGCAATACGACACTTTGAATTGGACAGACTTTGAAATCTATATTCTATGTCGGCTCTTAATATAATCAGCATTATTTCATTATTTTTTTTTTTTTGCGCTTTCAAAGAGATGTGTCCATATGACCATATGTAAGATAATTCAAACATATTTTGGAAAAAAAAAAGGTAAATTAAAGAATTATCTTCAATCTGTTGTGTTTAGAGAATTATTATTATTTTAATTTTATTAATGAAAAAACATGATTATAAAAATTAGACACGACGCAAATGCAACAACAATATCAACTCAACAAGGTCAATCAAAATTAAAAACTCTAGGCTCAATGTGCAAATAATGACATTCATTATATATGTTACATATTCTACAGTTCCATAATTATACATTTGCAATTCCATATGCAGCAAGTCATTGCTCAGCTATTTCTTACAAGTTCTGAAAGTGATTAAACGTCGGGGTTACTTTTAAATCAAGGTTCGCGCACAGTCCATAAAACACCATCCGTTGGTTGCCCAGAATGAAAGCAGAGAAAACAAGAGGCCTCAAAAGCTGCAGGAAAAAAGGGGCGGTGAATCGTAATTTATGAAGGATTGAAGGTACAGTGGGATCTTGCTGCCCTCATCTGACAGATGAGTTGGATTGATATGATGATTTACAAAGATTACTTTGCATGGAAGAGTGAAGACTGAATATGTGGGTGGGGGAGGCCCTCGTTTATTCCTAATACTTATCAAGGTTTGAAGTTGGTCACACAAAGGTTTACAACTTTTCTTGCATATTTCCTCTGTTGCCCTGTTTACTTTCATGCATACCCCCATGCACGCATCGGAGCACGACGGAATTCGTGGTGGTGCTGGCCCCGGTGCCGGTCCAATTGCCGCTGGAATACCTTCTTTGACGTCGGCCATTGAACTCGATAATAACACAAACATTGCCATTAAGAATATCAGCACCCCCACCCTCGATTCCATTCTTGATTTTTTCTTGTCCTCCCCTCTCCAAACTTTCCCTGCAAATTGCAGGGAGGTTCTTTGGTGTGGATTGAAGGCAAGGAAGAAAGATGTATTATTAAATTTTGTGCAAGAAAAAAAAAAGAATGTATCCAAACATAGGATTATATAGTTATGTTGGTGATTTAAGTTCCTAAAACATTTGAGAATCTATGAATTAATATGATAATGTTGGAAATTAGTTATAATTAGTAATGAACATTTAGGATTTGCKAAATTTGGCTAGTTGAACGTTATGTTACATACATATTAACAATTTGATACTCATTTTGTAATTAACCAACATAAGAGTTGGATTTTCCCATAAAAAAAARRRRAAAAAAAATTAATTTACCGAATTATTGGAAAAAAAATCATTTTTTTTGTGCTAAGAGAGCCATTAGCAGAGCCGGCCCACGGCCTGTGCAAGCTGSCCAACAGCACAKGGCCCAATTTTTTATGGGSCCCCAAAATTTATAAAAGTTTGTATAAAAGAAAAAATGTGCAACAAATAGTGCATGTACTAATAATTAGCTCAATGGTAAAAAGACCTTTCATATACTTCTTAGGTCTAGTGTTTAAACCCTAATGCATGTGAGATTTGACATCTTGAAATTCCCTCGTCCCATACAAAGCTGTTTTTTGCAGCCAACTACAAGGGGGTCTGGCAAATATATGTAATCTCCTACGCAACCCGCAATTAGATCAAACGCCCATATTGCTCGACCTGATTTCGAACTTAATGCCAAAAGAACAATCATTAATAAAATACCACCTTCAACACACAAATTAATACCCAAAAAAAGAAAAAGACTTATTTATCATACAAAGGGTATTAATCAAACAGCCAACCAAAGAAAGTAGACAAACAAAACAAACAAGATTAAAGGAAAAATAAGACGTAGAAGTACGAGCACTAACAGGTTCATCTCCGAGATGAACCAAAAACCACTTATCTCATGTTATTATTGTAATTTAATATATTTTATTTAAGTAATCACATGCATATGAGTAGGACAAATAAAGCACAAAAATTACCAAAATGGCACGAGATAAGTGCATATTGATTCATCACGGAGATGAACCAATAATTTCCCTAGAAGTACTCCTCCAATTGCAAACCGCAACGAGCCGCCAAGTAGAACCCCAAAACTAGAAACCTCCGCTCAATCCGAAAGCACAGTGCCGGTAACCAYCCCTTTACGCCCAACAATAAGATGGAATCAACCAAGGTTTCAAACAAATGTCCGAATCCAGAAAATTAGCCACCYAGAAGATCGCGAAAGCGATCCGYGACTAACMGGAGATTATAGATCCGAAGTGCTCGAACAACTACTACATCCTACAACAGAAAGAGGGCAGGGTGGGTGACTCGCCGACGAGAAGGGTTACGGCCCTAAATCGCCGGTGAGCCCCCCTTCGGACCAACCGTTAGGAGCCAAAAAAGGAAATCAAAGGAGACGATGAGGAGGATTGAATAAACCGCTGAAAAAGAGAATTAGAAAGGAAAAGATCAGAAGAGAGAGGAGAAAGAAAACCCTAGAATGAAAGGGACACAAAACTGGATAGAAACCAAACTAATTTAGAGAGAAGTCAAGAGCTTCTCTCCCTAGACAATGCTTTATCTAAACCATTTTTATATTTAGTTATTTTATTTTTTAATTTTTAAATGATATCCTTTGGGGACAAAAAGGTCATCACAAAATTTATTCGACCAAACTTGGGTGTTTGTTTTATAATATAACATAGATTTTGATTATTCTTGTTTTTATTGTATTTTTAAATTTTTTTATATATGTAAAAATAATTTAAGTTTATTTAAAAATTATACTCCGTATAAATATTAAAATACGGTTTACTGGTTTGYGGTTTGGTTTGGTTTATAATTTTTACAAAACCAAACCAAACCGTAAACCGTATTAACAAAAAAAACTATAAACCAAAAATCAAACCGTTAAAATGCGGTTTGATCCGGTTTAATTACGGTTTAGACCAAACTCTATAAAGCCCTAGTTGTAAGTCCTAACCCACCCACGTAGGGGTGTCCACTGTTCGGAGTCCAGTCCAAAGTCCAAACTAATCCAATCCAAATAAGCTATTTGGATTGGACTTTTTTTTTTTAAATTTGGATTGGATTCAGACTCAAAATTTTTGGAATTTTGATTTTCGGACTTAAAGATTTTGAGTCCAAAAAGTCTAATCCAATGCAAATAGTCCAAATTACTTATAAATATATACAATTTAAAACATTATTATTAATAAATATTAATATAAAATATTGTAAAACCTTAATAATTAATACTAGTGTTGAAAACTTTGCTTKATTTTGTGTTGAAAAAATGAAAATTATTGTGGTTYATGATGATCAAGACATATTTATATTTTWGATTTTGTGATGTGAATTTATGATTTGTAACGAAYTTGGTTTGACGGGTTGTAAGTCGTAAGTAGGGGTGTTAATGAGCCGAGCTTGCTCGAGCTCCGCTCGGGCTCGGYTCGAAGATAGCTCGAGTCGAGCCTCATCTATGCTCGGCTTGAAAGCTCGCGACCAGRCTCGAAATATTATTTTATCTTTTTATTTAGCTTAATAATCATAAAATTAGTAGTATATTATTGATAAATTTAACAAAAAATAAAAAAATCATAACTATTAACTATTATATGTTCTTAGAAGTCATTATATTACTATATTTTTCGAACTCCAAGATAGCTTTAAGGTATTTGAACTTGACTTTCCAGGCTCGAAAAAGCTCGAGGCTCGGCTCGGGCTCGAGAATATTTGTCACGAGYCTAGCTCAAAAAACCCAAAGCTCGATTCGACTCGTTAACACCCCTACTCMTAAGACTCCCGAGTCCCGACCCACCCAAGTCTCCAACAACATTATTCATTACTCGAGTTCAATGCAGTTTGCAACAGCGTGTCATATGAATTAAAAACTAGAAGTGGTAAACGTGTCGAGTCGCGTCATTTTCGTATCGTGTCACTCACACAAACAGGTTGAACACCTATAACCCTAACCCGATCCGTTTAATAAACGTGTCGTGTCAACCCATTTAATTAAACAGGTTGACACCCTCGACCCAAACCCACTAATAACGAGTTGATTTCCTGTCGAGTAAGCGTGTCACGTCTTTTTTTACATACCAATGTATATAATTAGGTTCAATTGTGTCGTGTCAACCCGTTTACTTAAACTGGTTAAACTTTCCAATCATAATCCGACCCATTTAAAAAACATGTCGTATCGTGTCAACTCATTTACTTAAACGGGTTAAAACTTTCAACCCTAACCCGTTAATAATAGGTCGATTTCGTGTCGTGTCACTTTTTAGCACCCTAATAAAAACTCTCACATCGTGTGCCCCTCTTCTCCAACAGTACATATATACTGAAATCGCATTCTTCTCTCTTTCTCTCTCCTCCAATTTTCCCTCCTCTCCCAAAACCGAAAAAACAATGGCAGAAAACAGCTGCCACACCACCATTACGCCATGAAAACGACCTCACCTTCTTCATCTTCAACGTTCATCTCGCCTTCAAAACCCTGCATTTCTACCTCTTCGATCGCATGCCCCGCCTTTTGATCGATGCAATTAGCCCTAACAATTCAACTCCTYTTTTTTGCGCGACGATTTTTTTGTTCTAGGTTAGGTTAATTCTCAGTATTCTTCAATGGAAGCTTTAACGGAGTTGTGCGATTTGATTGCCAAGAATCCTACGCAATTCAGGGAGAAACTAGCTTGGATTTGCGGTCGTTGTCCTTCGCTTGAGTCTCTCTCCTCCGGATCGCCGAGGATTTCTCGATCTCAACTAAATGCCGTTCTCGCTCTCTCCAGGTTTCTTTCGCAGTGTCCGAATTTGCCGGAAAATCGGCCGCGAGACGCCGTGATCGATTTTCTCAGGTCAATTTTGGCTTCGTTTCACCCGTCGTTTTGGCCTCAGTCGTTCGGTAATGATTCTATTTCTTCGTTCTACTCCGATTTCCTTAGATATGTAGTAAATGCTGCTGAATTGTCGGAGGAATTCGCCGATGATATTGCCGGATTCTTTGGAGGCATTGTGATCTCGGCCTTTAACACTGCTTATAATAATGATGGTAGAAATTCGGATCAATCAAAATTCTGTAAGGCTTTTTTGATGTCTTTGTCCGAGAGTTTCCCGCGAATTTCGTCTTTGGACGCTGAGAAATTGGTTAATTTGTTGCTGGAACATGCTCCTGTTGTTACTGGTCCTAATTCTCCAAGAGATGTTGCCAATGCTTCGTCGTCTGTTCCTTCTGGAGCTTCCTCTTTTCAGAGTTCTCCAGCGAGTTTGAGCTATTTTCAGCCTAATGATGGTTCGAGTCCTATGAATGAGGCCAGTCGGSTCTCTGTTTTGTCTGGTGGCACGAGTGTTGGCTCCCGGGCTCTAGCTGATGATGCTGTGAGCACAGCTTCGTCTCGTGTTTATGAGATGAATGGAGTGGGTCACGTTGCCACGAGTTTGGATGGTGGAAGTCCTGTTGGACACCAGGTAGCCAACTTTGAGGAAGAAACTGTAGAGAGCTTAGAGAAGCAGGAGATTGTGTTCAAATTGGTAGGATATATATTGGATAGTAAAGTTGAAATTGACAAAAGGCTTATAGAGCAAGTCCGCTTAGTCGCAAAGAGGCAGCTTCAGTCTTCTTCTGCCTTTTTGAAGGTACTATTTCTGTTGAATTTAGTCTGAATTGAAGTTTTGTGCTGAAGGCTGAGTATAATGGTGTTGCATGTGACCTCTTTGCTAGTAATTTTGCTGAAATTCTATCAAATCTAAGATAAGTTAGCCAAATATGATTGTTCTGAATTAGTAAGGGAATTGATCCATTTGAAATTTTGCAATTTAATGTAGAGATCGAAAGGAATCAAATTATGACTAAATGCTTTGTTGCATGAAAAGAGTCAATCATGCGAACCAACTCTATCTTTTCTTAGGTGGGAGTATCATTGTGTTCTTACCTGATACGGAAAATGATAACAGGATGTACTGWTTTTTTGTTTTGTTTTTACAGTTAAGGAAGCGGGATTGGACAGAAAACGGGCAAATATTAAAAACTCGAGTCAATGCCAAATTATCTGCTTATCGAGCTGCAGCTAGATTAAAAATTAAGTGTCTCATTTCACTTGACTGTGATGTTAAATCGACAAAGAGGCTTTTGCTTGAGACCCTTGCATTGATGATAGATGCCGCTGAAGCCTGTCTAATTTCTGTTTGGAGAAAGCTGAGGATTTGTGAGGAGCTTTTCAGTTCTTTGCTCTCTGGAGTCGCTCATATAGCTATAGCTCGTGCTGGACAATTGCTGCGGGTTCTGTTGATTCGTCTCAAACCATTAGTGCTTACAACCTGTGCACAGGTATATCAGATTTCATTTGCTAATATTGGTTCTTTCTCTATTTAGTTTGTGTTGTTCCTTGTTCTAATTTCTGGACAGGCAGATACCTGGGGCAGTAACCAGGGAGCCATGTTCGAGACTGTACTTAGAACAAGCTGTGAGATTATTGAGTTTGGCTGGAGTAAGGACCGAGCTCCTGTGGACACTTTCATCTTAGGCCTAGCCACCAGTATTCGTGGGCGAAATGAGTATGATGAAGAGGTAAGCTATATAACATTCTTATGGCAGCATATGCTTTAGGTGATGAGATCATAGTTGATTAGTTGGCACATTCATTTATTTATAATTTGTAATTTTGTAATCTGATGCACGTTCTCAGATGTGAGTATGAATTGCCTAACCTTTTTATTTATTGAAGAAGTAACTTCTTTTAGCTGTTTTTATTCATACAGCCCACCAGGTAGATTCCTGTTTAGTATTCTCACATTTGCTTTGGTATAGTCAGGTTGATGTGCTTTCTTCTTTTAAAAGATTATTGYATAGGGGTAACTAAAAATGATATTTGTGGAATCGGAATTGAAAAAATTATTAAACCAGGCAAAGTGTAAAGGAATTGCAGGTCATGTTTCGCTTTCCCTTTCATAATAATCCCAAACTAAACAGCCCCTTTACCCATGCTAACTTTATTTAATGTATCTATATCTTTATCTATACTTACTCTATATTAAAAGACGTTCTTATTGAAGTATATATGCCACGTGGCACTTGCCTCAAGTTGCTTTTGCRTAAGTATAAGTTTTCAATTAAAAACATAAACAACTAGTAGTCACGAGGAGTTGAACACACAATCTTTGAATTGAAATGTGAGAATTTTAACCATAAATCCATTTTAATTTCATTGATTAATGTTTCAAAGTAAAACATAATATTAGAACTATAATACAATGGAACTGGAAATACTTGCACAAACATGTGATCTTGTTAACCTCAAACATGGAACTGGAAATAYTGAGAAGTTAGCATATTCTTTTATCTCAATTCCTCTAAATTTGTTATATTTATCTTCAAACTTTGAATTTATTCTATGTAGTATTATCACACTAGCAAGTTCTTTGTATTGATTTCACACGAGCCAAAAAATTACAAAAAGACAACAAAATTGATAATGAAATTCTGTATTTGTAACCAATTAGTTACTTTAGTATTTGCTAACTGTATCTCTCATCAGGGCCAAAAATACTAGTTATACTCTCACAACATGATCTTTGCACTTATTACATGTTGCTTGTTGACCATCTTTGAGATTTATATGTAAGTAAAAATATAGTCAAATGGATCTTKTTATAACCTTTTCTCAACATATATTTTTCAAAATATCAATTTTACTGTTACCTGAATTTTCTGTATAAAAAGATATTGATGCTCAAGTAATGCATTAACAAATGTGAAATCATGTTGCAAGGAAAGAAGAAAACATTAGTATATTTTGTTCTGGCAGGATTAGATTACTCTTACTATTGTAGTTTTTTATACTCCATATTCTACCCTACTGTGTTCTGTCTACTTATTGCTCATATTTGTTGAATTATAATCAGGGTACGAAAGAAAAAGCAGCTATTCCAACTGTTCAACTGAATGTTATCCGATTGTTAGCTGACTTGAATGTATCTATAAAAAAGCCTGAAGTAGTGGACATGATATTGCCTTTATTTATTGAAAGCTTGGAGGAGGGTGAAGCTTCAACTCCTGGCCTATTGCGACTTCGTGTAAGGCAACAATTTTCATATCAAACTGTTGGGGCTGATGTTTATATAATGGATATGTTCTGAATGTCTTATTAAGCTTCGCTATCATGTGTAAATGCTGCAGCTTCTTGATGCTGTTGCTCGATTAGCCAGCTTAGGCTTTGAGAAGTCTTACAGAGAAACTGTTGTTCTGATGACGAGAAGCTACTTGGGTAAATTGTCCAGTGTAGGATCTGCAGAGAGCAAAACAGAGGCGCAGGAAGCTACTACTGAGCGTGTTGAGGTATTTTTAAGATGTTATGCCTTTAAAGTTTGTGTCAGTTAATTAGGTTTGGACGTGCTTACTGGTTTTCCTTTTCAGACGCTTCCTGCAGCATTTCTTCTAATCGCCCACGGTCTTACGGAAAATAGATTGCGGGCTGACTATCGTCACCGTTTGCTCTCGTTATGCTCTGATGTAGGCTTGGCTGCGGAGGCCAAAGGCGGAAGGTAATTTTGCTTGATTTTTTATAAATCCCGCTCAACTATAGATTTTATTCAAGTCCATTTGAGGCTGTCATGATGTATTATGTATCCATGTTTCTAATCTTGTTGCGTCTTTAACCCTAATATACTTCGAAACATTCTATTCTTGATTCTAGATTAGGAAAAATCATTGAGAGAAAGTTGGAATGTGAAAACATGATGTTTTATGAGATGATAGTTGATGTTGGCCTTTTGCTGTGAGTATTTATATATTTTAAAAGGCTGCATGTCATGATTTTTTTCTAGGAGTGGAGCTGACTTTCTGGGACCTCTGATGCCTTCTGTGGCTGAGATATGTTCTGATTTTGATCCAACTGTTAATATCGAGCCTTCATTACTGAAGTTGTTTCGCAACTTGTGGTTTTATATTGCTCTGTTTGGATTAGCACCTCCTATTCWAAGAAACCAGGTTCCATCAAAGCCTGTGTCTACTGGATTGAGTGGTGTTGGAAGTATGAGTACTATACAACTTCAAGCTGTTGATGGGCCATACTTGTGGAAAAGTCAATGGGCATTAGCTATACAACACATTGCTCAAGCTACTCCACCACTTGTAAGTTGATTTGCAATTGCATGCTGACCTGTTTGGAGCTCTTTTGTCACTATCTTTTCCTTTACTTTTAGTGTTAATGTATGTTTTGAAAGTGTTAGGGGGCTTTGTGCTGGATTTTTCTTTTTTCTCTTAGGTTTATTCAAGAGATTTGATAGTTAGAACCTATGTATGTAATTAACTTTCGAGATTGATGCATGTTATGTTGTTCCAGACTTCCAGTTCTAGAACACCATATTGTTGTCTACTATTGTGAGAATTATCTCCCTTTTTTAAGTGAGCAAAAACCATTACCTTGTAYGGATCTCCCCGTGGTTTGAGAATTTGAGGAGGTGCATAGGTATGTAATTTGCCTTYAACTTCTTGAGAATTGTTTGAGTGTTCCTTGAAGATCACTTAAATCATTGGTTGAATGAGTATCTGTTGTTTCCCCACAGGATGTACTACGGTACTACCATAGTTCTATGCTAGGTGAGTGAGTGAGTGATATGGCTCAACAGGTTCTATCCATAGTAGCATCTAACAGCTCATCTTCAAAGCTCGAGAAGGCTTCATCTTATCTTCTTGTAATATCAAGCTTACCATGTCACCACCGACAATTTCTTGATTATTTGCAGTAACCAAGTAACCAATCTTCTGAAGTCATGAACTAGTGTTGTAAAATTTACTTGATACATTAAAGCTTCAATGTGGCCAAGGTCGTGCAGTTGTGCTGTTGGTTGAAAGATCCATGTTTCATCTAGTAATGTTGCTTCAGGATTGTTGCCTGTCTGTTTAACCAGTGAAATGTTTTATGATTGCTTATTAAGAGTTCTCTTATTATGTCTGTTAGTCTGTTACGTAATATTTTAWTTTCTCACGTATGTTATTAAATTAGTGTGATACAAATAAATGTGGCCAATATTTGTTTTATCGGTTGATARCTATTCATTTCATGAAGTAATTTAGCTAGATTACCATGTAAAAGACTACAAGTATATATCAGGGATTGTTGCTAGTTTTAAGTTTTAACCCATACTGATATCTTAAGAATGTTAAGATTGCTTACCAACATGTCCACTTATTATATATTCATTAGTCTTTCATTTGTTTTCGTGGTGTCTTTGTCTTCAGGTTGTTAGCTCTGTTAAGTGGCTTGAAGACGAATTCGAACTCAATGCTCTTCACAATCCTGGTAGCCGCCATGGGAGTGGTAATGAAAAAGCTGCTGCAACCCAAAGAAATGCTCTTTCCGCTGCATTGGGTGGACGAGTTGATGCTGGAGCAATGAGTACTATATCAGGTTCAATATGCTATCCCTCATCTATGTGGATAGAAATGATTGCTCAATAAGTTTCATGAAAAATACTGATAAAATTTTCTTATTTTAATTTGAAAAGCTGAAAAAAGTTAGAAACTGCCTTCTATCTCCCCACCTCGAGTATGGGAGAAATTAAGATGGTGTTTGGCTTGGCTTGGCTTTATGAAGTGTTGTGAAATGGATAAGAATTAATATTGATAGAAGGTTTCACATCATCCCTGCCCGAAATACACACCCTACCCACACAACCAAATGAACCAATACACAGGCACACACAAATAAATTAAAATAAACCCGCACACGTGACCTCATYCCATGCCCCCTTTTTCTTGGGCAAATGTTTCTGTTTCCTTTTTAACCCTCGAATTCTTTCTTCCATAATCGCATCCGCATCTTCACCATTGTGCCATGTCCCAGGCCATTGTAGGGCCTTGATTTTTCTGTCAGATTTCTATAATCTAATTCAAGAGATGAAGAAAAGGTGGACTCTAGTTTGTGTGCACGCAGTTTCCTAAATTATTCATGTGGTCCAGGTTACAAGATAATGATGGCGCTACATGGAATCAGCTGCAGCTCTGATATGGCTTTCTGAAAATTCTGGCCTTGGTTTGATTAATATTGACTTGAACATTTTCATTTTACTCTTAGACTCTGAGATGGCAGTTATGGAACTAATGAGAGAATGGGATGTGATTTTGATTGGTTACCACCATCGTCATCTTTTTATACTTCCTCTGTATCAAAAAAAAGTGTTACACTTTAATAAAATATGTCTCACATATATTATGAAAGTGTAACACTTTTTTTGATACGGAGGAAGTATTAGTAGCTATGTTTATTATATTTGTAATGCTACTGTGGGAGAGTGCTTTGCTTTGCTTTTGAACCCTACCTTGGGAGATAGAAGGCACAACCAACAATGCTGTCAAGTAATGGTTCTCAACCCATATTGAAGGTTGTCATTCGCACACCATTTTTTCCCCCATTTACTTGAACCAAAAGTCCTGCAAACATAYTACGAATATCCTTACTCTATCCAGGCATTAATTTTGAAAGTGTCAGTTTGATGGTATCTTTTTAGTTGTTAAACTTGTTATAAATATAGTATTACTGACTTAAATGGCTGTCCATCTATGTTGTTTGGTATCTAATCTATTTCTGTGAAAATGCCTTAACTTGTCGCCTTAATGAATTTTTTTTGACCATGTAATTGCTTTCAGGTGTGAAAGCTACATATCTGCTTGCTGTGGCATTTTTAGAGATTATACGTTTCAGCAGCAATGGTGGCATTCTGAACAGCAATTCTGAGTTAACGGCCTCTAGAAGTGCCTTCAGTTGTGTGTTTGAATACTTGAAAACACCCAATCTCGCACCTGCTGTTTTCCAGTGTTTGACCGCTACTGTCCACCAGGCATTTGAAACAGCAGTGTCATGGCTGGTATTCTTTACACTCAATGCTCCTTTTCTTTTTCATGAATCAGGCATTTTTGGTTTCATGCAAATACACACACCGGTGTATATTACTATAATAAATATATTAGTGGTTTTTTATGAGAAGTTCTATAGTCTATCTTTTTAACTGAATGCTAATTGTTGAATTTTGTATTCTTCCTCCGTTTCTTTTTTGAYGCAACAAATTTATGGCCATTTTGGGGATTGGGGATGAACGGATGACTACTTGGCAAAAATTGATAAGACTGTTTTGACAGGATAGAGAAAGATAAAGAAGTGTGTGATGGAGAGAGATAATTGATAGAAATGACTTCCTATAAGAAAGTAAAAACATATGCATCTATTACTCCCTCCATCTATTACTCCCTCCGTTTCAATTTGTTCTTTAGGTTTGCCTGTTAGGGTACAAGGAGAGAGAATGTTAAAAAATGAAATATCTTCATTATACATAGGAAATAACCTATTTGTAAATATTTAGATTCGTCTATACATAGGGATCTTGTTAGATTCGTCTAAATGTGTAGTTTTTGTAAATGTGTGTGTTTTTTTTATGTTATTTTTTTTTTAAATAAAACGTAAAGAATGAATTGAAACGGAGGGAATATTAAATTTCCATTTTGGGTAAATGTTGCATCTAAAATTCTAAAAAGAAAYAGTAGAAGTTGTTGTGACCTAATAAGATAAGGACTTCCTAATAAGGAAATAAAATACTTGTTGCATCCAGGGTTATTAAAATCCCGATCTGATACTATGATCCAAAATTAAGTTTTTGATTTGATTCTTAACTAGAATCTTAATTTTGCAGTACTTGGGCTTTCATTTAAAACATTAGAATCATAATACGATTCACGATCCTACAAATCGATCCATAAGTGCTATTTTCAAGTTATAAATTTATAAAATGCATGTAATTTGTCAATCATAATTTGAAACATAAGATAACCAAAATTTCAATTGCACCACTTTTTACGAACCATTTAAACTACTATATTTTCACTTCAAACAACTTGTGGACAAGAAGTAACTCTTGGCTTTTAACCTTAAGTGTCAAAAACTGATGGCTATTGAAATAACAAATTTCATCATATATGACTGGTTATTGAAATAACAAATTTGATCATACTTCATCACTATTATTGCCTTTTCTTGTATTATGTAGAATCTTACGATCCCAAGATTCAATTTTACTGATTCAATCCATTTTTGGTAACCTTGTTTGCATCTAATTTTAAATTTTCACTTTTGTTAATTTCAATGTTACTCTGACTTATATCCTAGGGGTTAATATTCTTAGTATGYCGCACTATGCTTTTAATTTTAGTATTCATATAAAAAAGAGTATTGAGCAATATGCATGGTTAGACTAGATAGCCTTAAAAGTTGCTATGTTGTGTGTGTGTGTGTGTGTGTGTCCGTGCGTAACTTTAATCACATTTCTTCTAAGTATACGCACATATCAGTATTAGTTACTTTTCTCCTACTTTAATGACATATCAGTGTTAGTTACTTTTCTCCTTCTACTTTAATTGTTTGACTTCATATTCCCTCCATGTTCTAATYTTGAACATTGTGTCATTGTTCATGCATTTTTCGTTATAGCTTTCTCTCTTCAAGCGATGTCAATTATATATCTTGTTTATTTCTGTGATATCTCTCATCTGATATGAGTTATGTTGCTTAGCCATAAGATTATTATATGGCGAATGAGGCAGAGAGGAGTAAATCAAGGGTACTTTTATTTTAAGGGAAAAGCTATATGTAGCCCTTAAGCATTAAATATGGTACTTAAAATGTAAATAATTTATGAATTTAAGATGAAATTGGAACATTAATTGATGATTTAATTGATGTTTTTTCCATTTTTGGATTTTTATATGTAGCCCTAAGGGCTACATATACCATAACCCTTTTTTTTTTTTTAATAATTTGAGAGAGTTAGACTGAGAGGTATGGCCTTTTTTAAAAACTATTGTCTGATCATTTGTCAGGAGGAGCGGATATCTGGAATGGGGGATGAAGCTGAGATTAGAGACTCTACTCTCTCAGTGCATGCTTCTTTTCTGATAAAAGCCATGTCCCAGAGGGAAGAGCATGTTAGGGATATATCTGTAAACCTGTTGGTTCAACTAAGAGACAAGTTCCCACAAGTAATTTACTCTTTTTTTTTTCTTCTGGAAATTCTTGCCCTTTTCTGTCTTCTGAGMAAAAGTTAAAAGTAATTTTTGCTTGCAGATCCTTTGGAATGCAGCATGCATGGATTGGCTTCTCTATTCAGTCAATAATGACCCATCATCGTCACTTAACGATCCTGCTTGCACAGCCTCTATTCGAATATTGTTTCAAAAGGTCGTGAGAGAATGGATTATAATAGCGCTTTCACATGCTCCTTGCACAGCCCAAGGTCTTCTTCAGGTTAGTTTTTGTTGCTGATCTCTCTTCTGGAATATTCATTCCTTCAACCAAAAAATTCTGATTACATGWCCGTATTTTAGGGTAATTTTTAAAGTTCATTTTGAAATGTTGGCTTAATTTTTGAAACAAGCAATCTAAGAGTTGTGACCCTTGCCGGTAAATTTTAGTACTTCCTCCATTTCAGAATAGTCGCTACACTTGCAAAATTGAAGGACTCCTAGGCAAAATTTTGAGAGAAAGAAATAAGGGGGCCCATGTGGGAGGAGAGAGATAGAGACAGTGTTTTATCTTAAAAGGAAGTGTAGCAAGTAAATTGAAACATCCTTGAATAGGAAGTGCAGCGAGTAATTCGGAACGRAGGAAGTATTTTTAGTTTTTTTACAGTATTTTCTTCATATGGTCCAAAATTTGGTGCAGTTGCTCTACCATCCCCCTTAAGTTTTATGATTTAAGGGGCAGAAAAGAAGTACCCATAGATTATGAAGCTTGATATCCCTATATAACACCCGAAACCCTCTAACCTTTCACAGAAATGGGGATATTACTTTTCCAGTTGTCACACTTTGTATGTTGGGGGTGTTACATTAGTATGTTGGGGGTGGTACATTAGCAACCTTAGTAAAATTTGAAAATGCAGCCATCATCTGTAGTAAGAGGCTAAGCACTTAGGGATAATGTAGGTTTGGTGTTGGTCCATGTGACTGGAATTGGATAATTTTTCTCCTTAAGCATAGTGACACTTATATTTTTTGTTTTACTGGACTTCTAAAATGTAGTCTGCTGTTTTTTGGGTATAATTCTCWCATTGTTCTACTCGCAAATGAGGGAAAAAATATACTCACCCTAAAGATTGAAAGAGAGAAAAGTAAACCCTATTGATTTGGACTTTTTTAGCCATTGGTGTAATATCTTGCCATTGAAATTTAATCCACTTCTTGTAAATTCGACTCCAAGTATTTTATGATTCCTTCAATGTCTGTGACGAGGTTTTATCCTTGGGTTAGGTTGTCTGTATGTGTGGKGCAGGTTTGATATGCAGAGTCTCCTACCCTTGCAGTTGGAAACGAAGATGAAGCTCTTAGCCTTACCATTCTTACCAATGAAGCCTGTTTGTYACTTTTGTGTATCCAACTGCTTGATTTTACATAATTGTTTCGATTGGTTTCCGAAGTTGGTGGTAAATTCGGAGGGGTCAAATTTCTAGGTTTCGGAGTTTGTAAACTACTTTAATTGTTTGTCAAAGGGTGGACTTTCTATGTACCAAGGTCCTTATGTGTCTTTAACCCAATTCGACTAGAAAAGTAAAATAAAATTGTGGTTTGCATGGCTAGAGACAACTATTATACATCCTCTGTTTCTATTTGTGGTTGTCAAAAAAAGAATGCAATGATTTAWAAGTTTCTATTATGGGTAAGAAAATTTGGCCAGAATGCCATTACTTAAAAAACATAACAATCTAATTAAAACATCCCAATCCTCATTACACAAARCCTGGCAGTTTTCTAGGCTAAACCACCACAAAAGAGAAGGAGATATTGGGTTGATTGGGCGAAATCTTTGGTTCAAATTYGGCTTTGATTTTCTGGGCAATTGGGTTGCAATTTTAGGTGGTTCGATTTTGAGCGAATTTTGGTTGTGATTTTGGGTGGTTCTTGATGTGAGTCGGTGGTGGACTGGTGGTTGTGGGTGAAGTTGGTGGTTGTTATGGTAGTCAATTTTGGTAGTGGCTCAAAACCCTACTAGTTTTTCTTTTAAGGATACAAGCTCAATTAATCATATATTAATGATTCATTAGGAAGTTTTGTATTGGAGTTTGGCTAATGCAAATGTTGCATTATTTCAATTACGTAGGAAATTCTGGTGTAATATATCACAGATGTCCTGTCCTTGTAGAACTCTCTTCAGAATGCACCTATTCCTTTTCATGTCAGTTACGCCTGACAATTATCTACTTATTACCTCTGTTTTTGTTTTCGCATCTTCTTAAAGGTTTTTGGTCCAAATGTGCACAGGAAAAGCTTTGCAAACCGAATCCAGTGGAAAGAGCACAGCCTACTACTGATGTAGTTACTTTATTAAGTGAGATAAGGATAGGAACAGGCAAAAACAATTGTTGGACTGGAGCTAGAACTGCCAATATCCCTGCAGTCATGGTCGCTGGTGGTGCAGCTTCCGGGGAACATGTCGCCATGCAAGAAACCTTTAGTTTTGAGGTGCTTAGTACTGGTGTAACCAGTGCTGCTATCAAGTCTAAATTTGCCGGTGAAATTGCAGGAATGAGAAGGTTGTATCAAASCATTGGGGGTTTTCAATCTGGTGCGCAAACAGGGTTTGGTATTAGCAGTGGATTTCAAAGGTTGAAATCTAGTGTTTCTTCTCAGCCACCAATTGAGAATGATTCTTTTAATGAAATCTTGCTCCAAAAGTTTGTGCTTCAGCTTCAGCAATTTGTCAACATTGCCGAGAAAGGTGGGACAGTGGAGAAAACATCTTTCCGTGAGGCGTGCTCACAAGCAACTGCTTTGCTTCTCTCAAATTTGGTATGCTTGTTTGAGATGTAACTTTTACTGTTTGCTTATTAATTGATGTTGTTCTTAATACAGATGTTGTGGATCTCTTTCACAGGGTTGTGATTCAAAAACAAACGCTGAGTACTTTTCGCAACTATTACGYCTTCTTTGTTGGTGTCCAGCTTACATCTGTACCCCTCATGCAATGGAAACTGCTATTTTTGTGTGGACTTGGTTGGTTTCAGCTGCACCTCAGTTAGGCTGTCTAGTCCTTGCTGAACTCGTGGATGCATGGTTATGGACAATTGATACAAAGAGAGGCCTTTTTGCATCTGATGCCAACTGTTCTGGGCCATCTGCTATATTACGACCTCACCTTTCTGCAGGGGAGCCGGAAGCTTTTCCTGAAAAAGATCCAGTGGAACAGATTATGGCTCATAGACTGTGGCTTGGATTTATGATCGATCGATTTGAGGTTGGCWTTTGAGCTGGACTTTTGGTAGTTTCTTTAACTGTTAATGTATTTTGTGTTTAATGCATGCGTGTGTGTTATGGGGGGGAGGGGGTCTTCTTTTTTTTGCACTATTTACTCAGGTCTTAGTTTTCCTTTTGCATGTTTTTCTTCACAGTTGTACCTTTTTCTCTTGTCCAATGTACMTTTTCCTTTAGCTTTTGTGGCTCAATAATTGCTGCACGTACTCATATTGTTGCTGTCCTGGCTTAACTTTTGGCACTTTGTGATTTCTACTGCAAGTCTATTAGGTTTAGCAACATCAACACTAAATGACATTTGCAGCTTTGTTTGTTGGGCAACGCTTTCTGCTTTGTGCTCGCTGTATCTGTTTGACGGAGTTGGATGTTCATAATTATTCTCTCCTTTTTTTTCTTTGATAATGTAGGTAGTTAGACATAATAGTGTTGAACAGATGATGCTGTTTGGTAGGATGTTTCAAGGAACCACTAAACTTCCGTGGAGATTTTCACGGCATCCTGTTGCTACGGGTACATTTTTCACATTAATGCTTCTTGGGCTTAAGTATTGTTCTKGCCAATCCCAAGGTAATTTGCAGAACTTCAGAACAGGCCTTCAGCTGCTGGAAGATCGAATATATAGGTGACCATCTYTTCTTATTTGTTGTAATGCTTAGGATATGTTGCAACTGACTTATTAAGCAATTTGACAAACACCACACATTCTATGGACATTATTGCAGAAAACAGTCTTAAGTCTTATGCATTACTTTTTCCATGTCGGACATAACTATTTTTGATGAATTATTGGAATGTTTTAATACCCTTCATTTTGGTCCGGTGCTAATGGCATTCCTTAATATAATTCCTTTTGGTTAGTGATTGGAATGCTGTCTCCGTTGCTTTGACTTAGGATGTTTGAAATCTTTCTTGATAATAAATTATTCAACTAGATGCCACATTGCTTGAAGTGGATTTTTACCCGCATCTCTTGTAAAAATGTCACATTACCCCCACCATCATCACCAGAACAACACACCCACCCTCCATCACCATTTCCCCACACATCACCCTCGCTTTATTTAACCACCTATTTTAATAAAATATGTCACTAGGCACCTAACCAACTCTTTTAATTAACTGCTATCTACCTAACCGTTGTGTCCTCAATTTGAAAATAGAGCAAGGTGTATTGACCTGGAAACAGTACTAAGTATAATAGTGTCTTGGCTGGCATTTCCTGATTTTTTCAGTTTGCTTTATATGTCTGAAATATTCTGTACTTGTTTTGGAAGAATAATATGGTCAAGTTTCTTGTTTGTGCATTTTATCTTTCATCTCATTTAGTTTGATAATGCAGGGCTGGGGATCCTTTTTCACAAATTCTCTATTCAAAGTTTACCTTTTCTTTTGCTTTTTATATTCTTTCTTCATTTACAAAGACAGCCTGTTTCATACTTGAATATATTTTTATGTAGGGCTTGTTTGGGATGGTTTGCTTATGAGCCTGAATGGTATGACACGAGAAACAAAGATTTTGCACAAACTGAGGCTCAATCTGTTTCGTTGTTTGCTCAATTTCTAATGAATGAGCGAATAGATAATGCTTCATCAGATCCAAAAGGACAACCACGTGAAAATGGGAGCTCTATGGATGAGGGGGTATGATTGCTGTCTTTGTGTCTCTTCCACTTATATAAGTTGTTATGTCTGGCATTTCATGTTTTGTAAAACCTTTTTGTTGTAGAGTGATCATCACCACCCTGTTTGGGGCTYCCTGGAAAATTATGCTGTTGGGAGAGAAAAGCGGAAGCATTTGCTACTGATGTTGTGCCAACATGAAGCTGATAGACTTGAAGTTTGGGCACAGCCTACTAATAAGTAACTTTTTATATCTATAATTAAGTCAKCATACTGTTGTGTAATTTTGTGATCAACTGTAATTTTTGCTTGTTTAACTGTCTGCTGTTGGTTTCATATGGCTGTTTAGGGATTCYGCACCCCGCCCTAAAATTAACGCCGAAAAATGGGTTGAGTATGCTCGTACAGCTTTTTCTGTGGATCCTCGTATTGCCTTGTCATTAGCGTCACGGTTCCCTGCAAATGCAGCTCTGAAAGCTGAGATAACTCAGCTGGTTCAGGTGTGTTTTATATTTCTGCTCACAATCAAGTGCACAGTATTTATAAATTTTTTGTCATGGTAGTTCGTTTTGGTTCAGGATCSTCAGAGATTACTGGGTTGAGTTTATTTTTTTATTTTATTTTAAAACTCGTCTTATTGTTCAGTGTGGTACTGGTCATACCCCACAGCTTTCTTTGTTCCACTTTCATGTAAAATTTTATGTTTGAAGCAGCATGATTTTGCATGGTCATATCCATCAGATTGGAGAATAAATTAGGAACAATACACAAGTGAGCATTATACATTATTTACTACTCCCTCCATTTCCTTATGTTTGTCTTGTTTGGAATCGGGGAGAGAATTAAGAAAAAAGAATTTTTAATAAGAGAAAGAGTTAATATAATAAGATTCTTACTTGAAGAAAGAGTTATTGACTTTTTATCTAGTATAATGGGAAAAAGTAATAAATGTGTGTTGGAAAGTCAATTTTGGGAGTAATCTAGATAGTGATTAAGTTTTTATTTTATGATGGATGAAAAATAATAAATATGGTTCATTTATCTATAGAAAAGGTGGATAAAGTAAAGTTAAAAGTAGAAAAAATTCTGAACAAGACAAACATTTAGGAATTCCATTTAAGGGAACAGGACAAACAAAAGGGAACGGAGGGAGTATTTTTTAGAATTGCGTGCAAAGATTTAGATGTGGATGGCTGTTACTGTAATTTTAATGCTAATTTCAACGTTGATTTATATTACTCCCAATTTGGAATATCGTTTCTTCCATTTCTGTGACTTAACAATTTAATGTGTTTTTTCAATTTGTACTTGTGCCTGCATAAATCACGGCAATGAAATTGCTTTTGTATCACATTTTGGGGTCCTGGTAGCTCATTACAAGTAATGGTGTGTTGCGCTATTACAGGGACATATATTGGAACTACGTTGCATGCCAGAAGCACTTGGCTATTTTGTCACCCCAAAGGCAGTGGATGACAATTCCATGTTGCTGCAACAGTTGCCTCACTGGGCTGCTTGTTCAATAACAAAAGCTCTCGACTTCCTTACCCCTGCATATAAGGGTCATCCGCGTGTGATGGCCTATGTTTTGAGGGTATTAGAATCCTATCCTCCTGAACGTGTRACATTTTTCATGCCTCAGCTTGTGCAGGCCCTGCGTTACGACGATGGGGTGAGTTTCCTTGTTTTCTTTAGCTGTTTTCATTCCTTTCATTTATAATTTCTTTTAGCCTGCATTGGTTTTTTTTTTATATCCAGTGATTAACAATTATATAGCTCTAACTTTGATGGGCAATTATGGGATTTAGTAAATTAAAGCTGCATAACTGGTGTAGTAGTTCCATAGCCTACGTGCTTTTTTTCTCTTGATAGAGCACAAATTGTGTGCTTTAAAACAGGATTTGTTCTTTTTAATATATATCTGATTTYTAATTTATATTATAAAAATGCTTAGTTATACTTGTAAGGAGATTCATACATTGAAGGACAATTGTCCTTGTGGGTTTGACTTAGCAGACCCTATTCAATGCTGACTAAGCTGGATGGTTGTTTTTTTTTTTTTTTTTGGAAATTGCTTAATTTCTAGTTATCTATTTATCCTACATTTATGTTTTTTTTCCCTTGCCTATAGAGGTTAGTTGAAGGATACTTGCTCAGAGCAGCTCAGCGAAGTGATGTGTTTGCTCATATTCTCATATGGCACTTACAGGTACTGGGATTTGGGTGTATGCGTTTATCCTTTGTGTTTTACTTAGTGCAGTGACGAATATCAATATGTGAGATTCGCATTTTATTATGACTAATTTTTATTCTGAAACAATGGTAGGGTGAGACATGTGAACCGGAAGGAGGTAAAGAGGTTGATAGTCAGAAGGTATGTTTGAGACTTTTGGTCCTTCATCCCTCCCTGATTATTATCTAGTTAATGCTTTCATGCATGTGTAATATATAGTGTTCTAACAACTGATTGGGGCTCCAAAAAATCCCTCTCATATTTCAATAGAAGATAAGAGAAACCTGATTTACTGAATTGTATTGAGAATAAAAACTCAGTCCTTGCACAATCCCTTTTTCTCATACTTTCATGCAATTTTCTTTGACCATGATCCAACTACCTTGTACTTTTTTTTCCACGGAAGTATTTTCGGCCTATTGTTATCAAGAATGTATGGTGGCCAGGATTTTCTTATTGTGAAATTCCCACTGGTATTCCTTAATTTATGAAATTCTCAAAAATATACCTGAGTTAACAAAAAAAGGAAGATCATATTCATTTCAGAATCCGTGCTAAAAACTATAATGAATAATAATTTAACGGAATTTTCTGTTTTTGAACTGAATATACATTTCAAATGTCATGTTTGAGAACTTATGATAAACTCGTGTATATTTTTGGAAATCTCAAAAACATCGGTATACCATTGGAAATCGTTAWATTTTTAGGTATACTAGTGGGAATAACCCTTTCTTATTTAATATTTGCCATCATCTTTTTCTTGTTCTCAAGCTTCACTTTACCTRGATAGCCAAGTATAGCTTAGCTGGAAACATTTAAAATTAACTTCATTTCATAGTGGTTGGAAATTTGTAACGTTTTCTTCAGCACATAATTGGCTCCTGCCACATGAACCAAAATTTGATCATATGTGGTCATGCAGATGGATTTTCTTCCTCTAAAATTTTATTTAGGTTGAGAAAGTTAGATACAAGCTTTTGCAAGTAAAGAAGAGTAGAAGAAAATGTTCTCTAGTCAAGAGCCAAGATTGGTATTTTCCCAAATGACCATAGAAGAAAGAAAGAACAAGGAAGACAAACAACTTTAAGGAAGAAAAAAGCAGTAAGAGAGGAGAAAAAGCACCATTATTCAAGACTGAAAAGGAATGGAAGATAGAAGAAAAGAGGGAGTGATGATTTAGGAATGGGTGGAAGAGAGTCAAAACAAAGCGAGTGAGATAGCCACAAATTGATGAGAGAGAAAATAATATATCATCTTGTTTAATACTTGTTGTCATCTAGTGTAAAAAAAGTGCAAGAAACACTAAGGCGATAAGGGTCTTAGAGCCTAAGCGGGGCACGAAGCATGCGCTTCATCGAAGTGAGGCGTTCTTTTTTGTTATTAAACATTTCGTCACTCATGCATACATAACTCGTTCTAACAAATCATCAAAACACATGCAACTATACAAGTCAACAAAAGATCTAAATATTATCATTTCATATAATATTTTACAAAAATGCATATATGTCATTTAAATATCATTTTTCTTCGTCCTTTCTGACAAATATACTATCTTTTTTTACACAAAAATCTATTTTTCTTCTTCTGCCCCCCCCCCCCTTCCCCTTCTCCTTTTTAGCATTCTTGGCCCGTTTTATGATGTTAATGTATGGTGTAATGCATTGTAAAAACAAATAAAAAAAATTGTTGTCAACATTCACAGAAGCTGCAGTACTGAATTTTACTAGGGGTCATGGATTGTAAGTCATAGCCGAGCAATGAGTTGGTGACTTTTGACAATCAATTTCTACCATATTGCATAACAGATGTTTTTCTGGATAAGGGATTTTGAATTAGGCTTAAAGTAGCTAAATTGCATGGATTATACATAGATACATCCTAGGACAGTTTTAATTTGAGGAATTTTGGGTTTGAATTATCAACTTTGATATGCGCAGTGCTGCAGTGTGATTACTTTTATGAAAGTCGTCAAGGTGGCCCTGTCTTGCCAAAAGCATTATGATAAAGGGGATGGAGGCATCTCTGTCCATTTGTAGGGCTGTATATGTGCCTGCTATTAAAATAATTGAACGCACGAGTAGTTCTTTTTTTGCCTTATGGTAGGTGCCCTTCTTAGAATTACAATTGGGAAGAATTGAAACAATAATGTGTTGGCACAAGATTGTCTTATGGAGATATTGAACAGGATWTGAACCATATGATTGAGTTTGGGTGGCTTTAATGGAGAGTAGCAACTAGGTTATTGGGTAACCCGTATTTTTTTAAGGATAAAAGGGAAATCTTATTGGTAGTCTATTACTCTATTAGACTATGCTGTTAAATTGTAGCATATTTAGGAAAGATCATAAAGATGGGTATGGTAGAGATGCACACTTGTACAATAAAGACACATTAAGGGACAATATGAAACGAAGAAATTTGGAGGAAGGTTGGGCATTGAGGATACAATAAAGGAGAATCGACTGTGTTTGTTTGGGCATATGTTAATTACCCAGCGATGCACCAATAAGGGAAGTGGAGTATTGGGAAGAGATGTAGCCCATGTAGGTGCCTAAAAGAGATTTGAAGAAGATGGCCTCAGATGTGGATGACCACGTGATCCGTTTATTTATATATGCGGCTGATCCCATCCTTTTTTTTTTGGGATAAGGCTTTGGCATTGCTGTTTTATTTCTATATTGAACTGTGCTTAATTAGCCTCTGTATTTTTATAGCTTTTCCTTCTCCTTCTATTTTCACCTTTAATTAWCTTTGTTGTATCCAATAAACAGATATTGTTTTCATGTCTAGTTTCCTCGGTGTAGTCTTTAGCTATGCTTCTTCATTCAGTGGAAAAATGTGCCTCCCCTGGCCAGTTAATTCCTTGTTTTACAGCTCGTTTTGCAGTCATTAATAAATGGTGCCAGTGAGAATGGTTTTTAAATGTTATTTAACTAGGAAAGAAGCACCCTCTAAATCTACATGGCGAGGCAACCTCACCTCCAAGTTTGTATTTCTTCTTCATGAGGAGCAACCTAAACCCCAAGACCGTGTTTTCTTCATGAATTTTCATTATCACCCATTAGCAAACAATCCTAACAAATTTACATTCAAATTAATTCCCATTACCATCATTTATAACCAACACCGAACGGGCCGTTAGTGTTAATGCATGATGGGCAMTGTGTATTTTATGATCTCTCCTGTCAGTTTCTGTTTACTGAACCTGTGCCATTCTTTTCTGTCATAATGGTATTTGGAATTAGCGGGCTCATTTATCAAAATTGCTGCATTCTTTTGAGCAATTTTTTTCTGTAAAGCATTATTCGGTTTAGAGATTATCCAAGCTAACTCATTTTTATTTGTTTTTTGTCCTTGTACCAGAATAGTGCATTCCTGGCCCTACTGCCTCAAGTTAGGGAGAGAATTATTGACAGTTTCAGCCCGAAAGCTTTAGATATTTTTAAAAGAGAATTTGATTTCTTTGACAAGGTCACATCTATATCTGGTGTACTTTTTCCACTTCCAAAGGAAGAGCGGCGTGCTGGTATACGAAGGTATTCCATAGAACAAGCGATTAAAATTCAATTAATTGTATTAAAGTTTGTTGTCCTCTATCTGATAGTCATTTTGTGTAATTTCATCAGAGAACTTGAGAAAATTGAGTTGCAGGGAGATGACCTATACCTTCCTACTGCTCCTAACAAGCTTGTTAGGGGAATTCAGGTTGACAGTGGGATCCCTTTGCAGTCCGCAGCAAAAGTTCCTATCATGATTACTTTCAATGTGATAGATAGAGAAGGAGATCCAACAGATGTGAAGCCCCAAGCTTGTATTTTCAAGGTATCAACCATATTCTGGTCATTTGGAGTATTTGTTGGGTCTTGTTACTTTCTCGGCTGGTAGAAACTTGATTGTTTTCCTTTTGAGCAATTCCAGTGTTAATCTTTCTTTTGATTACTGTATTGATGAAGTGTATTGTCTAARGAGCATTGTTTTTACATGGAAGTGTGCAGGAATTTGCTGTTACCTTTATTTAAATTTGTTTTATCTCTAAAATATTTAGTTTTATATATTAGTTTCCAATTCAGTTCGGAACATCCCTATTGGAATCAAATTTCTACAATTTTACCTGTCGGATGCACCAAGCTTATCACTCCATAGTCAAAGTGAATAAAACTTGAAATTACGCAGGACATGAGCTTTTGGCATTTTATATACAGATTTTACCTGAAAAATAAAGCTACATTCTCTTCTGCATGTCTCGTTTTGATGCATCAATGCACTGTTATTTTCYCCTTGTGTGTGTTGCACACGCGCACTTTCTGGCAACCTTTTTCTGTTGTCTGTATTTTGTCCTGGATTGAGATCTTAAATATGTTGTTTTAGGTTGGAGATGATTGCCGGCAAGATGTGCTAGCTTTACAAGTGATCGCTCTTCTCAAAGACATTTTCCAAGCAGTTGGGCTGAATCTTTATCTTTTCCCTTATGGTGTACTTCCAACTGGCCCTGAGAGAGGAATTATAGAGGTAAGTCTGTGCAAATATACAGGCTATCATATACAGCCACGCTTCACTTAAAACAATTACTTTTTAGTCTTGGGCATCTAGGATCTTGAGAGGAAACATAATTTTCCTTGTCACTCCCTTGATTCTTGAGAGCATATTTTTTCAGGTTGTGCCTAATACACGTAGTAGAAGCCAGATGGGTGAAACTAATGATGGTGGCTTGTATGAGATATTTCAGCAAGATTTTGGGTCTGTTGGAACGGAAAAATTTGAAGAKGCTCGGATGAACTTCCTCACTAGCAGTGCTGGTTATGCTGTTGCCAGTCTTCTACTTCAACCTAAAGATAGGCATAATGGAAATCTACTTTTTGACAGGTGTGTTATTTGGTCTTGATTAATAGCATTATTTGTCAGTCTTCAATCAGTTTTCTCATGTTCTTTTTAGTTTATTGTTTACAATGGCCCATTCTTTTCCATTTTTCTCCGCTTTGCTGTTGCTGGTATTAATGCAATAATATTACCTTAAACTGGTGGATAGTTAGTTTGATGTAGGGTACCACAAATCTTTGTATTAATATGTATTTATTAGATACTAGGATATCTTCTATGTTTTGGAATCAAGTATACTGCGACAATGTGAGAGGTTTTTCCTTGATTGTCTTATTGTCTATAGCCAGTTCTTAAGAGACTAKACATCAACTAAGATATGCTTGCTTCTCTTTCWCAAAGGGGGAAGTTATGATTTAGCATAAAATAAAACTTTAGCTAATAGTGTGTAGTCATGCTGTTGTTGCTTGAATAGCAAGGCTTGCTCTGATATATGCATGATGTTATAACCTTTAAGCTAAAGTAGTGCTAAACTAATGATGTTTATCATGTCTGATGCAGYGAAGGAAGGCTTGTTCACATAGACTTTGGTTTCATCCTGGAAACTTCTCCYGGTGGAAACATGCGTTTTGAGAGTGCTCATTTTAAGTTGAGTCATGAAATGACTCAATTGCTTGATCCTTCAGGGACAATGAAGAGCGAAACTTGGCAGCTTTTTGTGGGGTACGAAAATAACCATCTTTCCAGTTCTATATCGCATGCAAATGTTACGGACATTACCAACATTCCGTTTKGTTTATGTTACAGATTGTGTGTTAAGGGCTACCTTGCTGCTCGTCGTTATATGGAAGGGATTATCAGTACTGTAGCAATGATGGCCGACAGTGGATTGCCATGCTTCAGCAGGGGTGAGCCCATCAATAATCTTCGGAAGAGATTTCATCCTGAGATGAGTGAACGTGAAGCAGCCACTTTCATGATTCGTGTATGTACTGATGCCTATAACAAGTGGACGACTGCAGGCTATGATTTGATACAATATTTGCAGCAGGGTATAGAAAAGTAGTTAAATCATCCATAAATTTAAGGTAAAGTTGTAAATCATTTCTTCAAGGCTTTGTCACCTCATGTGGTATTGCTGCAATTTTTTTCGAGGAACCGCAATGTTGAGTTTAGGAGATTGTTTGATCAGCAAATATAGAAGGTTTTTAGTGTGAGGTTCCTCTTCATGTCTGTATAGGTACAACATAGTTTTGCAAATATCAATGAAATGAACATTCTTTGGTGTATAGCGAATAGCTTGATACTATGGGTATTACCTTTGTCATATGAATAGCATAATTTGGCTTCCGTGTAACTGTGTAAGCAGCGGTATTGTGCCTTCTTGCTGTTTTAGATGCGACGATGTTAATTAAACCCTTGCTTCACTGCTTAAGTGAGATCTGAAGGGAAATTGGTATGATGGCCATTAGCAGAAAGTATCAAATAACGTGGACACTTCCTCGGTAMAACCTAATGTTTATGTCTAGCTTCGGTAACATTTGACATTCTTTACGTTTGTACTTTGTAGACATACCACATCGATGTCTATGTCTAGCCTTGGTAACGTTGGACATTCTCTACGTTTGTACGCACAACACATCGATGTTATTTGAAACATGACCTTTGCTGTACTCTGAGCCGCAAAACTGAATTATCGCCTCCTTCGTAGAAAATACCCTAAATTGCGATCTAGAGGACCAGGTTTGTGGTTACCAAATTCAATCGAAAGTGAAAGGTTCACGGTACCACCACTTTGAAAGATGAGGTCTGAGTTAAGAAAGACGAGGAGCCATGAAACTTAGAAATTATTGAACTCTTAACTTGACATAAWTGGAACAYATATCGTAACCACATAATGTGCTTTGAGATATGACTACTCAAATTAAAACATGTAACTTTCAAACAACCCTTTTTGAGTTTGTCCATTTTCCTTTGTTATTCTTTCCTCGTGGCAKGACTTTTACAATAATATGTCAGTTATGACTTATGAGTATTCCTTTGATCCTTTTCTTTTGGAACAAGGCTATCTTGTGTAATTTGCTTTTTTTCGACCTATACTTTTTCTTCGTCTCAAATTACTCGCTCCACTTCCGATTTAAAAAAGTGGAGTATTAAACTGCTTGTTACACCTTTTTCTTTAACAAAAAAAAAAAAAAAAACTCTGATTACACGAGTCTCATTTTTTTTCTTCCACTCTATTCCTTTCTTCTTCAAAATTTGCTTAGGACTCCGCAATATCGAAAGTGTATCGAACCAAATGAATTCCGGGGGGGTCCTTTTCTTATATGATTCATCAACTTTGGCAGGCTGCATATTCCTTTTACTAGTGGTGGGGCTATCAGTTGGTTCGTGAAGTATGTAGGTTGAAAATGATTGACAGTAACATAGTTCACGCCTTTGAAAATCACTGTGATGAGTAACGTTACGTGAATCACTTGTGTAAAAAAAAAAAAATACTTCGTATATGTGATTGTGAATATGTCATATACTGTATGTGATCTCCTTTCAATATCACTCTTATATATGCAATCTTTTTGGATGCATGTGGTAGTTACACTTACACTTCAGTTGCTTAATTCTCCTATTATTTCCTCCACTTATTTTAGTCCTAATTGTATACTAATCATATGTGTTTATATTGCTTGAAAAAAAAATATTGTTATACAATAAGCTGAACCTTTGTTGTCAATGAAAATGTTCCGGTAAAAGATCAGATAGCTCAATTAGTTAAAGCTCACCTCTCGATTTTATGAAATCATGAGGTCGTATCTCATCCTCATCCTTTATATAGTACAAACATACTCATTATACCAATAATTTAGCATATATCCCACAAAATACCAAGGTGTATCACGAAAAAAGGAGTACAAATATACAGTGTGTGACTTGTGTCGTATAACTGATAATACAATGTATCAATTCAGTTGATTTTAATTATTGTATAACGGACAGTAAACGTATCATCCTTTTAACTTCTCCCCCGCGTTAAGTTCAAATACTAGCTGTAGTTGAACTCATAACCTATTTGTTGAATTCATTAATGCATGAGTGATGAGTGATAAGAGACAATAAAACACAGAATATTACTATACTAGTCAAGTTACTTAAGTTAGGAAAAAAGGCAAAAAGCTAGCCATGTGCGAACACCGACTAGTAATACCAATTTCAAATCAACGCTTATATTGTACAACCCTCTCCCATATTGCTACATAAACTCCCTCACGTGATAATATAATGGACAGCAAAAATTAAGGAATTTGTTTTATTTTTTTAAAAAATAAATAAAGATAAATATAATTAAAAAATAAAATCAAAACATTGCTTGAAAGATTGGGTTGTATATTGCTAGGTACGGGGGATTGATATAGAATAATTTGCCATTTCCAATACAAGGCTCGAATGATATGGCCAACTTCATTAATAACACATGAGTGGACCACAAGTCAACTCTCATCCTCAATTATTGAATTCCTTAATTTTAATACAATTGTACACTATTGACTACTTTTCATTATTCACAAGTACGTACTCCCTCCCGTATCGTATTAACTGTAACGATTTGACATAAAATAGAGAGGAAAAAAAAGTCAATCTTACAGTTAATACGATACCGGGAATTACTATTTTCTAAAACTCCTATTTTTGGACGTATAATGCTTTACATAAGTAATACTAGTTTTTATGTGCACGCGATGCGGTGTTTGTATATATGAAAATTGTACTCGTATTTACAAAATGGTATATGTATGTATTCAAATAAAGAGTTTATAGCTATTAGCATACAATTTATTCTGAATTTTAATTATTTTGTAAATAATTATGTTCTTTGAAAGTTGAAATTCAAAATAAACCATTAATGTTTTAATACTAAATTTGAAATAATTGTCCATTGTGTTAATGTTTTGACTAATTAACTCACATAAAAATGCAATTTCATATTTAATCACATAATTAGTAAAAATGGATAATTTTAGACACATCAATTCATAAATTATAATTTTCATTAAGGGTATTAAAAGTCTTTTAAAGGGGAGACACCATCTTCCTCCCCCTTTCCTTATATAATAGAATTTTTCGCTCCATGAACATAATTTACATATATATCAATGTGTGTATCGTGAAAAGAGAGTAAAGTTCATCTGTCCGATTTTAAGAAATTCTTGCATCAATTCTCTTCCCCTCGTCTTTATAGTTCTCATAACACCAAAAAAAAAAATGTTTACTTGAAAAGAGAAAAGCTTATTGTCTCTTGCGGATATTGGATATATATATGAATATCACATTGACAATACCGCAATTGTTATAACTTTGTCTAAACCTACCGAGTTGATCGACTAGCAAAGTTTAGCTATGTGGATACTAACATCGTGTATAAATTTGTGCGCAAAAGGCACGACTAGTCTATTAACAAATAACTACTTGATGAAAGCTAAACTTGTTTAAAATAACATACTCATCTTCGACTATGCTTAATTAATTACTTGCTTGTATATATATATGCTATTACAGATCGAACTAATACTTAATCTTAATCGTAATTATTAGTGACTGTTAGCTGTAGTGGTAGTCGCTCCCATTTGAATTTGGGGCTTGGCAACATTGCCATTGAATCCCTCTTGTGTGCTAATCTCATTAATTGGCTTGTTATTATTATTTTTATTATTATTATTATTATTCCCTTGCAATGACTCCCTCCACCTAAAATCATCAAACAACTCATGCATATCCTCAAGTTGGCGCCCTTGAGTCTCAGGCAAAAACGTGAAGAAGAACAACCAGGCAGCGGTGGCGATCCCTCCGAAAATAAAGAACGCGCCACCTGTTGTGATCTTATCGGTCAACGACAAGAAAGTCATTGAGATCACACCACTCACAACCCTATTAACAGCCACACCCATGCTRGTCCCCTGTGCCCTTAGCCTCAATGGGAAGATCTCCGAGCTGTAGACCCACGTAATGGGGCCCAACCCGATCGAAAACGACGCCACGTAGGCACAGGTCATGGTTATGCACAGTGCAATGGCCCACATGATCTTCTCATCAGAGTGGTCAATGATGGTCAAGGAAGTAGCCAAGGTCATTAGGCTAATGACCATGCCACCAACACTAGTTAGCAATAAAGGCCTTCTACCATATTTGTCCAACATAAATGTGGCAACCAATATGAAAAGGGTCTTAACAAATCCAACTGCTACTGTTGCCATTAACTTGTCATGGTCACTTTTCACCCCTGCCTTCTCAAAGATCCTTGGACTGTACAGGACCACCGCGTCGATGCCGGACGCTTGCTGGAAGAAGTGGATTCCGATCCCTGCGATCATCACTCGCCTCACCCCCGGCGTCGCGCTTATCAAGAGCTCCCTCCATACTCCTTTCCCTGAACTGTTCTTAGATGACTTATCCACCGTAACAATGTCATCGTCACACTCTGCTGGTATTCCTGCTGCCTCCTTGATATCCCTGTTCACATAATAATACGGGGCATTGTTATTCCTCGTCCAACATTATTACCCACATACATACTGGGTACTGTAAAATATATTCATAATCAGATTTTTTACACTTGTAAATTGTAATGCATGTTCAATTATGTGTGGCACGTATACAGTGACATTACTTAGACATAGGGTACGATGCACCTTTGTTACAAGTTACGACACGACTATATGTTACGATAATTAATCTGGGAWGAAATTTTACCTGAGCCTAAGTTGAGCCTCTTCGGGTGAGTCGGAGGTGCGTTTGAGCACCTTCTTAGCCTCACCWAGCCTGCCTTGCATAATGAGCCACCTCGGCGACTCGGGCATAGCAAGCACCACAATAGCAAGGAATATGCTTGGGATCGCCCCGATCCCAAGCATAAACCTCCAACTCAAATGAGTCGGAAGTTTCGAAAATGCGACGTTGGACACATACCCAAGCAGTATRCCACTGTTAATAAAAACCTCAGGAAATGATGTGAGAAACCCCCTGCAAGAAGCAGGAGCAACCTCGGCAGTGTAAACGGGTGCGATCATAAGAGCGTACCCTACCCCAACACCCGCCACGAAACGGCCCACCATAAGGAAGGCGTAGTTCGTGGCGAACCCCATGAGCAGTGCACCTGCGAAGAAGATTGTGCCGGCGAATACGATCGTGTACCGCCGACTCAATATAAAAGTGCTAGATTCCTTATCCTTGTAATAACTTCACCACATCAATCTTTTTACTCCATGTTTTTGTTAAATTAAATTAAATATAATAAGCCACTTTATGTATTCTCAAGTAATCCTCTTCCAAGTTTTAATAATACTAGTAAGGAAAGGTAGTTGAGAAGTTGCAATAAATGGATAAACTCATTCTTGGTTAAGTTTTAAATTAAAGGTTGTCTTATTCAACTTAATACATAAAATAACAATTGATTGTGGTGTAGTGGTTGATTGAGACTACACTTGTAGGGAGAACCTGAGTTAATTCCTCCCAATAACAATTGGAGAGGATTGAACCTAATTTATCCAAAAATCTGACCATCGGAATTTGGATTAACCAATGGTGACCAGGGTAGACAAAAAAATTAAAAAAAAAATTATTACATAAAGTATGGAAGTATATATTAATCTAATCTTAATTTTTTAGTGATGCTAATGTTTAATTACTTATTAAAGTAACGTATGACGATGACCAGAATTGTTTCAATATTTGACCACTTTCTAGAAAACATGTTCACTGCAATTTAGTTAACTATAGTACAATAATTGGGACTCGATTTTTATAACACTTCGATCCAACAGAGAAAAATGTTGCCAATTTTTAAACATGTGGTTAACCTTAATCGGAATGTTTAGTCGTCAACGTTTACTACAGTTAATGAATACTTTTTTACACGTAGTTGTATCTTACAAGATTGTCACAGTTGATCGATAAGAGGTATAATCTGCCTGAGTTGATCATTAAAGAGTGGATAATAAAATTTTACGAATTAATTAAGAGTGTTATAATCTGCTGAATTGATCGATAGTAACTAAGGATTAGATCCTCTGGATTCTTTTGGAACCTAGGATAGATTTTCTAAATTTAGTATATTGTTTTTTATTTTATTTTAATACGTTCCACCTGTTGTGTTTATAACAATTTAAGATTTTTTTCCAATGATGTAGATTTCGAGAAATTCACCCATGAGAGTTCCAAAGAAACTCCAGGGGAATATTTT
>SNQN01000011.1:151720-164365 GCA_008642245.1 Bassia scoparia | reverse complement strand
ACTATCTCAAGACCTTATTATATATCATATTTAACACGAATTTGCTAAATAAATGTAGCAAAACTTCAATAGTGCCGGCGCTTAATGTCGTCCAGCAATCAGCTAAGTGGTTCACAGCTTTAAGTTGTAGCTGAAATAAGGATGACATAGGCAAAAACAATGTGGATGACAAGGTTTAGGACCTTGAGGGTTGCCTTATTTTGTAAAGGTGGCAAAGGATTCAGATTTCAGAATGAAAGATGGCCAACCCCCAACTCAAAAGCAGAAACACSTGTTCCCTTCTATAGCCCATAAAGCTTAAATGTAGAGTATCACCATACCAGGTAGAGACTACAAGAGTASAAGTCAATGAAACAAAGCTTTGCAGTAGTTGAGTAGKATGTCTACACAAGAGAGGAATATTAATCTTATATATCAACAGAAGAGAATAACAATTGCAACGCAATGACATTTAGAATTAAATCAACAAAACAAAACAACATAGAACCTGAAGTCCAACATATATTGATATCCAATGCACTRCAATATTAGAGGTTGCAGAAAGTTGATTTACCATGGAACAGACACAAACAAGTRAACAACTACAGACAGAAATTACGTACTCTTGGGATGGTGGGCACAAATAACTGGATGGCATTGCATTGCTCTGAGGCATGCTGTGTGATTCCGTTGGGATAGAGAAAGGTGGGACAAATTGGGCAACAGCAATGCTCCCCGGCTCCCATTTCCAGTACGAAATCTGCCCATGTGYTGGTGGAAGGGTTGGGGGCAATCTACATGTGACATAAAAGCCATGGAGGCTACTGATGCCATTTAGGATAGATAAACCTGAAAAGATTACACATTTACATGTGCCAAATAAGGTTACRCGTAAATCAGACATTTACAAAGTACAGTCGCCAAATTGATAGGCGTTGTAGATTTSTAAAAAGCACTGTCGTCACTCATCAAYATGACAATCCAACAAAATGTGATCCTTTTCAATATCTMCAACTTCATGGTTATTGACTTGAAAAACAAAGGTAAAGTTGATAAATAACCACTGCAACCAAAATGACTTCTTAAGACAAAGAAGGGAATGAAGAAAGCTAGACAAAGTCCCCATCTTTCAAAGATAGTCCTATGGAGGCATGGGGTAGAATCCTCAATGCTCCCCTACTACAACGAGTCAATGACATTCTGTCCCGGTACAATCACTGTGTAGTGAATTTGATTGAGCTGTCCTCTAAAACACAAGGCATCACCATTAAGTGGTTGTATAGCGACAAGACCGATGAATGATAATTTGCATTTCACACTCATCCTTAATTAAAAGTTCTAAGCTAGCACTTGGGCATTTTATTATACATTATCTTACTAAACCAAAATAGGAACTAATTCAACCAATTTGCCAATAAAAGTTTACGATCAAGTGATCAACAATTCCACCATCATTACTATTAAGTTCCAACAATAGAATATTCAAACGCCAAATCTCAAAACCCACTTTAAATCAAGCAAAGAACCATTCATTGCTATCAATTACCACATAACTTAAAATTTTATCAAGATAATTCACAAATCAACTACTGTATTAATTTTTGCACTAGCAAAATCAACAGCATGCACAACTGCACAAACATTCCTAAACTTGTAATTCTAAATTCCAATTCAAAGTTGAATACATGATTGTGTACCTTAATTCTAGCTAATCATACCCTCTTACAAATTTACAATTAAATTTCTTACTAACTACTGTATCAGATTCTCAACAGTTAAAAACAGCAGATTATCAAAAATCTTCGATTCAAGAATTTTCCAGCATTTCAACTTAAATTCCCAACAAAAATCTTGATWAAGTACTCACCTTTAGTCGAAAAAATCCGCACAAAAGTGTATTGTTTTGTAAAATGCAACTTCTGCGATACCTAAAATTGGGAATTAGGAAGATAAATTAGCAATTGCATGAAAAAAATAGAGAATGATTATGAAAAAAAAAAAAGAAATTAACGAAATTCGAGGAAATTGCAGCTTGAGAGGTCGCGGTGGGCAGAGCCGTACAATGGCCGATAGTGTCGGAGAGCAGACAAGTATTCAAAACTGTTTCTTTTTTTTTCCGAATTTGGAGTACTTCACTTAATTATTCTTGCTTTAAAAATATCGTCCAGCCAATAGAATAATTTTCTTTTATTTTTGTGGCAGCAATTGAAACCTCTGATGAGTGATTGTGTTATTATGATGCGATCCAAATTTTATGGAATGAGAGGTAAATTTACCATTTGAGTTCATCACATTCAAGTAGAAATACTTTAATTAGTTTCTCCAAGGAGTGATTAGTGTTTATTAATCGTGATGCAAGTTGAGCGTCGAGTTATTGACCTCTTAACTCAACTCGTTGAGATTTTGCAATTGATCCATCTGAGTAGAAGGTTTGTTGAAGTGAGTCGAACTATTTTTATGTACTGAGTGTTCACAAGCTTGGGGAAAGGTTGACCTGGGTCTGAGCCTCGTGTATTCAAGCAGCCGGGGATTATGTGTCGTCATGTGACAATGGTATGGGTTAGGTTTAACGCAACGTTTGTGGTGGTGCGGCATCCTACACCATCAGACAACGACCAAGATGGTGGACGAGGATTCTCACGACATGTCTCAGTTGCGTGTAAGGAAAGTATTCTCGAAACTCGATGCCTTGTCGGGGAGTCAGACTTACGCATTGATGGTCTGGTACCTATGGGGAACGAGCTCTTTTGAGGGGGACCGTGTGGCTCCTCGTAGGGGTGAGGGTATGCCTCGTGGCTACTTAGGACTCAATGGTGGGAGCTTCTTTAGGACTGTTCAGAGGCGTTTGCACTTGGTAGAGTGACAGCGTTCTTCCTCCGTTTTGAATTACTTATACAAATTTTCCTATATGTTAGAAATTCATAGATGATGGGAAGAAACAAATTACTTTCCAAACACGAGTACAATAAATTAGAGTGGAAAATTCGAGCATGCCATCAACTTCAGATAATTACAACGCCCAAGTTAAACTCACTAAATGTTACCATAGAAATTTGTTTTCGAGTGTCTGGTTTTGTTGAGTATGTTAGCAATAAAGAAGCTGATATTGTGTAGCAAAGCATTGTTTGAGAATTGAAAATCTGGCGAATTTGCTAAAGTTGAGTAATCGTGGTCGGCTGCATCAGGTACATCGATGTTAATTGGACCGTAATTGATGGATGGACCTGTAATATTTCTCTCGACCTATATCACAAGGTTCATTGTGCTCTCTTGGGAGCGTCCACATTATTAGACTATCTTGATTTAAGGTACTGTAAACCTGCTCAATTATTTCTCCTTGGATCTAATAGGCGTTGGTAGTGCTTCCATGTTCCCACATATTACCTTCTAGTGAGTATCCATTGCTATTTTAGTTAAAAATCAACTCGTCATTTAAGAATAAGATATTTAAAAAAAAATACACATTAATCGAGGAATTCAAATTAATGAGACACAAAGTCAACTCAGGTAAGTAATAACCAAATATGAAGAATTTACACTTGAACTACAACACCAATGTGTTAATTACGCCCTTACACATGGCTCGAACCGCATGTAGTTAGCTTGGGTCTCGATATTCGTTAGCAATTGTAACTATAATACATCGTATATCCTTTGTTTACCAAAATCTGTAGCACTAACAGGTTCATCTCGAGATGAACCAAAAACATATCTCTCATGTCAATTATTGTAATTAGTCAACTTTTTTTAAGTAATCACTGTATTGTAAGGACTTACTAACAATAAGACAATAAATACAAAAACTTGACGAAATGAACAGGATGTAGTGGTGATATTATTCGATCTCGGAAGAATGAAACCAAATATTTCCATATCTGATAAAGCGATTGCTTATATATAAGGTAAATTCCAAAAAAGGACGTAATAAACCGCATAAGCCACATTTTGCGTGGAGAACTGAGCAATCTCGTGTCATCCCAACCAGAAATTTGGAGCCAAACTTCATATCCAATTCAAGTAACTTTCGCAACTCAACATGCCAACTACTTCTTCCTCAACTCCTATTCTTTTGCTTCAAATTTCAGTAAGTGTTTTATCTCCTGTTTTATTCATTTATTGTTAGTCATGAAACTCATTTTTCTGTTCCTTCTAATCGTAATTGATCAAACTTAATCGTAATTAACTCCTTATTCATTTATTGTTATCATGGATACTTAATCGTAATTAACCCCTTATTTGTTCTTTTGATCAAACTTTTCAAGCTCCAATTTTTCTTTTCTTTTTTTTTTTTTAAAAAAAATAAAAATCATAGTGATTTGCTGGTAATTTAGGGTAATGGAGAATTCAAAAGCATTGCCAGTGATAATAGGAGGGATGGTTTTTGATATTCACGCCACTTCTTCTCTTCCTTCTACTCCACATACCACTACTCCTGGCAAGGTTCGTTCTTTTCTTCATTTTTATACTTTTCATTTTTTTGGGGTTTAATATTATTTTACATTGATTCGAAATTTTTATGATTATTGCACTTTTTTTTTATTATTATTATTATTGTTCCTAAAACTGAATAATTGGGTGATTAATGATTTGCATTGACTGAATTGCATGAATTTCTGCTTAATAAATTGTTAGCTTGAATCAAGTGATCAATTTTTTTTTTTTTGGCTATTTTTTAGGAATATGTTTTGCATTATTCACTAATCACCATTTCTTTAAGCAAGATAATTAAACCAGTAGTGTTTGAGAGCCTTGTTTATTGAATTGCACTAATGATTATGATTGTTGTATTAGCATCAAAGTTGCCTTTGTGTTTAGAAATTGTGTTGATGATGTGAAATGATAAAGATACAGGCTTTAAAGTGAGTGAGGGGTAATTTCACTAATTTGTAGGAGTAGCTAGCCTAGCCGCCTAGGTATAGGGTTTTGAGAAATATTTGGCAGAATAATTCTAGAAGTAGTCGGAGAAAGTACGAGGTAATGATTAATAGATTGAACGACGGATTGATTAGCTAATGAGGAWGAGGAGTTCAACAATGTGTAGCAAGAGATAGAATAATAGATAAATGGAAGAAGAATTGAAAACGCTCGCTAATCATAGGTTTAATAATCTGATATGATGATTAAGTGGGAAGCTTAACTTCRTTGGACGTATAGAAATTAGCGAATAAGAGTATGAAACTGTGGTTAAGCAGCTAAGGCATGTTTCTCGGTGCTCACCATCAAATTTTAGGAGATATAAGCACTTTGTAAAGCAATAGCTCGCGCGGGTACCATTAAATCTTCATTGGTAAAGAAGATAAATCGATGTCTGGTCACTGATTCTTGCAAGTCAGGGAATGGGTAGCGGACTATAACATCTGTCAGTACTCAGTATTGTATACTTTCTGCCTTCCCAATGTGCCTAGAGGGCAGGACCGAGACTAGTTATTTGTACTTTGGAAATCTATAACGAGGCTGTTCAGCTGTCATGAATCCAAGCGAAGACAATTTCATGAGCTGACCTTTTGCTTTGGTAAATATCTCCATTGCTGCGAAACTGGGAAGGTGAAAGAAGTTGAACCCTCATCGAATGAGGTGACAAGACAGTTAGAGGTATGGGAGGGAGTTTTGAAGGAATAGTTTATGTGCTTTACTGCTGCATCAAACCTTCATTTGTGAAGAAGATATGAACTTTGGAAATTCCTGATTAAGTGTCTCATATATAAGAGGAAACAATTTCGTGAGCTAATCTTTAGCTTTGGTCAACATTTCTATTGCTACCATAATTGATTTTAGTGCACTTCACACTATATAAAATATAAACTAAATATACCTTTCGATATTAGAGATTATCAGCATGTCTCGCTCACTTGCAATTTCTACCCAAAGTTCATGTCTTATTTTAATTCCYATGCATCTTGGTTCTCTGGCTTGTGGTTTTCTGATTGAATTTTCTGTCCGAGAAATCTCACTGACATATTATCCAGCTATTCTGAATACCCCATCCCCTCTGTCTCTGCAGATCGAATATATGCTKGGAGGTGTAGCAAGAAATATTGCTGAGTGCCTGTTAAAGCTTGGAACAAAGTCATTCATGATTAGTGCTTTGGGATGTGACCTTGCAGGTGTTTTATTGCTTTGTTAGGAAAGTTTCATTGTGTTTTATTGGAATATTATTTAAACCTGTTTCTTGTCTTGTATGATGCCTGAAAGTATTTGTGGGTGATTTGTGCTTCTATTTGATGAAATCAAAGTTATGCAATGTTCTGATTTTATATGTTTTCTTGAAATTTTTGYTCATCAAATTTTTTAAGAATGCTATGCTATGCAAAAAGTGAGACCTTCTGCTTGTGCAAACAGGAAACTTGTTGTTAGAGCAGTGGAGATCTGCTGGGCTACTGACAGAAGGTGAATTTCTTGCTATAACTTGATTGCCAATTAATGAGGCTTTATTGTCTTGTGAAAAGAGTTAAAAAAAAAAATACTTACTGTAAGTTTTGGAACAAATTATTAGAGGGCAATGCTAGCAGCGCATTGGTTTGTGGATCATTAAAAATCCACAATAGAAATGATAAGTAGGCACTTTTAACTCCATATCAATGGTTGAGATCCTGCATTCCTGCAACAACAACGTGTTGTGGTTTGTTATAAACCGTACTAAAGATGTRGGCTATATAGATTCTTTCAATTTCATCTTCTGACAGTGTATATACTTAATGCTAATGAAGTCTCTTTACATTTAAACACTCTTAAGTTAGTTCTACTCTCTGTCTGCAGCAGAGACCTTCCAAGAATCATTGGTTAAAGGAAGTTGCATAGTTTTTTTTACTTCCATGTCCCAGTCTGGAGCTATAGTGATAAGAGGAATTACTATTTTTAATACTTAAAGTTTCTTGACTTAGGTATACAACAAAGCCCGAACATTACAACTGCTTCTGTATGCAACATGTTTGATAGCAATGGAGATTTGACAGCGGGTGTTGCTAGCGTAGCATCAATTGTGAGTGAGAGGATCCGTCATTTGCACCTTGACATGTGTATGTCCATTTGTGTCATTACGTTGTGTAATACTACTAATTTTTGAAAAAGAAATCTACAGTAGGTTCTTTTTTGTAACCTTGTGTTCTACTATCTCAAAACCAGGAGAGATATGTTACTCCCCAGTGGATTCAGCGGTTCAAGCCTATTGTACACTCTGCTCCCTTGGTAATGGTTGATGCTAATTTGAGCACTGAAGCTTTAGAGGCTTCCTGTAGAAGTAAGTCCACCTTTCTCCGTTGCAACTGCTCTCCTCTTTGTTACTGGTATCAGAAAATAGGGTTTGGTTGTTACTTATTTAATCTTTCGAGTCCTGATCTACTCATTTGGTTTTCTAACAAGTTTTTTATTTATTATGTGCAACAAATGAACAAATTTAAGCGTCACCCAATTTCTTTGCCCCCTTTTTAACACTCTATTTCAGTTTGGGATATCAATATTCATGGTCACTTGCCTCTTAGGATAACATTTGACACTTGACTTGATGTGTTATCCCTTTATGCAACTTATTACAGACAATCTCTTAGTACAAGGCCTTTGAACTGGAATGGAATTGAATGAAGGTATAATGTGTTTCAAATGCCGAGATATTATAGGTCTTCATGAGATTTTTTTTCAAAAAAMCCCTTCATAATTTTCCTTTTTCTGTCATTTTCTCTTTTAATTTCGTCTTTTTGACTCCTGAGGTTAAGCCAACATAATTCTAATTCTCCCTCAACCCTTCCTTATCATGAATTATGCTTTAATGCTGGGTTTTTTTAAATTTTTTTTTATTTTTATTTTTATCATACCTTATGAAACTTATGTGAACTCTACACTTCAGTGGCTGCTGATTTGGATGTTCCAGTATGGTTTGAGCCAGTTTCAGTGGCCAAATCTAAAAGGGTCGTCGCAATAGCCAACTATGTGAGTACCAAAAAAATCTTGCTTTGTGACATTGTATGAAAAATGTCATGACATCAAGACTTTTATAATTTTGATTTTTTTAAAGCATCAATATTTTATAGACAAGAAGAGGTCAACAGGAGAAGAGTAATTATCCTTCTCTATGGCCTTTTGCTGCCACCAATGATCAATGTGGGGCTTGTCTTGTTTTCTGGATCAAATGCAAAGTTATATAATCTCGTGAATAGGTTAGTCTCAAATGTACATTTACTTTGTGTGCTTACCTTGCCTTACAACCTTAATTCCTTTTGACAGATTACTTTGCCTCCCAATGACATGAACTTATTGCAATGGCAATTCTTTGTCTCATGAAAATCAATTTCGCCCCATCCAAAGGAACGAAGACAAAACAAAGAATTCAGTAGAGTCCCTGTTAAGAGCTGAAACCGGCAATCTTAATCCTGCTCCAGAAAGTATCAAATATGTACTAGTGACGCTCGGACCTGATGGTGCAATCCTATGTTCTGAAGAGGCCTTCTGGTTTAAGAAGTCGCTTGAATGGCCCACAATATTCTAATGGAAAAGCGAGTTCTTGATATGGTTAGCAGGAACTGCCCTAACATCAATACTTAGGCTCTGCCCAATAGAGAGGCTCTCAGTTATTTGCAGTGCATTTCCCTGCCCTTCCTGCAACAGTTGGAGAGTTAGTGTGCTGGAATTGTTTAGTAGGCGGGATGCTGCATCATTGTGTTCAGGTCTGAGGTCATGCAGAGTGTAGCTGTTGGTGTGCCACTGCTAAAGCAGCCATTGAGGTGGAAACCATGTTCCTGCACATTTGATACATCAGCACTTGCAGTAGTGGCCTAACTTTGCCTTCCAACTCTCTCACCCTAAACCATTTCCTTAGTTGGACTTGTATAGGTTAACTAAGCGAGTACATTATTAACAATCAAGGTCTAAGAAACTTCCTGTTGAGAATATCTGACACAATTTACCACACTAATATTTAGCTTACATTAATGCATTGCTGTTCTGAAGTCATGAAATGTTGATGTATTCCATAGCATGCAGAAATAATTTACCAGTTAATTTCTGCAAGTGCAGATGATACAAGTATGGTGACAATGCTGCCAAAGCCGTGTTCCAGGATCTGTTGTGAAGGTCTCCATTGACGAAGACCCCTCTTTGGCTGGAAATCAGAGCTTGAATTGATGAACTTCTTTTGAAGTGGCTATGTAAAGGTGAGGATATAATCCGCTTTGTGATTCGTAAAATGTAACTTAGCCTCAAGCCATATCTATTGGAAGTGTGTAATGAAGTACATTAATTTATATTGGGGTGTTTTTGTTTTATTTAAAGAACAGTTTGACTAAAAATTGTAAAGATGCTTTTGAATTCTTAAACACTTTTTCAGGTGATGTACAAAAGATCTGTTAGATCAGCAACAGATTTATGTTAATCCTTGGAACTAAAATTTATATTTAAATGTGAAAAACAAGGTTTGGCATGTTGAAGTTTTGGAGATTTATCAACCGAGCCATTCGGATTCAATGGCAATGCACGCTCTGCTTGTTTACTTAATTGCGGTTTTTAAATAACATCGTYATTTYTTCTCAAAACTTGATTTATATGGCTACTTATTAACTTGATATAGACAAATTTGATATATTGGTATTCTTAGCTATGAAGTAGTCATTTATCCCAAAAGTCGCTCCAAAATATCGTATCACAACTGAGTATTATTATGCCATTCTACTTTGTAACTTATCTTAACTTAATTTTAAATTTATTAATCAGAACTGAACTTATCTTTTTTTAGACGGAAAAATAATAAGTTTGTTTTTTTTAACTTTTTTCAAAACTGAACCTAGCTAAACTTATTTTTAAATTTAAACTTTTTTTTAAAAAAAATAAGTTGAACAGACCATTTGTACCATTTTGCTGGTGTCTATAATACGGAGTATACCACTCCCATAGAAAATTTTCCGCTCTAATAACTCTTTTGCAAAAATAAAAAAATAAAAGGGAAAATTCACATGCAACCCTAAGAGCTACATTTAAGCATTCAATACTTTACTTTAAAATGGAAAAAAAATATAAAATCAATATTAAATTGTAACATTAATTAACATAATAAATGATTATTTAATGGTTTTTTTTGCTTTCCATTCTTAAGCCCCATAACCCATAAAATAATACTCCCGCTGTGTTTTTTAGTCGTAATTACTCATTTCTAAACTTAATTTTCATTATTTACCCAATCTATTCACCCAAAATTACCTTTTTCTAAAAAATTCATTCACATTTACATCAACTCTTAAACACCGTGCCTTTATATGAAACATTTAATAAAAAACGGATGGAATATGAAGTAAAAAATATCTTTATTGTGACTATTAATTAATGTTTAAAAAATATATCTGGCATTTTATTACAATTGAAAAAAAAAGAATTTAAGTAGCAAAGCGGCAAAAGCCTATACAATAGGCGCTAACAAAGTAACAACCTAAAAGTTAGACGCTTTGCTAATCAAATCCTCTCAATTTCTTTTTTTCCTTCAATTATTTCATCAGTGATTTCAATTTTTATCAATTTTAATCCCACTTTTATCAATTCAATTTTTCATTCTTTTTCCGATCAAATCTGAAGCACCTTCATCATCTCGTTAATGGCTTTCCCCGGATCAAATTACCCTTTTGAGGTCTCTCGCTCTATCACTGTCGCAGTTGTTCTAGGGTTTTTACTGCGAATTGCAATAGTGTACTGAATTAGGGTTCATTATTTGATAATTTGTTGCGTGTGATTCAGAAATTCGTTTYATTWATYAGAAAWTATTGTTTACTAATAGKARTTRTTGATTGCAGGTTGGTTTGCGATTGCTRCTTAGTCCACCTGGTTCGAACATTGTTGTTCGAACTGCAAGGTTAGTTTTACCAAAGCAATTATCTTTYTTTTTTTWAATTTTTGTTGATYGTTGTGAAAACGTGATTTGATCAATTTTGAAATTGCATGATTTTTTTGGGTGAAATTGAAATGATGATTGTGTTGTTGATTTTCAGTTGTTCAGTGGGAGTAGTAATGCCTGTTTATTCAACTTTCAAAGCTATTGAAAGAAAAGATCCTGATGAGCAGCATAAGTGGCTTGTTTATTGGGCAGGTCAGTGACTTTTTTTTGAATTTTTGAATTTTTTTTTTTCGAATTTAGGTTGTGTATTTCTCTACTTTTTAGGTTGTGATATGAATTATGATATTGGTTTAGTAGAATATGGTTTTGAATCAACTTTTTCTGTGATTAGTAGTAGTTGTTTGGTTGGAAGTAGGAAATTACACCTCTCATGAATTTCAATAGCAGGAAGTTTGATTTTCCATGAATTGTACATGATGTYAGATTGGGTGTGTAAATTAGGTATCTCCACTAGAAGTTCGACTTACTTAGTTGGCTAGTCCCCCTTGAGCAAGTTACTTCCATAGCGTAACTTTCTAATTTTTCATCAGCCAATCAACTTCACATTATTTTACTTAGGATTTTTTACTTCCATGACATGTCAATGAAACATATACTCCATACATTGTTTCCGAACCTTTTACTTTAGATTCTAGCCTGATACAATTGATCACCTCTATTTAGTTCATTGCATAAAATGTCAAGATTTTTGTGAGGGTGGAGGTGGGAGATGGAGAGGAGAAAAATGGAAGTCCTTTTTGTTGGAAAGATGGTGTTGACTTTCAAATTAACAGCTTTTTTCTTTYAGTGGGATGTCATCAAATTATTTGCGAAACAAACTTAGGAAATTCTGAATGTCAAAGTTTTCACTGACATGACACAACCCTCCTTTATCCACCGGGCTTGCGACCAGTGGGGCGAAGTTAAAATGACTTAGTGGGAAGGAGTTAGAAAAGATTTGAAGCAGATGGATTTACAAGAGAATGAGGCCCTCCATCGTATGGGGTGGAGGAGGAAAATCTATGTAGATGACTTCCCGGAATAATCACTTTTGGTTCATGTTAGCCGACTCCACTTATGGGACTAAGGCTATGATTGATTAATTGATATCCCCTTGATCAAACTCACCCTTAATTTTTTACTTGCTTCTCTTAGTGATGTTGTATTGGTGTTTTAATCTATGTTACYTCGACACCCTCATATACCTCAAAAATTGGGTGTCGTATCGTATCGTGTCACACACGACATTCCACTCGGATATTCCATTTTTAACTATTAACTTCACTTTTTTTCTATAAAATAGCCAATAGCCAAGTGTCTGACTTGGATACCCGTATCCAGTAGACACTTAATCCGTGTCTATGTAACATAGGTTTTAATTAAATTTTTCTTTATTTCAGGACTTAAAATGTTTTAATCAACCAACTTCCTTGTGTTTAAATTGCACCTTAGGGGATTACGTTACTTGTGGACACCATGCCTTCCCCCTTCCCTTATATAATAGAGACAATCCAATTAATGGCTATCATACTAACAACTTGATGATTGGACTTCTGAGAATATTGCTAATGACTTAGTATTGCTGTTCTGGATTAAAAACATGACCCATATTTTAGTTTGAACTCCACTTTTTATCTCATTGTCTTATATTATACAGCCTTTTGATGCCAACTTCTCTCTATATGCAGCATATGGCACRTTTACTGTTGCTGAAACGATCACTGACAAGCTCATATATTGGTATTATTCTTAATCTTCTCTCTGTATGCAGCATGCACTCGTGTATCATTATATCATTTTTCTCTATTCTATCTGCTTCA
>SNQN01000011.1:103919-127385 GCA_008642245.1 Bassia scoparia | reverse complement strand
TGAGTCTCTTGTTTTTTATGGCCAGTGTTTGCCTAAGTTATTCACTGTTTGTTTCAATTGATAGGTTCAGTCTGCAACTGCGTTCTCCCAGAAAGTCTCAAGGCCTCAACTGTTCCCGAACCCCATATCGAAGTAAGTGAAAGTGAAAAGAAGCGCTTAAGACCCTTCAGCTGCTTTTCATCCTTCTCGATGTCTCAGAAGGAGGAAACAATTTCTTCCTTGTTTTTACATTCACACTATAGGGGATGTCTACCACCTTGGGAGTTAAGGAGGACAAGATCTGGGTTTTTTGAAGAGGAAGACTGACAACAACAACATTTTTCCTTTTTTCGTCGAGCAGTTTTAAAAGTTAGAGGTGTTAGTGATTAGTTACCAATGTATGTTGATTGTGCATAGATCTTAAGGGGGGTGAGTGTACATGTGTTGTCTCGCCATTTTGTTTCAGAGTTACAGTAGTCGGTTTGCTGTACAAGAGGACTAACTGTCCTTACGAAAGTGTGTTTTGCAGTGTTAGTAGTCTTAGATGCATCAATCAAATTTSTATTGYTTGTGCATCKTTATTCAATTATCTGAAATCTTGAGTTAGAACCTTAAACTGCGTTCGAGAAAGGTCTGAAAATTTGAATCTTGTACTTGCTTGGTTTGTTTGCTAAGCTTGTTTTACCAAGACCGTCATATGAATTCCCTTTGAGCTTGTTTGTGAGGGGAAAAGAGTAGTCAGCTCCGGGACTTCAAGGGTTAGGATACCTCAGTGCAGAACTCGACTAGAACAAGGACTATCTTAGGCTTGAAGTAGAACTGATTACTCATGTACGCTGATAAATACTGTATATGGAATACTATATGTCCTCCATTTRATTTCTTTTGTTTAGGGAGTGAGTCGTTCTGATCGAGGGTATGAAAGGGATTCGATCTCTTGGATATCGTCTCTCARAACTKTAAGCAATTAAGCTCGATTACATCTTATACCTGATATCTTCTGCTATAGTATGTGCAATTTTAAGTTGAACAAGATACACAATGTTTCCAGTCGAAAATGTATCAAATTGGCTACAAATGTTATACTCCTTCTTAATCTGGCAACTGATCCCCTTCATAATTTGAAATTTATTTCTTACAAGAATTATGATGCACTATTATTAAATGAAATACGGAGTACTATGATGATGAATGTATTTAGATAAGAAGGTTTATGATGCAAACTCGTTCCAGAACTCGATTTGATATTATGAACCTTGGTATCGGCATTTGGCTCCAATTGTTTACTTCATTTTTAGTTTATAAATACATTGACACATGACAATTAGAGAAATACAAAAGCTAATATGCGCTCCATGATGTCGGATAAGCTAGTTAAAAGTGGAAATATTAAATTGAAATAAACATGAATTACATTGATGAACGTGTAATTTTGTCGTGGATTTTAAGATCTTAATCATTTTTTTAAAAAATGATGCTAAACTAATGCACCAAGCRCTCATTTGCAAGATCGAGAAAGAAATTACCTAACGTAATGTACCAAATTACGAAGTAATTAGGGGGGAAACTGTTGTTAAACGTCGTTCACACTTAACTAATTTTCGTACATTGACCCACCACCCCACTATCCTAACCACCACGCACCACCCAAACCTCTCCAGACTTTGGCGAAAGTGCGATAGGTAGTTTGGTTTCGAAAGAGGAGAGAGACATGTGTTCGGATGGAGGGAGTGGGAGGACATTTTAGGAAGTTCACGCAAAAATGTGGGCGATGGTTCGGAAAAAAAATCCCAACCATCACTCAACGTCAAYGACTCAACCGAGTACGAGACAACGAACGAGGGAGTGACTAGTCTAACACTCATCATCCAAATTCCAACGAGTAAACCTTTGTTTATGAGAGAATCGTAAAACCCTTTGCTTATTTTTTTTTTTGGCTGCTCAAATTTGCAGGAAAGAAAAAATGGCGAAATTCATTTCAATCTTAACCTTATTTCTCTTCATTTCGACGCATTCTCTCTCATTCTCACCTGAAACTCCTAAGAATCGTCGCATTTTAGTTCTCGTTGATGATCTCGCCATTAAAGCATCTCACTCTCTCTATTTCAGTTCTCTTCGTTCTCGTGGTTATGAACTCGATTTCAAGCTCGCGGATGATCCTAAGATCGCTTTGCAGCGTTATGGACAGTTCTTGTATGACGGACTCATCATCTTCGCTCCTTTCGCAGATCGTAATTTCTCTTCGTCTTTTGCATTCTCTTTGAAATTTTGCATTTTTCATCGAACTTGCCGGATTTTGTGTGAAAAATTGGAATCTGATTGTTTTTCTTATTGAAATGTGCGTTGATTTTGTGTGAATTTTTGGATTTGTAAGGTTTTGGAGGTTCGATTTAATCAGGCAGCTGTGGTTGAATTCGTTGATTCTGACGTGATTTGATCGTTGCGCTTGATGTGAATTCGTCTGATTTGATTCGCGAGATTGCGATTGAATGTGGTGTCGATTTTGATGATGAGCTTCTTACTTGTCAATATCACCTTTTTTGATGATTTTTGTGTGAAGTAGCTTACTTTTATAAATTATATACAGTGAGTAATGAATTCATGTTTAGTTTCCTGAAATTGTTCGCATTTTTCTCGAAATCGCAGCTTTGTTCTGTTAGCTGAGTAGCATAATTTGTGCTTTTAATATATTCCTAGAGGTAAATGTTTTCTGAGGATAGCAAATTACAAATTTCGTCTCAGTAGGACATGCAAAATCCTTTCATTCAGCAACATTTCTGTGATACTTTTGTAATGCATTCGTTGCATTCTTGCATAATGCATATAGTGTGATGTGAGTTTACTTGTAGTGGGTGTGGTGGCCTTGGCGTCTTTTGTTCAAGTAGTCGATTGACTCTTTCTCATCTGGTTTATCCGTTTGGGTGTAGGATCCTGCAGCTATGGTTATAGATCATACGAGCTATGCTGTGTCAGACCTTGAAGGCGATCACACTTTAATTGCAAGTGACAAGATTATTGCATCAGAAGTCATTTTGGGAAGCAAGAAGCTTGAGGCATGTTTGATTCATTCTTGTTTATTTGTATGCTTCTTTAACATAGTAGAAAATCTAATACATTTCCCGATGAGCTGTTCTTATAAAATTAGAGGCAAAATGTTACATAAGATTTGTCTTATAAAACATATGAGTTTCCCCTTTTCAGTTATTAGAAATTGTCAAGCATATCGATGCAATTGAATTGATATCCGGTCTAAGACGAATACTCATATTTCAGTCATTATAACTTTATAAGTTTTGAAAATCACTTACCTCTCTACAATATACTTTGTCACGATTAAAATCATTAAACATTATAACAGTATAGTTTGAATTATACTTCAAGGATACTTTGTAATGACTTCCCATAATAATCACTTTTGGTTCATGTTAGTTGACCCCACTTATGGGACTAAGACTTTGATTGATTGATATTTTCTAAAATATTTGTTACTCGGATTCATGCCATGGTAACCGCATAGTTGTGGCAACTCCCACAAGATGCCTCTCTATTGATCATAACAGGAATTAGTTTCTATGCTTCTTCTAATCTTCTATAAGCAGTATTGTAAGAATATGATCTGTATTAGTAGTTAAGTACTTTTCTTCTACCTTTGTTTTAATTTTTTTACCCTATAATTCATGTTGCTTAAGGTTATACACGTTTTATGGCTTTAGAGGAGTTAGAAGTATATGGTGGTATATTCTATTTTCAAGATGATGAATAATGGGCATTTCTAACATGAATGTGCTGCAGGCTCCGGTTCTATTTCAAGGGATTGGCCATACATTGAATCCTTTGAACAGCCTTGTAAGTAATGGTTTTTTCAACTTGAATTGCTTACCTATGTGTTTTGAGTCTGATCCTCAATTAAATGTCTTCAATGATCTTTTCTGATCCTTCTTTGTGTCTCTGCACCTCCCTTAGGTGGTGCCAGCTCTCTCAGCTTCACCATCTGCCTATTCAGCAAATCCTACATCGAARTTATCAAATGCACCATCACTTACTGGATCCAGAATCTCATTAGTTTCACTTGTGCAGGTTATTTCATTGTTCTAAATCTTTTGTTTTTTCCWAATAGGGTAACTAATCAGTGAGCCTTGCTATTGACACGGTTGTGCTCTAAATCCAATTGTGGACTTTCAGTTATTTATTATTATCTCCTTTTCTGTTGTAGGCAAGAAACAATGCTCGTATTCTTATCTCAGGCTCATTAAAGATGTTCAGTGACCGGTAAGTTTGTCTGCTTCTGTTAAAGTCCTTTTATCCTTTTCTTTTCAATGACTATAGGTTTTGTTTCTTTGTTCAGATTYATAACTTCACAAGTGCAGCAGGCTGGCAGCTCAACTAGGTAAAAAGAGTTTTKACTTGGATTTTTTTTTTTTTTTTTTTTTTTGATGAGCTTTTAATTGGGTTCTTGGAGACAGTATTATAACTTTATAAGTTTATAACTTTGTTGTAATAGGTTCAATTAGTTTCTCAGATGATTAGTGATGTTTTTAGTCTCCAAAATAAATTCCTTAATGAGGCTCTTCGTAATGATGCTGAAATTGGAACGCATGCTTTTAAAATTTTGAAGCTTAGAGGAAGATTACACTCTGCTAATTTGATTTGTTTTTCTAGATACTTGAACATGAATGCTTTACTTCTCTCTAGATTTAGTAGCTATGTTGATTCAATCTTACTTGAGCTTCTCACATGTTGTTGACCCTTTAGTGGAGTTGAAAYCTTGCATTTATATTTAGATTTTCCTCTTTTATAAGTGACATTTAATCTTCACGGAAACATTAGATAATTGTGTAATATCTGGTTTGAGTAGCCTGTGGTTTTATCATCTCTGTACTGCAGGAAGTGACTCAAACATATCAGGACTCATAATTCTGTCGCATCTTTTCTCCATTATCTCTTTACTTCGTACTTCTAGTTCTGTTATGGGCTTGTTACATATATGATTGTTTGTAAGAGACATTTTCATATATTAAATACATAAATGGACAAATAGAATGTTGATTAGGATTCTTGAACTAACATATTCATCACACTTTCACACGTGCATCAACCCTAACATGTTCATTACTCATGTATCTACCTCTGCTTTTATCTGATGGAATTCACCATTCATCCCTGATTTCTCTAATTTTACTTTCTTCAGCATCGACTGCCTTTTTGGGTCCAGCACTCCAGTTTGTTTTATGAATTTGGCTGTGCTAACATTCTTTCTCATTAGCATCCCTTCTAAATTMTTTTTCATAARATTTTGAAAGTGGATGTTAAGTTTTGTCTTTGGATAATAAAGTACATTTTGTGTTAACAGATTTGACAAATCTGGCAACGAACAGTTTGTGACTGAACTTAGCAAATGGATTTTCCATGAAAGAGGTCATCTCAAGGTATGTCACCGCATAATAACTAATTAATGCTCGAATCCATAGCTATGTGATACATGATATGTTACTTTCATGAGTTAAGTACATACCAAACATTAGGTTCTGGAGCATAACTAGGCACATAATCTTTCAGGCTGAAAATGTAAGACACAACAAGGTTGGACAGACTGATGAACCTTCATTGTACACCGTGACTGAAGATCTGGTATTGTATCTTTCACTCTCCGTCTAACTGTTCTTGCAATCAAATTTGGAATAAATGATAATGGGAAGTATTTCTAATACTACAAAATTTGTGAAGGAATATGCTGTTGAGATTTACGAATGGTCTGGACTGAGCTGGGAGCCATATGTAGCTGATGATGTTCAATTGCAATTCTATATGATGAGCCCTTATGTGCTAAAGAATTTATCAACTGATAAGAAGGTTTGTGTTTATATCTATCAAGCAAGAGTGTTGAATTCATATTTTTTGCGGTAACTCTGAACATTGTCACATCATCTGTGCAGGGTCTGTATTATACTTCATTTAAGGTGCCGGATGTATATGGTGTTTTCCAGTTCAAAGTTGAGTACCAGAGACTTGGATATACAAGCGTGTCTCTGTCAAAGCAGGTATATGAGATTGCTATTGTTGAATATGTTGTGTTGGAAGTGATAACTACATTATCTGTCATTGAGTATCTTACACCATGTCGGGCTTCTGGTTTCGTAATGCCAAAACATTCAACTTTCAGGAAATTCTTTACAGTCTCATTACTCGCCTTGTCATTTTAGTCTACTCATAATACTACTAATTTGTGACGAAACATGTTAGATCTGTCATTTGTGGTCTGTGTCTAGCTCTGGTGTCRAYTGTCTGCTTTTATGCCATTCGCTGTGGTTTGATCTTCTTCTTTCTCTTGACTGCAGATACCTGTACGACCCTTCAGACACAATGAATTTGAAAGATTTCTAACAGCAGCATATCCCTATTACGGAGCATGCTTTTCAATGGTTAGAACATAAACTTTATACTTATCACCTCCGTCACTTTTATGCTATTAGTTCAGCTACTATTCCTCTCTGTATGTCTGTTATATCCAATGCACACAAATCAATCTCATTTCGTTTTGTCTCGATGCAGATGGCTGGCTTCTTCGTCTTCACGCTTGTCCATCTATATAGCAAGTAGAGAAAACCTTATTACTTTTGTTGGCAGCAKTATCAAAACCATCCCATATTGTAGTCCAAGTAGTCACAAATTTTGTTAGTGAACAGTCCATGAGGATTTGTTGAGAACAATTTTTCCATGTATCCGATTAAGTTATATGTGATTGTCACTCGTCAATTTGTCCCCTTCAGATTAGTGATCGGCATTGCAATAGCATCGCGTATWTTGCCAAGTAGTTTGGCACTTCATCAGTATGGTGAGTTGTTGACAGAGAAGGGTGAAAGTAATTCATCTTTCACCAATTATGAYAACCAGAGTAGTTCTTTGTTTTGGTTTGGCTCAATTACTCATGGACTATCCGATTKCCAACTTATAGGTTTACATAAACCAKTTTTTTTCAAGCACGACCTCCTTTCGTTTGTATATTCATCAATCGAATTTTGTCCATTATAACAYCCCTTGTAATATACATGTAGGMAAGCTRTAATGGAGTGTGTGCCTATTGAAGAAAGTACACACAGAGTTAAGAGGAGGTAATGCTTAGAGAGAAAAAGGTTGATGTAAGGTAGTTATTTTAAAAAATATATTTCCTCCGTATCAAAATAAACACAACGATTTGACACTTTTTCTCTCTATTTTATGTCAAATCGTTGCATTTATTTTGATACGGAGTAAGTTTCAAAGGTGGGTTTTTTATTAAAAAAAATGGTACTCCAGTATAGATTTCTCACCATTTTTTTACAGAAGAATAAATCAAGGCTCCTCGTCCATTTTCTATGGTGTTCATAAAAAACATTTGACCTATTTGGAACAATTAAGGTAGAAAGGGAATAAAACAAACAAATCACTTTGGCTCGTTTAACCTTAATTTATAACTTATACAATTAAAAAAATATACTCCGTTTCAAAATGTTGTACTTCTATACAATTGAAATTTTGAAGTTATAAAATCTTTAAAATTTCTTCATATATAAAATCAAAATATAATCATCTAGAATCTTATTTGATTCGTTTTGATGAATACTACAACAACATACATGATAAACTGAAATGATTAAACCATTTAAGAACAAAGGAAGTATTCATCTAGAGATTCTGAATTRGTCTCAATTTATAAATTTTTATGATCGTGTTTATAACTTTTACAAATACACAAATCAAAATTATTTTTTTAAACTTCGTCATATATGGTGCCGAAAATACAATTGTTACAATTAATTTTTTTTAAGGACGAAATTATTCCTATTAGACCACATTAGGCCTACCGCCAATCACCCACGGCCCACAGGTGGTTATCCCTATAATTAATCAATCGTCGACTTAATCCCATAAGTAGAGTCGACTACCTAAATCATAGCCTTCGATGGTAATTAGACATTTACACTTGTTTAATTTAAAGAATCGGTCAAAATTCGATGTATTTATTTATTTATTAAAATAAAAATTGTATGAAATGTGGATGATTATTGATTAACAATGAGTTAGAAATCTCAAAAAAAAAAAAAAAAAAATGTAGGAAAAGTTACTAATGAAACGCCTTCATTGAACAAGAAAAAGGCGTTATCAGCGAAACTTTCCTGAAACAATCAATGTCAGCCTCCCATGAATCAGCTAAGCAGTTTTTAAGATCGAAACTTAATTCAATCTTCAGCTTACCCGGGATTATAAAGGCTCAAACACTACATTCTTCTTCAAACTTTGAATTAAATCGAGTAATATTTTCAAAAACAAATAGTAGAAATTTAATTGAAAATACAAAAACAAAAATTAAAGAAGCTAAATTCATCAATGGATGAGTGTTGATGATGAGAGAGATTATTCGACTTCGGCGAAATGAGGAAGGAAATGGAGAGTATATATATAACAAACAACCCTAAAACTCAAACCCTTGTCAGATCTTATGTTGGGCTTACTTGGGCTGGACTATAGGTGTTGTTTTTTTCCCAATAGGTCTATTATGGTTCCGGGACTATGTGGTCTCAGGCAAATGTTCATTTCCGAAATTAGAAATGTTCATTTGCGAAAATAGAAATGTTCATTTTCGAAAATACGAGTGTTCATTTTCAAATATGAACATTTTACATGTTGAGATGAAATTTCTAGTTTCGTAAATGAACATTTGCCCGGGACCATGATGAGGACTATGGTCCCGGGACCATAATAGAATTTGCGGTTTTTTCCTCATTGGTAGTCTAGAAAATCAAATAATCACTAACATATTTTAGTCAAGTACAGGGGACCTAATATTCGCGCAACAACTATTGCTATACACGCACCTTATGTATAATGAGCGTTGTTATTTCTAATTGTTTATTGTTGTGCGCATAACAAAAAAATTGTACGATGTTTCAACATAAAACATCGAATGTGCACTAGTGTAGAGTAGAGTAGTACGAGTAGTATTAATGAAACGATCAGACCTAATTTAGGGTGTGTACTTTTCAATCTTGAATTTTTTTTTTTAAGAAAATAAAAAATATTAATAAGTTTGGATAAGTTCACATTAAATCCAATTAAGTTTAACTAAGTTTAAAACTATGCTCAAATACAAAGTATAAGAYAAATAAGRGCCAACCAATTCAGATAAGTTTCATTAAAGTTCAATTTATACAGGTTTATGTTTAACAAGGTTGGGTAGAAATAATGCACTTATGCACCTCCACCCTTAATTTGTTTATTTTTTTATGAACTATTATACGAAAATTAATGTGAGCCATTAGGGGTATATATAGGGCAATATAATTTACAATTAATTAGAATGAGAGATTCGAAATTGTGACCTATTGTACACAGATCCTCGATTTTTTTTTCACTAAACTAAGTCCTCATAAATACCTCRCTGGCCTCACAATAATCATGCATTTTGATATGTAGCAGATTGTTTACATAGTCTAGTTTAGCGCAGGTAAAAGCTGACACGACACGCGAAAACACGATTTGAAAAAAAAGCGGGTTAGGTTCGGTTTTTCGACACGAAAAGTTAAATGAGACGACACGAACACGACCTGAAAATAAATGGGTTAGGTTCAGGTTGAAATTCTGAACACGAAATGACATGAAACTTAAAAATTTATTTTATCGCTAATTATTTGTTGCTTAAATGATTATTTGACTAATTTATTTTATTGCTAATTATTTGTTGCTCAAATGATTATTTGACTAATTTCTTGCTTAAATGATTATTAATAGTGATTAGCGCAGATAAAAGCTGATACGACACAAAAACACGACACAAACACTACATGAAAAAAGCGGGTCAGGTTCGAATTTTCCGACACAAAAAGTTAAATGGATCGACACGAACACGACCTGAAAATAAAACGGGTCGAGTTAGGTACAAGAATCTCAATACGAAAAAAATATGACACGACCTATTTACCAGCGCTAGTCTAGTTATGCTCTATTATTAGTAGGAAATTATAGGAAATGGCATGCGATCATTTTTCTTTGATATTTCTAGCTTGGAGAAAAGTTGGGCGTTAAAATTTGCATCTTTTGACTTTTGAAGTTATGACTTATGAATATAGAAATTTGGTAAATAAGGTCCCACGATCATTAATCATCTCCAAAGTGCATTCACATACATGCAAACTAACGAGCAATATGGTCGTGCATGCATAATCAAATATTATTTGAGTTCATCTTACGATTTCTGGAGTTCTTAAGAGCGATTGAATTATGAAGATGAACTTTATTATTTTTGTTTTTTATAAATTATTACCGTACATAAATATGAACTCTTCTTTTCTAGAAATATATATTAAATAACATCCATTTACATGTTCGGATTAAGGTGTGTTTGGTTAGGCGCGCTTTAGAAGAATGTTTAATTTCCTCATTTTCCTTTCTCCATTAGGCTTTGTGAATTTGTCAAATAGTGAATGTTTGGTTTAATTTGAGATTGAAAATAAACCTCCTTGAAAACAAATTAAATTTGATTTCTTATTCGGAATTTTCCTTGTTTAATTTCTTAGTTCTTACTTCTTACGCACCAACAAACATTTCAATAAAAAAAGGACCTTGGTGTAAATTAATTTCAATTTTTTCCCCTTTTGCTTAGATAATAAATGAAAATCGTGTACTGTTTACTATTTCAAATGACGAACTTTCAATTTTATTATTATGCATTTTAGAAAAAACAAAAAAAATTACTATACAATAAGATAACCTACATACTTACACATTATATATTACTCTCACTCAATAACCTTTATTTGTGGCTTATTTTGCATCAACTAATAATTGGCCACAATAGTTGGATACTAAGCTTAAATGATCAAGAATCATAAGATTATTGTTGTACTTGAATGGTTAATTGAAGCAAAAGTTTATAGTAAATGATTATCAATTTATCATACNTTATGAATATAGAAATTTGGTAAATAAGGTCCCACGATCATTAATCATCTCCAAAGTGCATTCACATACATGCAAACTAACGAGCAATATGGTCGTGCATGCATAATCAAATATTATTTGAGGGCGAACTCTAAAGTATAGCTCACTTAGTCAGAGTTCATCTTACGATTTCAGGAGTTCTAAAGAGCGATTGAATTATGAAGATAAACTTTATTATTTTTGTTTTTTTATAAATTATTACTGTACATAAATATGAACTCTTCCTTTTTAGAAATATACATTAAATAACATTCATTTACGTATTCGGATTAAGGTGTGTTTGGTTAGGCGTGCTTTAGAAGAATGTTTAATTTCCTCATTTTCCTTTCTCCATTAGGCTTTGTGAGTTTGTCAAATAGTGAATGTTTGGTCTAATTTGAGATTGAAAATAAACCTCCTTGAAAACAAATTAAATTTGATTTCTTATTCGGTATTTTCCTTGTTTAATTTCTTAGTTCTTACTTCTGACGTACCAACAAACATTTCAATTAAAAAAGGACCTTGGTGGAAATTAATTTCAATTTTTTCCCCTTTTGCTTGGATAATAAATGAAAATCGTGTACTGTTTACTATTTCAAATGACGAACTTTCAATTTTATTATTATGCATTTTAGAAAAAACAAAAAAAATTACTATACAATAAGATAACCTACATACTTACACATTATATATTACTCTCACTCAATAACCTTTATTTGTGGCTTATTTTGCATCAACTAATAATTGGCCACAATAGTTGGATACTAAGCTTAAATGATCAAGAATCATAAGATTATTGTTGTACTTGAATGGTTAATTGAAGCAAAAGTTTATAGTAAATGATTATCAATTTATCATACCATGCGTTATCTTGCTAATTAAGGCATTCCAATCAATCAGATCACCATGTTGGGCATGTTCTAATTTTGAATTTTGACTGCGGATCGGTTTTCTTAATATTTACTCCTTTTTTTTTTTTTGTGTACTCACCTCGTTCAGGGGCAGTATATTTCAATCATCATTACAACAACAATCAATAAATTTCTTAATACTTCGTATTTACATTTATATTATACGGAGTAGTATATTGTAGTTTCGAAGTATTTACATCATTGTCAGCTGCAACAATGCTGGAAAGTTTTCTAAGGACTTTCATGCATGTGTCATACATACTGTCATGTGTTTTACACATTTACTGGTAAGTAGTAAATGGTAAATGGTAAATGGTAAATGGTAAATGGTAAATGGTAAATGGTAAATGGTGACTACCATAGTACCATGTACAATTCTACATATAATACAAAAGGTCATTGAATCTCATGTCTAAATAAAGATGGTGAAATTAATAAAAATAACACTAATGTTTCCAATTTTGTTATCTTTTTGTTAAAACCTCATAAAATATTAAATACTTTTTCCAATCTCATACTAGATTAGTTGCTCAGCGATTACACTTGTTTAGGTGACTATATATCATATTGCCCTTCTTAATTAATTAATTAATTATGGTTCCACATTCATCACTCTTAATTAATTAATTATGGTTCCACATTCATCACTCTCTTTAATTCCTTTTATTTTAAACCTCACTATGAAAAATCACATATTTTTTCACTCAAACAAAAAAACTCATAGACTTAGTAATTTTTTCGAAACTGTGGAAGTATACATGCGGAGTTTTTTTTTTAAAAAAAATAAAATAAAAATAATAACGTACAGAGTATATGTTGTAATTATGAAATTGCCAATTGGTGATGTGGTTGGTGTGTTTTTTTTTTTAATTTGAAATAAAAGAAATTAAGCAGACGTATTATATAATTATTTCCATATAATGATGTAAGTGTAGTGTTTTAAGACAAAATATCCTACTCGTAAAAAAAAAAAAAGACAAAATATCCTAGTATTCATATATGTTTAGTGAAAGCAACTATATATGTATAATATCTTAATTAAATTTGGGTTAAGTAAATTCTACGGTATTATTTGTGTCCAAGTGTTACATATAACGTATAAACATCTTTGTTATTTAGATTTTTCATTTGAATGACAAGAAAAATAAGACGTTTAAATCACGCGTTGCTCGAAATTATGTCSGTTTTTAAAGTCTATCTGTTATCTGTACCACGTCATTTTTTACTCAAACCTTAGCTTAACAATTAATTTGATGAAAGCAATTCTTGATTTCTTGTATGTACAAGCATTGAAGCATGCATATCATCACATAGTAAGATCTTGGTTAGCTAGCTTTAGTATGAAATCGTYACTTATGGTGTGAATGCAATGGATAATCGTGTATATTTTCGGACTCGTGTCGGATCGCCCCATGCCTCTAGATAACACCTTAACGCACCATCCCAACTCCCTTCACAATAACAAGTCTAACATAAACTCTTGCTCCATAAGCTGCTGAATTATATTGAGTCGACGTATTATGTTTGACAGTAGTAAACTAGTAATATTCCGACTCGTGTCAGATCGACCCATGCCTCTGCCCTCTAGGTAACACCCCTCGACGAAACTCGGAACCTTCAAGCACCATCCCAATCAACCCCTTGCAGCACAAGCTGCTGAACCGAGTTCATGTATGTTAGACATTAACAATAACATCAGGATGACAGTTAGTTATTTGCGCGTAATAAAATAATAATAAAATAATAAAATAATAATAATAACAGAAGGCAACGACATTGCTTCCCGCGTTTTCCATCTCTAGCTAGAGTAATTACTTAGTCGCCACATTTCCTAACTCCTCATTTCTCTTTCTCATGCGTGCAAGCCATTCTCTGATAATATATCATCTTCAATTCATCATCTTATCTTTCTTTCTCTCCTCTTTTTTCTTGGTTATTATTAACGGTTTCAATTATTTGCAAGCTTCTTATTTTATAAAATACACATTTTTGTCATTGTTTTTTGCTTACTCTTAAGCCTAACCATCCAATTTCAGAACTCCCCTTTTTAATTAAAAAAATAATCTCAACTCATATATATATATAAAAATCTGCTTTCTGTTGTCTCTTCTATTTTCACCTGCTTTTTCTTTTGTAAGATTAATTAAAGATCTATTCTTTCTGAGATTCCTAAGCTTTTTGGCTTCTGGGTTTTGTTCTTTTACTCTGAAACTAAATTGGGTTTTGATTTTCTTCTCGAATTTCCTTTTCTTCTTACATAAATCGTAAATTTTCCATCACATCATTTCTGGGTTTTGCTCTGCTTTTTTCCTCTGAAGTTTCATGGTAAATTTACAGATTTTTCAAGCAAATTTGATTGATTACTTGCATATATAATTTCAGTGGTTTAATTATTAATTTGGGTGATATAATCTTGCAGTTTAATTAATCTAGTGCAATGGGAGGACATGTGAGCAAGAAAGCAGCTGAAAGTTCGGCAGAAATCCACAACTTGCAGTACACAACTGAGCTAACATCATATGAAGCAGCTTGTAAAACTGATAAAAGTTTGCAGTCTTTCGACACGAATCTTCACGCTCGAACTAACCATGTGATCAATTCTCTAGCGGCCGGAGTGGAAGTCCGGTCGCTTTCGTTCAGTTCGATGAAGGAAGTCACAGAATGCTTGTTGGAGATGAATCAAGAAGTTGTGAAGGTTATCTTAGAGTGCAAGCAAGACATATGGAAAACCCCGGAATTGTTTGAGCTTGTTGAAGAATACTTTGAGAACAGTTTGCAAACCCTGGATTTCTGTGCTGCATTGGAGAAATGCCTTAAAAGGGTTAGAGACAGTCAGTTGCTGATAATGGTGGCGATGCAACAGTTCGAGGACGAGGACGGYGCAGGGGAAACAAGGTATCAGAAGACTCTGGAAGAACTGAAAAATTTCAAGGCGGCCGGTGATCCTTTTACAGAAGAGTTTTTTCAGATATTTCAGTCTGTATATAAGCAGCAGCTGTCAATGCTTGAGAAATTGCAGCTTAGGAAGAATAAGCTTGATAAAAAGCTGAAATATGTTAATGCTTGGAAGAAGCTGTCTAATGTCATATTTGTTGCCACATTYGCAGCGGTCCTGATCTGCTCGGTGGTGGCTGCYGCCATGGCAGCCCCACCGGTGGCAGCTGCTTTAGCGGCTGCCACTTCGATCCCCCTAGGGTCGATGGGGAAGTGGATTGATTCCCTCTGGAAGAACTATGAGAATGCACTGAAGGGGCAAAAGGAGGTCATTAGCAGTATGCAGGTGGGGACATATATTGCTATCAAGGATTTGGATAACATCAGGGTGTTGATAGACAAACTGCAAATGGAACTCGAATCGTTGCTWAAAAATGCTGAATTCGCCATTTCTGAAGACGCGGTTAAGCTTGGGATCGAAGAGATAAAGAAGAAAATGGTTGTTTTYACAAGRAACGTCGAAGATTTAGGGGTGCAAGCTGATATGTGCAGTAGGGATATCAGGAGAGCTAGGACTGTTGTCCTGCAGAGGATCATCAAGCATCCCAACAACTGAACAGAAACACTAACTAAGAGATTTCAATTCCTTCATTCTTATGTYGTTGTGTTGTAACTTTGAATTTGGAATACATTATCTGTAATCCTATAAATTAAGATACATCATAGTTCATTACTTCATTTGTTTCTGCTGAACAGAATCTTCATGAAATAAAGATAATTTTCGTCTTAGATTAGACCTTAGTTCCGAATTCTCTTTTTCCATCTTTGATTTCATTATTTTGCTTCATTTTTGGTAAACTATATCACAGAATTGAAATCATTACAATTCAGCAGTTTTGGCTCCTTAATTTTGCTGAACTGTATTTAGTTAGTTACTGTCTACATCATAAATGTATCATTCTGAAATATTGGCAAAAGATTAGAATTAAGAATAATCATTCAACAATGTTTTAATCCAACGACGACACAGGTTAAGGTTTTAGGATCAAACGATCGAACGAATCATTACGCCCCATTACTAGTCTCTAAACAGGATCAAATGAGAGCTTTGCACATCTTAATTCTCCAAGACCAGGATAACCTGGCTTAGTTAAGATATAACAGTCAAAAGAAAAAAGGCCATAAAATTCACACAAAAAAATATGCAGGAAGTCCACATCAAGGACCACCAAAGTTAAAGTCAAAATCTTTCATTTTTTTGGTATTAAGAAAAGTCAAAAAGTTAATGAAAGAAAGACTTGATGAAAATGAAGATGGTCCAAGAAGAGTCATAAGTAATTGAAAATATCAAACGTAACGATTATACTTTTGACATTATTCACAATTTCCGTTTTGACCATGATTTGTAACTTATACATAAGAAAAGAATATGACCATTTCAGATCTCATTGGATTCGTGTTATTATGATTGAGTATTTATAATTATTACAAATGCATAATTAGAGATATTAATATATAAATTACAGTTGTTGCAATAGTTTTGTAACGGAGGGAGTATATATTCTTGAATTGGAAGCTTCCCTTAGTAAAAAAAACTTAACAAATTAACATTAGTTAGGAAATATGATTGGTTTTGTTAAGTTAAGATGTGACGCAAGAACGGTTTTCCTAACCATGTGCTTTTACCTACCTCTAAAAAAGGAATGTGAATGATGTTTTATGTCTTTTTTCAATTTGGGAAAGGGGGCAAATTGCATCATTGGCCTAAGTAAATTCTTGTCCAAACTACAGCACTTCTTTACATGAATGCTTAGGGAGTTAGAACTCCTCTTCCCAGCATCATGCCTCGAACCCGAAGGCCGATCACAACTAACTACAGGGTCTAGTAAGTAGTGTAATTGTAATGTACATGAACCGACACGGTCTGAAGTGCATTTCAGTGCTAATTTTGGTTAATATTATCATAGGACGACCTTGCATTTTACTTGACACTATACGTATCAGATTTTCGAGCAGTTTACGATCTGAAGCAGTATTCGTCTTTCAAATAAGGGCAGTGTTATCGTTAGCAGTCATTCAACAAATATGCCTTTCTCTGGTTAAGTAACAGAAGGTATCTTAAAGACAAACTATGTGGTCAGGCTGAGGTAATTACTGTTTTATGAGCATTATGCTGCAAGTAGAAGCAAATGACATCACTAATACTTCATTAACGTTTTAGAGAAGCTACTAATTATTTGCAATACCAATGATTATTATTAAAAAAAAGCACTTGTTAAATAAACAAAGTTTCAGTAATTATTACAACACCAGCTCAACAACAGTAATTTCATATAGCAGCAGCATTTTCTGAATTATGAGACCGAGATTAACTTCCTCGAGTGATTTTCAGTGAAATCTTGCTTATATCAAATGACAAATCGAGAAAAACATGAGAGCAGATGAGCGATAAATAAAATAGGTTTGGACATGTAAAGCAACAATCAGATCATGTCGAATTGATATAATATTGAACTTCGTTACAGTAACAATGTAAGGGCAAAGACATACAGCATTGCTAAGGCAGTAAGGCACTAATCAATTGCCTGCTTGGTAGATTTGTGCTTGAGAAATTGGTTTGGAAAGGAAAAAATAGGTGATGGTCGATAGTTGAACTTAGTTGCACAGGCCAAGTAAACACATACTAGAAGTACATGTATCTTAAAGTAAGTGAAAGAGAAAAAGGTGAGGAATATACAGATAGTGGTTACAGTCAAGGCCGCAACACAATTCAGCAGGCACTTCATCATGCAGAGTTCACTTTCTGTTCCTTCGTTGGGGAAATGACCTGTGGAGTAAAATTCGGAGAGAAGTTTGTCCTTGAGACAAAATGTGTCTATTAACCAAGTGCTCATCTCATCCTCGGAATGGGGGATGCTGCTGACAGAGAGACGTCGAATGTGGATATGAACTTCAGCGGGATTCACTCCAAAGACATTGTCCAAGAAGAAAGGGCAGCGAGGCTTGTACCCAATAGTAACATCATACACTGCAGCACATATGGATTCTCAAGTAAGAGGAAAATATATATCACAGATTCACAGTTACATCCATAGTTAGATCAGAACAAAGTGCAAACCTGCATCAAGGGAGTTCCTTAATTCATTCATGCAGGTAAAGAAGCCTTTTGTTTTCGGAAGAAGAACATTTCTCAGGACAGGTAACCCGTGATCAGCAGCATACTTTTGGCTTCGAATGCACTTCTGCTCACTATGATGGAAATTTACATAGACCATGAACAAAATTTAGTGTTTATTAAGAGAATAAAATACTACACAGAAGATTAAAACATTAATGATTGAAAACTAGAAGCATTAATCGATCAATCAAAGCCTTAGGTAAGAGCCGAGGAAGGGAYTACCTCTATCTCCCTTCAAACAATAAAAGAATTAAAAACTGGTGTAAAAGAATATTAATTAGCAAACTAAAGAAGAAGAGATTACGTGAAATCAGTGCCTTCCGGAAATATAGCAAGCCAGAGGGGATCTTGAGGATCCTTTAGAGTTGAAAGCATCTGATGCATAATTGGTTCATCAATCTCCCACTTCCTATGGACAGGTATGAATTCCAATATGTGAAACGCCCATCCAAATACTGGTAGATTCATTAAGCTGCTCTTCAGAACGTACTTGATGTAACCCAGACTACCTTTTCTCAATGCCAGGTCCCATATGTACATCCAGTCAACCTCGGTTCGGTGGTTAGCCATTAACAATATACGCTCCTTATCAGGAACAGTCTCTCCAGAAAAGACCACCTTAGTCTTATTAATTTTCTCAAACAGAAATGGCCATAGAGCAAGCCAAGACCCAAAAAATAYAGAGGTCATTTTTCTGCTGTAGTGTCTGCTGAATAATCTTAAAATTACTGCACTTGCAAAGCCAAGGTAAATCAGYGCCATGAAAGCTGTTGATATTAGCACCACCAAACATATTATGCCTCTTACAATCCTTAACGGTGTTAATGCACGGTGCTTCCCTTTGTCATTCAATGCAAGAGGTTTTATAACTTCCATTTCCTCACTCTATTCACTAGAAAAAACTTTGTAAGGTGCAGTCCTCTCTACCCTGATATCCAAGGATTAACCAATGCTGTCATAACAAAGTGAATGCCATGGGACTACCACCAATGCACTAGTGAAAAATAAAGTTCATTCAAACTATCAGACGAATGCAGTAAATGCCATTTCTGTCATCCACTTCAAGAAGTCAAAATCAGTATTCTCCCATAGTGGTTTTGAATGACGAGGTGTGGCAAGATGCAAATCGACATGTGGTCACAAAATCAGGAGTATGGCATTATGTATGAGTGCCTGAATATATTCACAAATGGATGTCAATCTCCTTCAGATAATACCACCCAAAAATTGTTCTTCTAGCACTACAATGCTCAAAATCGACATAGTAAAACGGAATACCAACAATGAAGACAGGATATAATGAGTAGTGAGCAATAACAAGGAAGCAATGTCGAAAACTAAGGAACGAAAATAACTCATTGTTAGAGCCAAGGACGAGAATTTCCTACAACTTACTGAGAAATACTCTGGATTAATAGTAGAAGCTAAGACATTATGCACTAAATTTGTTAGTCACGGAGTACTACTTTTCCACATTTTGAATCCCAGGAATTGATACAAGAAAACAGACTGCAAAAGCAACTCACAAACATGAATTACACACAACAGCAAAATCAGAACTTCTAGTTTTCCTACATACAAGTAAATTATTAAAATCAAACTTTGCTACAAATAGTTTAGATTTTTATTCATAATTACTATATGAAATCCCTTTATAACACTGGAGACTAACTGACTAAATGATCATCTTCCTCAAATACACAAATCTGAACTTAGATGATTTAGAGTTGCAATACAGTAGCAAGTTACTACACATACATTCCATTGTTTTAATCTTAGAGAAAATTGTTTACAAGAGAACACACATCAAATCAAACAGCCAAAACCATTGAATTATACCAATAGAAAAATCAAACCTTGCTTTAAAAATTTCAAAATTCACTCATCAATGACCTAATGGATGACTTTCGCAGCACATCAATATCACCAATTAAGAAGAAAAAATGTAGAGCAATAAAGAATGAATGTCATCATCATATCGATCAGCATCATCCTCAAAATCATCAGTCTAAAAGATGGTCAATTACACTTTAATTTGAAGCGACATTCTTAAATTCCTTATTTCCTTCGATGTTGCCATTTAAAAAATGTCACTTTGCTGTGCTTTAAATTTACTGCACCTAATGCACCAAATCTTACAACAATGTGCTAAAAACTAAATTACTTTAAAAATGCGCTAATAACTACTAAAGAAAATACATCTTTCCAATTTGGGGAATCAGATATTAGATAGAAAAATTCAATGGTTATTATCAAATTACACCCAACAAACAAACAATAACAAACAGATGAAAAACAGAGAAAAATAATTAATGCCAACAACAAAAATTTGAAAATGGGGTGATAAAGAAGTTAATTACCGAGCAAATCTATGAAAGTAAAAGAACAAATTGGAAGAACTTCATTACAAAAAGACGCTGAAAGTGATAAAAGTGTGGAATGAGAAAAGAAAGAAAAAACAAAGGAGTGGACATAGAAATGGGAAAAGAACTGTTTTAAAAGTAACTTGATTATCCGATATTAGGGCAGTTGTATTGCACAAATCTCCACAAACCCGAACCCGAATTTAAACCCGTGATTGATTGTACATATACTATATAAGTATCGAATCGCGTGTACAGTAAAGGCGGTGGGATACTACTATGAAAACAATGAATGAATAAATGTATGTACCAACAAAGGCAATTCTGTGCTACAATCTCCACAAACCCGAACCCCGAAAGTAAAACCGCGACCTATTGTACAGATAACAATAAAAGCGGTGGGATACTAGTATCCTAGTACTCTCTAATAAAGTCTTTGAAAATGTGTAATGTGAGATGTGTATTGGAACAAATGAACGAATAAATGACATACCAAAAGCGGGGACGCGGAATTTGAACCCGTGATCTATTGTACGAGAAAATAAGCGGTGTTGCGATAAAACATAAAAGCAGTGGGCTACTRGTACTACTGTTTATTAGTAAGGGTCCTTGAAAGAGAAGGGAAAACTATGTGAATGTGATGTGAGAGATGTGTATTGGAGAATATATGAATGAATGGACAAGAAGAGAATGTGATGGTTGGTGAATAAGGCATGGAGGAGGAGACATGGTTCTGTCAACAAGATAATGTGAGAGTGCGGGAAACTGTTACAGCACCACTCTCAAGATAATTGTTTCCTTTCCATTTTTGCACAACAAGATAATGTGAGAGTGCGGGAAACTGTTACAGCACCACTCTCGAGATAATTGTTTCCTTTCCATTTTTGCACGTTATTTCTTCTTATCTCTCTCCTAATTACATGTCCCACTTTCTCATTCTATCACTTTCACACTCACAATCAATTTTTGCCAAAGAATATGAGTCATATTCAATGTCGCCATTAAAAAGAAACGGAGGAAATATTATTTCTCATTTAACATTTTATTCCGTATTATTTCTATTTGCTACTCTAACTACTAGCATACACTAGTATAGTAGTATGTGGTTTTGGCAAGTATAAAGGTCCTATTCCATCTTCCCTCTTAGGGAATTTGAGAGAATTTTAATAACAATAACGGAGTAGAATGGTGCTAAGAATTGGAGGCGAGCGAATAATATTGAGGACGCATGGTTTGGTTTGATTGAAATGTTTATTGTGACTGAAAGAGGGAAAGGGCATGTTGTGAATCGAAACTTGATTGAATAGCTAGAGATGTTTTTTGTGACTTTGAGATCTTGGAATCAAACTTTGAGGGGTTGTTTGATTGTGGAGTTACACGAATTGGAAAAAAGGATCGACAAACTCAAGAGTAAATCAATTTTATTTTATCCCGCATATTCTACCATTTCTCACTACCATCAGTTGTTCGTAATTCCCCACTCGCCAAGGAAATCACCATTCCTCCATTTATCGCTTAATCATGATCAATCTTGACCACCAAAACTATAACCTTGATCAAGCATCCCCTAGTGCTTAACCAATCAAGCCCTAAAATCTAAAATAGGCTTTGGAATAAAATTCCAATAGAAGTCTTTTGAATCCACTTACTTTTTCCATTAGTTGTTTACAAAATCACAATTGTGGCTTACCTTGCAATAGTGGACCATGTACTACTCAAATACTCATTAAAGGCCTCAATATGACATCATGGCATGTCATTTTTTTCTCAACTAATGCACAGAAGATCTTAATGAAAAGCAGGTGTAAAATGTTTCAAAAAAAAAAGGTCCGAATCCGCAGATCATGTTTGAATAACAAATTGAAATGAAAAGGAAGGGGAGGGAAATAAAAGGAAGATAAAGGAAGGGAAAGTAGAGAAAATGATGAGCTCTACTTTCCCTTCAAATTTTACTAATTTTGAAGGGATTGCCTTTATTTAAAGAAGAGGGAAAATTGATCTCTTCCTTTGTCTCCCATTCCCTCCCAAAACATGTTATCCAAACAAGGGAGCTTGTCTCCCCCCTTTCCCTTCCCTTCATTTCCTTCTATTTTATGTTATCCAAACATAGTGTTGTACGATCGTAGCGCAGAAAAGAAGTGTTTATTTGATCCAATTTGTAYGAGTTTGTTTAAATTTCATAATTTTTGTAGATGTCGTATGACTTTTTTTTATCAATAAATTAATTTTATTTAAAAAACATGAATTCCCTTAAAAAAAGAAAAAACACCGCTCAAAGTTATTTTAGTTTTCATTTTATCAAATGGATCGTCTAAAATAAGTAGAGCGAATCAAACTTAGGCCGACCGAAAAATGCGAGGCGATTGGAAAGACTTTTTTTTACTCGAATTCAGACCGGACCGGACCGGACCCCTTTTTAAAATTTTTTTGGAAGAGTTTTGGAAATCAAAACCACACATTTTATTTAATTTTTTGGGTTCGGCCGAAAAAGCTCAAAAACTCATTCTAATATTTTGGATTTTTGACAACAATTTTAGCCTCGAATTCAAGCACGCCCGACCCGATTACCGTGTCTTACTTTTATAAGTCAAGTCTGTACAAAACCCGACCCCTCCATGATCGCACTCTAAAAATAAGTACTCCCTCCGTAACATAATTCTCGCAACAATTGACTTTTCACGTATTTTGAAGGGAAAAGATTTAACCTGGTAAACGATCAAAATAATTTCAATACAATAAACATATCATCTCTTTCTCAAAATACGTGAAAAGTCAAATGTTGCGAGAATTATGTTACGGAGGAGAGTACTTCGTACTTGTAATGGGCTACTCTTATAGTGTTAAGTTATCCGGGTCCGAAATTCGGCCCAAATTACGAAGCATTAATTCGTATTTCTCAGAAGTTTGTCTCCCTCCTCAAGTCTCCCAAACTTTCCAAATACCATCGTTTCGTTTCGTTTCGTTTCGCAGGTTAATCATTCGTAAAATCCTTTTTTCATACGAGAGTATTGTAGCAATCACTTCAATTTCCACTCAAACCAAGCTCAATTTCAATGGAAATCGATTTTCAAGAGTATCAACTCAGCACTGAACTTCGCGGTCATGAAGATGACGTAAGTTAATCGTCACACTCTCATTTCGATTTCAT
>SNQN01000011.1:30690-83602 GCA_008642245.1 Bassia scoparia | reverse complement strand
TGCAAGAATGTCTTTACCAATTTCACAAATATTGCTGTTTCCACAAACTTTGCTTTTGCCTCATCCTTATGTCTTATTTGCAGCTATTGATATCCTGCGGATGGTCATTTTGCACCCAGATGGAGCTTCGAAACTATTCAAACGCATAAATGGTGGAAATGGTGCTTTTTTAATTCTCATCTTGGTTGGTTTTGCATTTTGATATGCTTATAGTCTTGTAAAGTGAATACATAGGCAAAATTGGAAATGTCCACTACACCCCTACCCTTATCGTTACTCTTCCTACGTAAACACTCCTCAGGCCCCTTATTCTTTTTTCATGGAAAATCTCCTTATTCTTTTAAACAACTGATGGCATGCAAAATATAGTTGATTCATTGTCTTCTAGAATCAGGCAGCTTTTCTTTCTTAATCTTAAAGTCCATTTTAAGAGGTGTAGTATAGAAAATATAACTATGGGTGGGGGAGTAGCAAGTAGTTGGACTGAAACATGGGTGGATTTGAACTTTTTAGTGGAGGAAAGAATTTTTTGTTTGGCCAAATTAGAAAATAAATTGCCAAGTGAATAGCACACGACTGCTAGATTGTAACTCTAAGAAAAAGGCAGGTCTTAATGAAATTGTTTGAATTTCCCTAATCTTTCACCTTCTTTTTATATCATTGTGGCATAGGTAGATTTGTTGGTGTGTGTGTATGTGTGTGTGTGTGTGTGTGTGTGTACAAAGCTAGCTAATCAACCAACTTCATTCTTCAATACTTAGTTGTTCCTCCTTTATGTTGGAAGTCAAGGAAGTTTGAGTAAGAAAAAAAAATGTTTGTGAATGCTTATATTTTATTCATTGGCCTTTCTAGATGCATTTATGGAGATGATCAAGAAAGTTACAACGAATCCAGTGATTCCAGGGAATGTTTTGACTTCCCTTCGCGCATTAACCAATCTCTTTAAGGACACTTGTTTCCACCAGTGGCTTCGATGTCATCGAAATGAGGTTTGAGCCTTTCATTCGCTGAATGCCACTTTTTTGGTGTCAATGGTTGACATTATTCATTTGCTGTGTGGTCTTGCAGATACTTGATGCTTTTTCTGGTTGTTACACATCTAATAAGAATGTGCAATTTGCTTATTCCACATTGATTCTCAAGTAAGTAGTCTTCATGTTTTTGTGTCATTCCTTTTTTTATCGTTTGATCTTCCTCTTTTGTTCTTTCTCCATCTCTCTCTCATACACACACATACAGTTGCTCTGTTTGTGCTGTTGGCAAGGAATTTTTGCATGAATCATGACAGGGATGATTATTTTTTTCATTTTATTAATATTAGTATAATTTCCTTGTGCATTTTAATGTTATATTTGTGGAATGCTTAGCGTGAAATTTCATAATACTTTTATGCGTAGTCAGTGCAAGTGTTAAAACTGGGTAATGAGACTGTTGAATTTTGAAGTGGGGTTCGATTGTTGTAACGTGTCAACTCTGTGATTTTAGATTTTAATTTAGTCTTTATGTGATTTGTAGTTTGAATCATGATAATCTTATAGTTTTATCATTGTACTTGTAACTTCTACAGCTTTGCTTGTGCTGTTGATTGAAAAGAGAGATGAAGAAGGGCAATCACAAATACTATCTGCTGTCTTGAGGTTATATTTTGATTCCTTAACTTTGTAATGCCTATTACTTATGAGCCACTGAGTACATACCAACGCAATCAATGTGTCGTGCAGTTGCAACAACTTTTAATATATGAGCTAGCGCTAAAATGAGAATTTGGAATGTAAGGTGTATTTTTCTGCTTCATGGATTGATTCTTGCATTATTTTGCTGCTATTATATTCTATTTTTAAGTTTACCTTTTCCCTGCAAAGCAGATTGCAGAAGCAGAGAATTGGATCTCGATTCAAAATTCCGTGCTCTGGTTGCCATTGGATTCTGGTATGTTTTTGGACTGTTGGTGGGGGTGATTTTGGTATAATCAGATCATCTAACAGTTGCAGCTTTTTCTGCGGAACTTTTTTTTTTTTTTTTTTTTTTTTTTTTTTTGCTTCTAGTACTATATGTGAAAGTTCCATGGAAATATGGAATCATGTTTCTTTGGTTATACTGTCCTATAATAGGTGCTAACGGCGTTGAATTTTGATGTAGATGCTTGATGGTTCTGTGAAGCAAATAGCATTGGGATTTGTGTGGGGAGCATTGCAAAGATTGAAAGTCTCCATGGATTCAAAAACTGCTTGAAGTTGGGGCCGATATTGAAGTTTTAGCAAAACAAAGTTAAGAATCTTTAGTCGAAGATGTTATCTTGCTTTTCAGCTGAATGTCTTCAACGAAACCAGCACATGAAAGTGAAACACATTTGAATTTCTGACTGGTACAGTTGTAAAAGTATTGCAACCTCAATTTTAAGGGGCATTTATCTTGCTTCAATCATATATCATTGCGTGCTGGGGGCCCTTTGATTTCATGTTGCCAGGTTTTTTAGGTAAAGATGTTACAGTCGCTACGGATGATACTTTTTTAAGGCCATGGATATTTTACATATTTCCTTTTGAATCACTTGCTTAATTCGACCCCTCACCTCTGTTAGAATGTCTACTGCGTTTCTCAATTCTGTAGCTTGTGTCGGTATAATCTTCTCCCGCTGTTCTCTGTTCTTAGCTTTGTCAAGTATCTCTTCTGGCTGCGTTTTCTAGTATGTAGCTTCTTGTGGTGAGCTGGCACATGGAGAAAGGTGTTGTTTGTGGGCTTGTAGCAGTGGTGATGTCTCAATACTTGTTTGCCGAGCTATGGTAGCATGAATATGGGTAGTGATGGCCGTGGTGTTGAGGAGAGGTGCCAGACTGTTGCTGTGATGATATACGAGATTGTTGTGGCGGCCTGGTGGAGAATGTGTTCTTTTGGTCACTGGGTTAAAACCTACGGCAGAACGGGCAATTGCTCCCCAATCCCCATCAACTGATCAAGTAGTTAACTACGAGAGCTTCTAAAATAGAAGTTTTCTTTCATTAAAAAAAAAAGAAGAAAATACTTCGTATTGAAATGAAAGGTTCATTGAGAGGATCAATATGGGGCAAAAATGATAGTTTGAAACTAACAAATCACAAATTCACAATGATAAAGTCATTTTAACTATTTGTTATTGTTTTACAATTTAAACATGCTTTTTAGAGGTGAACAAAAAAGCCCGGTCTGTAAGCCCGGCTCGGCCCGAATTTTTGTGGGTTTTGGCCACGACTTTTTCCGGCTCGAATTCGGGTCGGGCTCGGTCCGAAATTTCCCTTTTTTGTTTGGGCTTTTGCGATCAAATTTTAGTTAAAATTTTGGGCTCGGCCCGAAAAGCCCGCTAGACCCGCTCTGATTTCTCGGACTTTGGGCGCAAACTTTAGCCCCGAGCTCGATTAAGGGGTCTATATTTTACGCCAAGCTCGGCCCGGAGTCTCACCTTTTGTAATGCGTTTATATTTGGATTATATTACATGTAGCTTTAATGGTTATGTTTAGGCATTAAAAAGTCTAGATGTGTATAAGAGAGAGCGATTAAGGGGTCTATATTTTACGCCAAGCTCGGCCCGGAGTCTCACCTTTTGTAATGCGTTTATATTTGGATTATATTACATGTAGCTTTAATGGTTATGTTTAGGCATTAAAAAGATTTAGTCTGATTGAATACCCACCACTATTATAGAGGTGTTAAAAACACTGAGAATAGAATCTTATTCAATATAAATAATACTCCGTATTAGTAGTGGATTGTCAATCTGATGGGTAGGTGTAGCAATGTCCAAGTTATCTATTAATTAATTATCTATCTTCCACGGTAGAGATGTAACAACTTTCAAATATTATGTTAGTTTGTTAAAATGTCATCAATCTCAATGAGATTGTCTTAAAATTCTAACTTCATTGTGATTATTTAATGGAATTCGATAAATATAACTTTTTTTAGGTTGTATATAAAAGCTAAATAAGAAAAGAAAAATAGTAACATTTAGTAAGTATGTCTAATATTGGTTGATGCATAATTTTGTTATAAATTCTCAATTTTATACTATACTACTCTTTATATTAAGATTATATTTAATTCTTATTGACGGCCCGAGTTATATGGATCATGACCCTTATTTGTTTGTTCACTACAATTTTGAGCAAATATATTCTATGCATTTTACAAATGGGAGAGAGACGTGTAAARATTTTAGCGGGAAACAAATATGGATAAGTAGATAACGAAAACACTTTATTACACTAGATTTTTTATTTATTTTTATTTAATAAACTGAAGTTGCCGTTAATTCCACAAGTTGAAGAAGAAAGATGAAGGCTTCAACTTCAATTCTCACAAAATCCCTTCATCTTCATCACCCAACAATCTTCAAAAACAACCATTTTCACCTCTTCAACAAACCCCAATTACCCAATTCACGCTATGATAAAAAGATTGAATTTTTCAGGGTTTGTTGCAAAATYAAAGATAAGAGTCAAAACCCCATTTCCCAGAAAATTGTGATATCTGAAGGAGCTCCTTCTTTGAATGAGGAGGAAGATGAGGGTGTTAAAGAAGTTTCTTCACTACCCAAAAAACCAACTTCTTCAGTGAATAAGTTGATGAAGAGAATTCCTCAAAAGATTTTGTCAGCTTTGTCGAATTTGCCACTTGCTATTGGAGAGATGTTTGCCATTGCTGGTCTTATGGCSATTGGTATTGTTCTGGCTCTCTCTTTGTTTCTAATTTCAGCTTATTTGCTTCATGTCGTGGGTTCAGTGTGTGAATATGAAGGTGAAATTGAAGTTGGTTTGCTCAATGTTATGAATATTGGATTGTTGATTTGTTGCTATATGTTTTCTGTGACTTTTTATTCAAATTTGTTGCTGTTGCTGCTTAATATTTATCATTTTGGTTGTGTCAATTGTAATTTTTGTCTAAACAAGTTGATTAATGATTTGCACGTAATATTTAATAGCAAATTATGTCAATGAACAAGACAAATTCTTGGTATTGTAGTGCGTTAACTATGTTTAAAGGATTGTTTAGGGGCAAAATGTTGTGTTGTAATTCAATTAATTGTATGGTCAATTTTCAATTTTAGGCTGTGAGGAGGATCACATATACTTCATCCGTTTCTCAAATATAATGTGTAGTGAGTAATAAAAACCCGGATGAAGTGTCTTTAGATGTAAGAAAGTTAGCTATTTTGAATATGATGCTACTTCATGGGAAAACGGAAAACCAAGTTTAATATCGAATTGTTGTGGTGTTGTGGATGGCCAAAATGAGCTAAAAAAWACTGTGTTGTTCACTTAATTGATTAGTAGAAACAAGTGAGTTGGTTTAATTATGCTTAATTGATGTGTTTGGAATTTGCAAGCTATCCTCCCTCAGATTATGTTTCTTAAAAAATACAGTTGTGAATGTATACTGCAGGGACCGTCATTGAACAAGGTGAGGCACCCGAATTTTATTTTCAAAAATACTCAGAAGATCATCCAGTGCTGGGATTCTTCACTTGGAGGTGGATTTTTACCTTGGGGTTCGACCACATGTTCTCGTCGCCAATTTTCCTTGGAACATTGGGACTCTTGGCGGCATCTCTAATGGCATGTACTTATACTACACAGATTCCCATGGTTAAGGTCGCACGAAGGTCCAGTTTGAATTTTACGCTATGCATTCGTTAATTGCTCCAAAGCAGCTTAGACATAATAGAGTCACATATTTGTGTTCTTCCAACAGATGGAATTTCRTAAAGTCATCTGAGGCCATTCACAAGCTGGAATACTCAGACAAATTGCCCAGAGCTTCTGTTCAAGATGTCGGTGTTGTTCTTATGGGGGCTGGATATGAGGTACAATATTGCAGATTTTAAGGTTGGCTAGAATCAGCTGTTTTAAGTTAGACATGCTTATTGTCCTGTTCAATTTGCATAAGATATTTTAGACCATTTCATGATTAGTATGAAGAGGATAATTGAAATATTTAACTATCTGACTTTTTCGTATGATGTGGGGTAGTTCCTAATCTAAGAGGATAATTGAAATATTCAAGTATTTAACTATCTGACCTTTTCATATGATGTGGGGTAGTTCCTAATCTAAGAGGATAATTTAAATATTTAACTATCTGACCTTTTCATATGATATGGGGTAGTTCCTAATCTAAGAAGATAATTAAATATTTAACTATCTGACTTTTTCATATGATGTGGGGTAGTTMCTAATTTGAGAGAAGGTTATTGCCAGTTACTTCAGCTCCTCTTCTTATAATGGTTGTGAATATGGTTGCATAGGTATTCTTGAAAGGACCCTATCTATATGCTTTCAAGGGCCTGGCTGGCCGGTTTGCCCCAATTGGAGTTCACCTGGCTATGCTATTAATAATGGTTGGAGCAACTCTCAGTGCTACTGGGAGCTTCAGGGGCTCTGTTGATGTTCCTCAAGGACTAAATTTTGTTGTTGGTGATGTGCTAAATCCAAGTGGTTTCCTTTCGAAACCTACTGACACTTTTAATATTGAGGTCCATGTAAATAAGTTCTCCATGGACTATTATGAGAGCGGAGAGGTTGGTAAGCCTTTTCTTTTTTGTTTCCATTCTTCCTTTCTGTCCTTAAGTTGTCTTGGCAGTTGGCAACACTGKGTTTTTACATATACATGGAGACTGTGAAAAGCCTTGTCGTTAGATACCCGTTTGCATTACCTGCTGTCATCTGTCTTATTTTGTGCTCTWTTGGAAATATTATAATCCTGTTGCTCATACAGGTGTCCCAATTTCACTCTGATCTTTCACTATTTGACCTTAATGGGAAGGAGGTGATGAGAAAAACGATAAGCGTAAATGACCCATTGAGGTATGGAGGAATTACCATCTACCAAACAGATTGGGGTTTTTCTACTTTGCAGGTTCTCAGAAATGATGAAGGTCCCTTTAATTTGGCTATGGCTCCTTTGAAGTTAAATGGTGATAAGAAGCTTTATGGAACTTTTTTGCCTGTTGGGAATAATGATTCTCAGAATGTCAAGGGAATGTGAGTACTTTTAGTTACTTCCTTTGAAAGTTTGAAACTACAATATAAACCATTCTAGAATTAAGGAAATGTGGTGTTGGAGCTTTTGGTTCCTTTGCAATTATTGTACCTTAGTACCTTACAAATTACAATTAACTATCTTCTTATGATGTTGACATGCTAATCTATGCCTATTTTTTTTACACCTTTTATAAAAAAATCATCTTATTTGTTTATGCAGATCAATGCTTGCTCGTGATCTACAATCAATAGTCTTGTATGACCAAGAAGGAAAATTTGTGGGAATCCGACGGCCAAACTCTAAGCTTCCAATTGACATTGATGGCACGAAGATTGTTATTGTAGATGCCATAGGAAGTACGGGCCTTGAGTTAAAGGTGTGAAKCAGTTTTTTTTAGGTTTATGGGAACTCATTTTCTTAAATTCTCCTTTTGTTTCTTAGCTAATCCACATTTTTTTTCAGACTGACCCTGGAGTGCCTGTTGTATATGCTGGATTTGGTGCTCTAATGCTTACAACATGCATCAGCTATTTATCTCATGCGCAGGTGATTTTTCTGAGTAATTRAATATCACTCTTCATRMGTTTGTTAATTGTTTTTCAAACATGAATTAAATATGTTGATATTCTCTTAGCCCTRCTTCCAAACCCCATGGAAGATCTTGTAGTTGTTTCCATGGGGATGATAGATACTCATTGTATGTGTGATGCTTCCTGCCCATCATATTAAAAAGTAAGACAGGAAATCCAGCAGAATTTCCTTCAAGTGGCGTATGAATTTTCTTCATAAGAAAGGGGAAGAGYTTGAATAATTATGTGGTGAATATTGTATGTATAGTTATATCACTCTTCCTAAGTCGGTTACTGTCTGCATATGTCTGGAAACTTTGTATATGTCGAATATGGTATGTATATCTACTTATTAATTAGGAACCTGAGGTTAAGTTGATGATCTAGTAGGCTTGCTACTGATCCACAGATATCAGAACTATACAAATTACTTCGTATATACTCTATGGGTTACATTGTTACAAGTTTGGATGTACTGCTGATCATGGTTGCAATTCCTTTTGCAATTATTGTCTAGGTATGGGCTTTACAGGATGGAACAACAGTGGTGATTGGGGGAAAGACAAATCGTGCAAAGGGTGAATTTCCAGATCAAATGAACGGTTTGCTCAATCGAGTTCCAGAGCTAGTGGAAAAATCTCAAAAGCAAACTATCTGATAGTATGAGCGGTACCTTACACTTCAAATATAGTAATCATCATGTGAATACGAGGCAAATTTTTTTGGGGCACAAAAGAAAAGCTTTTACCCGACCTTGTTCACAGCATGCTTGTAAGAGAGCGTCTGCATCTTGCCATTGACGCACACGGCCAAAATTTTATGCTCCCCTTGGTATGTTTGATCCGTAACTGGTTGCAGACTTGCTGTCATTCTTTGAGAGGTTTCCTTTTGGCATCTGAAAGTCGAGGATAAATTATTTCAAGTTTTGATACTTGGTTCATATTATTCTGAATGTAAAGGTTCCTGTATCACATGTCATAGGTATAGTAGTAGTTGTATTATTGGATGAACTAATTAATACACTAAGGTAAAACCTCTATTATACAAGTTATATATTCCTCATTCTTGTAATGTTACCTCTCTTGTCTGCATTGCTTTGCTACTTTCCCTCTCATTAGCCCTGAAACACCTTTGAAGCCGAAATCCCGTTACCACTGCTTTTCTTCATTTCATGTGTGTAAATATTTGTCAGAAATGGTGGGAAATATACATTTATAGAGTGATATTGATTATTGATAAATGGATTATGAACCGAAAAAAAATATGCTTTTATGATTATAATTTTTGTCGAAAATCCATTCACACATTGTCACACCTTACATACAGGATACAGCAAGGTTATTCACCCTATAAAAATGCTGTAATTAGCAAGATAAACATAAACTACTCGAAAAATTAATGTGAAAAAACAAAAAGAAAACTAAACAAATTCTGACATAATCTTATTGAATTCTGTCAAACTACTACATACTTTAATATAACAAGGAGAGATCAGGGAAGCATTTATCAAGGCAAAATAAATTAAATACAGAAAAGGTGGAATCTTTAATACTTAAAAAATTCCAAACCTTTCTTGGAATTTTAAGAAATTTTTATGGTGCACGTAAATTCCACGATATTCACGTTTGCTGCATGATTTTCTTATGCTAAAAAAAAACAAAAACAATTACAGCAGGAAACATAAAAGATTGAATTGACTGATTTGATTTTTTATTTCGGAGGTTTATGTTAGACAACTACTTTTCTTAGTTCTTTGCCAAAAGAACCAGGCTCTTTTCTCACTTCTTCAAAAGTCTTATCTTGAGCTTACTCACTTGAGTCTCTTCTGTTGCTTCAGAAAAGATAAACAGAAGATCTGAAATCGAAAAAAAAGAGCTTTTCTTTTCTTTTCTTTTCTTTTCTTTTGGTTTTGTTGATTTGAGAAGAAAATGGAAGCAAGTATTGATAACAAGAATAGTCTAAGAAGCAGAGTATTGGATGAATCATGGAAAATGTGGGGAATAGCAGGGCCTGCTATTTTAATGGCGGTTTCTCAGTTTTCACTTGTGTTCGTGACGTCAGCGTTTGTTGGCCATCTGGGTACTCTTGAGCTTGCTGCTGTTTCCATTGTTCATAATGTTGTTGAAGGTTTTGTTTATGGCATCATGGTAAATTTTTTTTATTTCTTTTTAATATAAAGTTCTTTATACTGTATTTCCCATTTCTTTATTTATTAGAGTCATTGTAAATTTGTATTGTATACTTTTGAGTTTTGATTATGGCATCATGTTCTTGCTTTTGACTTTTAGATTTTAAGTGGCAGTTGTTGTTAAAATCTACTCTTGATTTCAGAACTTTCCTTAAAGTTCATTCCTTTTGACTTTTTAAGATCAGAACTTTCCTTCAAGTGTAACATTGATTAGAGATTATTGTGGACTTTAAGTTATTTTCTGATGACCTGAATTAAATGTGGTTATCTGAACTAATAATTGGCTTTATGGTATTGGTGATTCTGTGATTCAGTTTTATTATTGGTGCTGAAGTGATTTTGTCTTTTCCTGGCTTGCAAATTATATGTGGATGATGTGTGTGACTGCATTTTTTCGTTAATTTTCATGCCAACTGTAATGAATTAGGGTTCTTGCTAGACTCGAACATTTGTCGATTAGTGGGGTTTTCTTACTGCAATGAAACATCCTTTTGGTATTATGTGTTTGGGGTATCTTTTGCATTTGACAACACCCTGAGATTATTGTTGATTAATGGGGTTTTCTTACTGCAATGAAATATCCTTTTGTATTTTGTGTTTGGGGTATCTTTTGCTTTTGACAACACCCTGAGATTATTAGAAGCTATGTTGCGGGCGATTGGACATGGGTAGTTGGGTCTCAGTAACATAGATTAAGATTAGAAGCCTCAAGAATTGAGGTTCTGCGCTTTGTTGTTGTATTTGTATCCTCTATGGCACAAGAGCCAAAGCAAGTCATCCTCGACAGTCGACAGACAGAGGATTTTGCTTCATCCTCTTCAAAAGAGGATCCTTATTACCTTGAATTCTTGTTGCAAATGCTCTAACAGATTGTGACTTTGTTGTTAATAATGAAGTAGCTTGGATGGGAGTGCTCTGGAGACGCTTTGTGGACAAGCAGTTGGTGCTGAACAGTTTGAAATGCTAGGAATATACTTGCAAAGATCATGGATCATCACTGGATTTACTGCCCTGGTTCTAGCACCAATGTACGCCTTCATGGCTCCGATACTAAATTCCTGCATCAAGACGAAAATTTCAGATGCTGCAGGAAAGTATGCGCTGTACATAATTCCTTCACTTTTCGGATTTGCAGTAAATTTCCCTATCCAGAAGTTTCTTCAAGCTCAAAGCAAAGTTTGGGTCATGACCATAATATCCCTACTTGTCTTGGGCTACACACCACTCATGAATTGGATTATTGGTAAAGTTTTCAACCGGCCTGTTTGGTGCTGCAATGGCTGGGAATATCTCTTGGTTTCTCCTTTGTTTTGGCAGATAGCCTATGTAATGTGCGGATTTTCCCTGAATCTTGGACTGGTTTTCTCATTGTTGGCTTTCAAGTCATTGAAGGATTTCGTCACTCTCTCAATTGCCTCAGCTTAAATGTTATGGTAATGAATAAATTATTTAGATTCAAATCATCCCTTTTTGTTGCATGTGAAATTTTTGAGATGCTAATATGTTTTCAACATTGACAGCTTGAGCTATGGTATTTTACAATTATAATCCTTATGGTGGATGTTTAAACATCCCAAATTGCAGTTGATGCCATTTCAGTATGTATGGTTGATTTATCTCACCCTTAAATCTATGGATGTAAAATAGTAGTTTAAGAACTCATATTTGACTCTAATTGCAGCATGAATCTCGATATTGGACCTTAATGATTGCTTTAGAGTTTTAATGCAGCAATCAGGTAAATCTCTTTCACTCTCCACATCTCATAATTGAATTAACAGCTTCAAAAAAACATTACTAAATGTTTCATTGTGGTTTTGTAGTGTGAGATTGTCGAATGAGCTAGGAGCAGGACACCCCAGCAAAGCTAAATTTTCTGTTATAATAGCGGTATCAACATCAGCAATAATCGGGACCATTCTGGCCATAATGATCATAGTGTTCAAGGGCCAGTATCCGAAATTGTTCTCTGACGATCCRAATGTCATATCTGAGGCAACAAAGCTTAGTTTTTTTCTAGCAGTTTCCATCATTCTCAATAGCATCCAATCAGTTTTTCATGGTATACATTTTCAGGTTTCCATATTTTAAGATGAGGGACTTATCTTAGCATTATTARAAAGACTTGCTAATAACAGTAAAACTTCAAATTTTCAGGTGTTGCAGTTGGGGCAGGATGGCAGTCCCTAGTTGCACTTATAAACCTTGGGTGCTACTACTTAGTTGGGCTACCAGTCGGTGCTCTACTTGGTTACACATTCAACCTCGGGGTTGACGGAATCTGGGCAGGTTTGATAGTCGGTGTTGCGTTGCAAACAGTGACTTTGCTGATCATTGTGCAGAGGACTAATTGGCATAGTGAAGTAAGTGAAGCTACTACTTTTTGCTCAGTGACTCAGTGTTTTCCTAATTTTTGTGGAACTGTTCTGTTTGTGTGCTTGATGTACATGCACATTAGTGTTTGATGATTGTTAAATATGTTGATCTTACCATGAAAGCAATATAATATTTTCGCTTGTTTATCTTGTAGGTTTCTCAAGTSGAAGAGCGAATGAAGCAGTGGGGTGATTCCACTGAACCTCTGTTGAAATAAAGCTCATTTGATGATAATTCATCCCTTGCAATGCTGAAAAACACTACTTAGCTTGCATAACGATTCTAGCTTCGTTCAAACGAAAACATTTTTGCTTCTGTTTAGTATGGCAGAAACGCGAGATTGGACTTGTAAAGTAGTTTGAGAGATCTAAGTCTGTTTATCAGTTAAGATCAAATTGTACTCAATTTTTGAAATTGCTGAACTTTTATGTMAGCTTCATTATTATCATTGTCTAATGATCATCATCATCATCCACTTCTAGGAGCTTTTTGTTATATCGCTCGTATGTTCCGGGTACTTCCTCTGTAACTAATTATGTGCAACAAAAGGGTATTACTTGATTCTTATAAAATACGGAGTATTACTTTGCTGCACATAAATGGTTACGGAGGAAGTATATTRATATCTGCATTAYTGTAAGTTGGTAATTGACGGTAATTTACTTCAAACTGTTGTTTTTATTTTCTTTAACTTTCCTGCAATTTGTTTTCTGTTACCATGAAAATAAATTGGACTTTGTGATTCTTAAAAGCTTGCATGCCACTGTTTGGTAATAAGTCCTTAATTCGATGAAGTCTTCAATATTTTTGTCCATTTTACGATACAAAGTTTTTTTTAACCAGGGTGAGGATAACTCGATTGGTTAGAACTGTTGTCTTCTCGATTCCACACTTCCACTCTTTTTTTTTATAAACCCTTATCCTCTATTGAGGGAACTTGGGAGGTTAATTGGTTGAGTTTTGCCTGAAAAGCAGCAAACATTTCCACCAAACATGAAAGATATTAAGTTGTGGTTTCTTTTCAGCTGACAATGATATTAAGTTCAGTAGGAATTTAAACCAACAGAAACGAATTTTTCTCTGCTTCAAAAAGAGCACTATCAGGTTCATCTTCGAGATGAACCAAAAACCACTTATCTCATGCCATTATTGTAATTTAATGTACTTTATTTAAGTAATCACATGCATATGAGTAGGACAAATAAAGTACAAAAATGGCACGAGATAAGTGCATATTGGTTCATCACGGAGTTGAACCAATAATTTCCCCTTCAAAAATGTTTGGCTTATTATTTGCTTACTTGCAATCTCATAGATGCACAAGAATCTTTAATAATGTAATTAGATTCACTAATCTTTCTTTCATCATATTTAATGTTTATTATTACGAAGTATTTCATGAATTCATTCATAATTTTGGTGAGTAATTTTTTTCTTAGGATATAGTGTGAAAGAATGTTTATTGATAATGGTAATAAACAATCTCGGAGATTGATTTAGTAAATCAATTCAGTGGCATAGTTATATAAGGTTTCGTAATTAGGTGCAACCTTAGGGTTAATTAAGAAGCATATATTTTGACCCCAAAAATTGCACATAATTACGGAACCTCATATAACTATGTCATTGGATTGTTTTATTAAATCAATCTTTAGGATTGATTAAAAATTCCCCATTTTTATTCATGGTTTTGTTGCTTTAATTTAGATAGCTAGGAAGCTTGAAGGAAAGCTTAATTAGGCCCGAAGCTAGTTTTCTTGGAACTTTAATAAATTGAAGCTTTGTTTTATAGGTTTCATGCTTTTGAGATATTTGTTAGCTAGGTTAGTTAAACTATTTGAGATATTTGTTAGCTAGGTTAATTAAATTATTCGAGAGAGATTTAATTGTTTTATAAACTAGCATTTGCTTAGAATTAATCGAGAGAAAAAGATAATAGAGAGATAATTTAGTACTTTAGATGAGCAACACTACGTACTCTTTTAGTTGTGAGATCGAACATAACTCTATATTTTCAAATTTGATTAGAACTTCGATCCCCAAAGTGCTAATTAAGCCCGCTATAGCCGAGTAGCCATGTCCCTAGGCTGCTGTCCTAAATTTGATCAACCATTTCTTTCTATTTTTGTAACTATTTAATAATTCAATTATTTTTTAATAATTCTATTTTTGTTTATTATTATTATTATTATTATTATTATTTATTTGATTTCAATACTTTATTCGAATTTGAATTTATTTACTAAGTTTTTTAGTTTTCAAACAATTTCAATTAAAAATCCACCCTAAAAATCCATATTCCTCATTTAATTATTAAATCAATGATTTTAGTTTAGAAATAATTAATAATCACTGAATTTAGCTTGATTAATTACTCCATATTCCTTGTGAGCTCGGATACCATGTTAACTAGACCATATACTCTATCAGCTGATTTGACCTTATTATGTAACGGGATCAAAATTAAGTTTAATTTGGTAGCGTTGGTTAGTTWACAAGTCGACCCTTACCATTGCGGATTGAAAGATTAGGTGTTTGTGTTTCGCGGTGTTGGCTAGCGTGGGTGCAGGCGTGCAGCCGGTGTTTGGTAGTGGCCAATGGATTTGATGTTCGKATTTTCGCATATGTGTTGTTTTTGCATAATTGTTTTTGTATAGTAAATATTTGTATAGTGTGTAGTAGTGCATKCAAATGAACGAAAGCAGTAGCTAGCAGATTATCGAAAGGGTAATTTAAAAATACAAATATGATATGTATTCAAATGTATTTCCTTCGTTTTCAAATATTTACAACAAATGAATTTTTATTATCTCTTACAAATATTTCCCTTTGTTACATGCATTAAAAAACAAAGGAAGTATGTTCTTGATTAAATTTATAATCGAACCATTTGCTGAAATACTCTGATTATATGTACTTCGTATGTATGAAATCAAAACACTTATGGTGAAATGAGACTATTTTAATTTTATGAAAAATTGAAGCATTATTTTAAAATGTTCGTTTGTTATTTCTGATTTTCGCACTTACGATGAATTATTATTGTAATTTGTAACTTCATGAATAATAATATAATGTTATGCAAGCCCCAGGCTCCCATGTAAGCACATCGTTTTGTACTTTATTAGTACGTAATTTTCTGCTTTATTAATATGGRGAATACTATTCGAAGTCCACTTTTACTGGAATCAAAGTYCACTTTTCGTGTGAACTTYCCAACACGCCCTTCCTCCAATCCCCTCCCTAACCACCCAACACACCTCACYCAACACCAACAACCACCACCCAAGGCACCCTACCACCAAAAACCACTACCTAACACCACCCTACCACCAACAAYCACCACCCAACACCACGTAAAAAACATGTGGACTTTGAATGGCATGGACGCCTTGCATAGGCGTCCAGACCATGGTRTGGACGCCTATGYAAGGYGTCCATGCGCTGTTGGTTAYGGAGGTGGAGAATCTGAAGGAYAATATGGGAAGTTCACACGAAATGTGAAMTTTGATTCCAGTAAAAGCGGACTTCGTTTAGCAATCCAGTATTAATATTTAGATTTACATGTTATGCCCTAATTTGTACGGATCGGAGTAGGTTACAATCAAAGTCCAACAGTCTATATATATTTTGATATATTGCATGTCATCGTACAGCTAAGCTAAGAGCAGTACATACAACAATTGCATGCATTTACCAAATTTTAATTTGTCACGAAATATCAAACAATTTCATATATACACCATTTCAAGTAGTGTACAATCACTTGTACTGTTTATCATGTGTTCATTAAATTTGTCAATCTAATTATATAATTAGCATACCAGACTTAAAAAAGTCATGCCACCGATTTGCTGAAAACAGACTAATTCTTGCCGAACCCAAAAACTGACTTCATTCACTAAACCAAGAAAACCACTCGTATTAAAAAGGGTGCTAACTTGTTAGTTGTTACTTCATTCTGCACTACTAATTAATTTATTAGCAACRATAATAATGGAGGTTACTACTGCTACTGCTACTGATACTGCTGGTGGCAATGATGGAGGCATCGTCGTAACGAAGAGAAGTGGCGCAGGAATAAGAATGTGGGACGAATCCAAGAAGATGTGGGGCATTGCAGGGCCTGCTATACTGATGGCGGTCTCTCAGTTCTCCCTGGAAGTCGTCACGACGGCGTACGTTGGCCATATAGGGACCCTGGAGCTTGCTGCCGTTTCTGTTGTCCAGAATGTTATTAAGGGCTTTGCTCATGGTCTCATGGTAATCTTTTTTTTTTCATTATTTAGTTATAGAAATGGAAACATTTATTTGTTTACGTTTTTTACACGGTAAATTTTCATACCAGACGCCCCCTTAGTAGATTTTACTCATTATGTTAGCACAAAACCTACAGTTTATCACGTACAATTTTCGTTAGCATAAAATGCATGACATATTGATGCGTAGTATATTCTTGCTGACTATTGGAAAGAGTTTAATTTCGCACGTATCACAATTCACAAATTCAAAAGCTTAGATTAGTGAAATAATACACATGCAAAATAACTACATGCATGCTCATCTATTGTACGTGTTTGAAGAAATTATTGCACTTTTGTGCATTCGTGGATAATCTACTTGATATCGTTATTAAACAATACGAAGTAACAAGATATTTTTATGCGCTGTGAAAATAATGGATTCCTATACATTTTTTGGAAAAAAAAATGAATTTCTATGTATGGTATTTTATGTACTCCCACCCAAAATGTCAAAGTCCTAAATTACATGAAATGTCCTAAAGTATAAAAATTATCGTAAACCCTATACACAAATATCCWAATAATTAAATTGAACGTTGTGCTCCTAGAGCGAGCACAATGGAATGATTCATGCAATTCAAATAAAGTTGAGATGATAATATATAAGTGATACTAATAAGTTGAGATAGTGTAAACAAGTTGATGAAATGGGTTGACATTGATTGGTAGAGTGTGTGAGGATTAATTAGAGTATTGGATGAAGGTGAAGGATTAATTGTTGGAAAAATTGACCAATATATACACTACTACACCTTGTTTGTTGTGTTAGGAATTTAATACATAACGAACCACCCTTTAATTTGGTATTATAAATTAATTATACACCAATTCAAAACATTACTAGAATAAAAGGGAGGAAATTAAGCTTTTCTTTTAATTAATTAAGTCTCAAATATATTTATTTTTTTTATATAACTTTTTTTGGATCAAATTAAGCTACAAAAATGGATCTGCAAAATAGTAGTAGTAGAAGCAGTAGTGGAAGCAGCAACAATGATAACAATGGTGGTAACAGGAAAAGTGTAGAAATTAGAAGAATGTGGGAAGAAACAAAGAAGGTGTGGGCCATAGCTGGGCCTGCAATTGTAATGGCAGTCTCACAATACTCTCTTGACTTTGTCACAACAGCCTTTGTTGGCAAACTGGGCAGTCTTCAGCTTGCTGCTGTTTCTGTTGTTCACAATGTTCTCAAAGGTTTTGCTTATGGTTTCTTTGTAAGTCATCATCATCATCATCATCATCAATATTATGCATGCATGCATGATTTTTTTTTTTTTTTTTTTTGTGGTTGGAAATTGGAATGGCTTAGTATTGATTATTTTTATGTTTTATTGTTGATTTGAGTGTGTAACTGTATGTGTTAATTATTAAATTATTAGTATGTATTAAAACTGATTTGCATGCAATTCAACAAGTGTATGTTCATTCTAATAACTCTGTTGGATCAAATGGAATTGAACTCAAAAACTCTAGATTTTGGTTGATTTGAGTTTTGAGTGGATTTAATTTAGAATTAGAATAAATAATTTGGAGTATAAAGCAAGCTCAAAGTTCAGTTGATTTTGCATGATTGTTTGAATTTGCATTCATTCCTTGATTTAAGAGTATGTGCTTTGAGAAATTTCATCCCATATAAATATAGTGGATGTATGTTGCTCATGTTGTGAGCATATTGAAGCAATGAATTAAAACACAAAAGAGGAGAATGGTAGTTAAGCTATATATATATATACTACTAGAATCAAGCAAAATTGAACATTTTGTGTGGTTAATTAACATTGAATGTAGTAGCTTGGGATGGGGAGTGCTCTAGAGACACTCTGTGGACAAGCAGTTGGTGCCGGACACTTCGACATGCTAGGAATTTACTTGCAAAGGTCATGGATCATAACTCTGGTTACTAGCCTGCTTCTAACACCAACATACTTATTTACATCTCCAATACTGAGGCTGCTCCATCAAGACAAGCGAATTTCGGACCTTGCAGGGAAGTATGCGTTGTGGGCGACTCCTCAACTGTTTGCCTATGCCATAAACTTCCCTGTGCAGAAGTTCCTCCAGTCTCAGAGTAAAGTGTGGGTGATGACAGTAATGTCCGCGATTGTCTTGGGAATACATGTAGTCTTGAATTGGGTTGTATTGGTCAAGTCTTCGTATGGTGTGGTTGGTGCTGCAATGGTTGGGAATTTCTCTTGGTTTCTGCTGATTACAGGTCAACTTATCTATGTTATGTGTGGATTCTTCCCCGAGGCTTGGACTGGCTTCTCGTGGCTGGCTTTCAGGTCATTGAAGGGTTTCGTAAAGCTAACACTTGCCTCAGCAGTAATGTTATGGTAATTGTTATTGTAGTATGATTATATATGGCTCATCTATATATTTGATGGCATAAGTAGTCCACTGTGTTCGAAGCAATTTCTGCTTTCTTTATATATCGATCGATCACTAATTCACTATAATGTGATTATGTATGTTATTGATGATTGGCAGCTTGGAGCTCTGGTATTTCACAATTGTAATCCTCATGGTGGGATGGTTGAAGAATCCGGAGGTTCCTGTTGATGCCTATTCGATATGGTATGAACTGTCTGCATCGTCTTCTTAGTCTAAGATGTTATCATTGAACTTCTGAGAATTAGTTACGACACCAAATAACTTGATCAGATTTAACTTTTGTCGCAGTATGAACATCAATATCTGGACTCTGATGGTTGCTTTAGGATTTAATGCAGCAATCAGGTAAACTAACGCTCATCTAATGTATTCATCTTGATTATGAAATCCAACATTTGCAGAAGAGCGGAACTTGCTTATCTCATACTGTTATGGTTTATTGGCAGTGTGAGAGTATCGAACGAGCTAGGAGCTGGACAACCCAGGGCTGCTAAGCATTCCGTTGTAATTGCAACGTTCACGTCAATAACTATAGTTTCCATGTTTACAGTCATGCTCCTATTATTAAAGGATCACTATCCAAAGATGTTCACTAACAGGCTGCCTGTCATAACTGAGGCATCAAGGCTTAGTTATTTTCTAGCATCTGCCATCTTCCTCAACGGCATCCAGTCGGTTCTTCAAGGTATCTGCTTTGATGTGTATCTGAATATTACTATGAACAAGCTTGCTTGACGCGAGTAGGAGAAGGATGCACATTGGAGTTGCGTATTCTTGTAATCTAGTCCGTATTCTTAAAAACATTATGTTTGTTCAGGTGTTGCAGTTGGAGCAGGGTGGCAGTTTATTGTTGCGGTTTTAAACCTTGGCTGCTACTACTTAATTGGACTACCAGCTGGTGCTGTACTCGGCTACAAATTTAAGCTCGGAATTCATGGAATTTGGGGAGGATTGCTCGCCGGTGTTGTGCTTCAGACCTTAATTTTGGTATTCATTGTGTGGAGGACTAATTGGAAAAACGAAGTGAGTTATCTTATCCAAGCTTGTTCTTTTCAACTAATTAACATAATATTTTTTGACAAGATTCGTATAACTACATAAGAAATTAGCCAATTTTTCACAAGTAATGTACTCCCTCCCTCTATAACGGAATAAATGCAACAATTGTATTAAAACTTCTCTCAATGCAAAATAAGTTAATATTGGGTTACGTATAGAAAATGTGTCTTTTGAAATATACAATGGCTACAACTTCTTAAGCAATGTGCTCATATGAATGCATTTCATTACATATTGTTCGAAAATGACGGTATCATCTGATTTTTATTGCTTTTGTTTGTTAATCTTTTAGGCCTCTCAAGCGAAGACACGGATGAAGATCTGGGGTGGCTCTGCCGACGCTCCGTCAACTTGAAATAGCTCTTTGTAATAGGATTAAGCAACAAAATAGTCACCATGTAATCCAAGAATTTTATGTGCTATATTTACAATGAACTCTTTTGTTACGAGAAAACCTTAATACTCCGAAAGTTGGATAATTTTTCCCAACCTCGGAGGTAGATATTGCACCTTATATACATCCTTCTGCTTACCATGTCCCATATGTCCTAAAGGACGATCTCACGGTAAAATTCATGTACTACATCCACATCCATTTATTCTATTTTTACATAATGCAATATTACATGAGAATTTAGCAGTAGCCTGATGCGAAGATTGGAAGCAAGTTATGAACTCGCTAAGGTAATCTCATCAAATCATACATTTATCAACTGTAACTAAACATGTCCCTGTTTCGCTATTACATGACTACATGATTGTGTGTCACTACTTTACAATCAAGCTGCTACAGCTTTATACTGCAATACCTCTTCCCGTTTAAGGTCAAACACCTTGATCAAGGCATCTTCGACAACCTGGAGATGAGAAAGTCAATACCAAAAAACTTATATGCTACAAAACATCGATAGATAAGATGTCATTCCACGACCCTGAACCTTACAAAATGTTTATTCAGGGGTGAAGGCCCTTGAATAATTATGTTTCAGCTTAACGGTAGAATATTAGTATGAAATGCTTAATATATCAATCATTGCACACAGATTCATGTCTAAGCAGTCATCAAGCAAAGAGGCAAAAATAAGGTATGAGCGGTAACAAACCAGGAGCAGGTTTTGAGTAAATACCTTATCAGGGGTAGAAGCACCAGAAGTTACTCCAATAGTGATCGGACCTTCTGGTAGCCAGTTTTCTTTCTCAACCAGCTCCCCATGCTGCATATAGATGCTTTTGTGAGTCATAATAATAACATTATACATAAACTCTGAAACAAAAGTAGGATTTGAATAGTCTCCACTTACTTGCAACTTGTGACTAATTTTGTTTCCAGGGCCAATTCGTTCTGCACTGTCAATCCAATAAGAGGGGATTCCACGGTCTTCTGCTATCTCCTGCAAATGAGAGGTGTTGCTGGAGTTCCAGCCACCAACCACCAACATAAGATCTACCTTTTCATCTACTAGTTTATACATCGCATCTTGTCGCTCCTGAAGAAATGAAGAGTGATTTAGGGAGTAAAGCTTGTAAAATTTTCAGTAAATGCCATGCAATAAACACATCACAATATGCTGCTAGGAGGTTCATATTTCAACAGGTTAAGATGATAAGAGTTCACATAAGGCATGTCAATCAATGGGGAAATGTTCCAAAAATAAACAACAGGGAAAGAATATCAGAAACTTTCAGCTAGATGTTAGTACGTTAATACTAAATCTCGGATTTAAGCCTCTATAAACCCTGCATCTGACAGGATTTTCCAAGTTGTTACTTTATGCATATGGCTAGAATGAGGCAAATTGACAAAAACATGCTGCTGAGTTGTTGCAGAGAAAAAGTACTTGAGTAGCATCGCAGATTGTGTTGAAACTCATGAAGTGGTTGTTGACATTTTCAACTCCATATTTACGCATCATAGTTCTCTCCACCAGTTTTCCTATAAAAAAGGAGATAAGTAAATCATTGAAATTGTTGATCTATCAGAATGACGAAATAAAATTTTTAAAATGCAACCAACCAATTTCTTCAGTTTCTCCCTTGAGCATAGTGGTTTGATTTGCTATTCCAACTTTTACAAGGTCTCTGTCGGGATCAAACCCCTCGGAAACAGCATATTTGAATTTCTGCAAGCAAGATACTACCATAAGTAGGCAAGTAAAGAGAAATGGATCAAAAACCCTTTGAAAGATACATTTTTGTGGAAGAGAATACCTCTAGAAATGCCTCCCTGGTTGAACTAGACCCATCAAGTTGCCCACCAAGAATATAATCACAAACATAAGTTGCCTGGACGAATCACAAATGTAGAATATATGAGGAACAGTATTCTTAAGATGAATGATAGAAATGAATACAATAAATATCTATGATAAAAAACAAAAAAAGAATGGAGTAAGGTCCTGCAATGGAAAATACTAGAATCTGCAATAATGTTGTGCATTTAATCTACCTCTTTCATGTTCTTCACAACTATGTATGTCTTAGCAAAAGATGAAGTTGCAACGGTCTCCTCATGAGCATATTTTCCATGAATTATCGAAGTATAATCTCCTTTCTTGTGCTTCTCCACGACATTCCACACCTATCAAAATCAAGCACGCAGAAGAGAATCAGACAGTTAATTCATCAACCATATAACTCGCTGAGGGAAGAAGCAAGTACAATCACACATCAGTTATTGTAGAATACCTTGTTCACCCAAGGGCAAGTAGTATCTACTATTTGTACATTTTTGTCGCTCAAAGTCAACATTTCGTCCACAGCAGCTCCAAAAGCTGGTAAAATCACAACATCACCTTTGTCAACAACCTCAAACTGTTTCTTTCCATCTTCAATAGGGATATTCTGAACTTCCATTTCTTCCAGTCGCTGCAACAGAAGATTTCTGTTATTTCAATAGCTCATAAATCATTGCTAAGGTGGCAGTGATTATGCCATATAAAGCACCACATTTTAATTTACAATTACCAAAAGATACAGTGCAGTATTGCAGTGTGAGAGAAGAGGGAAAAATAACTGAAAAGCTAATCGTCTCATTTTTACTATATGAAATAATCAATTTGCCAAACATAAGAGTACAATAAGTAAGCACAAAGGGACAGTAGACCTTTTTTTCTTTTGCAGATGGGAAGCAGGTTCATAGCCTCAAAGGAAGCCACAAAGGACAACACATTTCACAAGATATTGAACCCATGTTACAACTTGCAAGTACCACTACTCAACGACTTGACCAATTAAGCTAATAACTGCTCACATGATTAAACAGAGAGAGAGAGAGAGAGAGAGAGAGAGAGAGAGAGAGAGAGAGAGAAATTTATAACTTATATATGAGCAGCTCACTGTTCTAGCCACATACACAGGTTCCTTGGCAAATGTTTAACTCATAAGACAGAACCTTTACCACATATATTGATTTCAAAGGAGAAAAATAGTCAAGCAACTTCATTCAATATGTGGAATTGTGGATTGCTAGACTCTCTACCTAGCTACATAATTCAACCTCAAAAGTTATAATCTATAGATGTGATTTCCTTTTATCAACATGTTGATAATTTCGCTTTTCTGTAAAATTTTCTAAAATTTAATTGCAGCTTGCAGAATTCAATGCCACTACTCTTCGATTCTCAACCCAGTTCTTGGGTTCAAGATGTATGAATTTCAATGCATTTACTCAGTACTATACTTCAACAGCTTAAAAGTGCAAACTCTACAAAAACCTAATAAATCATGCTTTGTATATTGCACCTCAAAAGCTTAAGATGCTACATAATTTTAAAAGAATCAAAAGGAAATTTGTAGACCTTATTAACAGTTGGATTGTGAATAATTTCGTTAGTGATCCAGATTCTCTCATCGGGAAACTGTGTCCTCGCTTCATATGCAATCTGCACCGCTCGTTCCACACCCCAGCAAAATCCAAAAGCTTCTGCTAACTTCACAGTGACAGTGCCCCATGTATACTCATATCCATTCTCCTTCAAAGTCTTGATTACATCACCTGATTCACAAAATCAGAAACAGAAATACATGTTGTCAGCATGCCATGCTTCTTACAAAGTACAATTCCATTTCTTCATTTGTGAAAATCTTAACAGAGAAATGAAGCAAGATAACTAAATTAATGAAGAAATTTAAACTCGTAGTGAATTGAAAACACTTATTTGACAATTTAAAGCTCAATTAATGAAAGAAATGAACTCAATTTACAAATAATTTGTGAATTGTACTCCAGCTTACATATTAAATTATTGACTACTCCAGGGCTCTCAAATTTTGAACAATTCACGGGGAGAAATCATAAATCAAAACGTTGTATTCAAATTTTATAGCAAAGTAGAGAACAATGAAGATAAACTAGCTCAAATTACAATCAAACCATGTATTAATGCTCAAAGATTACTTCAATTGTTCAATCATCTGAAATTTAGGGGAAATCAACAAAAAATACAGATGAATAAAATCATAGAAACTGATAAACTAATAATAATTAAATGAATAAAACGACAAAAAGAGGGAAACGTAACTAGTATACTCGCGATTCATGAGTTGGAGAGTCTCTTGCTTGCGACCAAAACCTTTGCGATTGTAATTGTCACTTCTGGTCAAATTGTGATGGAATTTCTTCGCGTCGAATTCTGAATCAACGGCTGATGACGATGAAGATGAAGATGACGACTCAACGCCGGCGCATCGGACGGTGAGGTGAGGCTTGCGGTGGAAGAGCAAACGGCTGTGATTTTCCGGCGAGCGGATGTCGGTGAAGGTGAAGATGCGGCTGAGATGAGGAGAAATCGCCATTGTTGATGGTTGTAAACTGGTGATTGGTTGAAGTTTTGAAGAGAGAAGAAATACGAGTTGGTTGAAGTTTAAGTGGGTGAAATGATAGAGTGCAAATGTTCAGTGTTTGTTTTGCTGGAAATTTTATCCGAATGTGAATGAGCGTAATTATTTACTAGTGTTGATTGTTGATTAGAGTTTTAAAGTTGTATGATGAAGTTTAATGTAGTGTGTGTGTCGTCGTTAACGGTTATACATATTATCCTTGCCAAACACATGGGTTGCTGAATGTGGACTGCCTCCTCCTTTTCAAACTAATCTTAGTCCTTGAATTTTCAACTAATCATCGATCGTCAAGTTTTGGTCTCAAATGTTGAGTGTTCTGTCTGTCATGTGCGTTTCAACGTTTATGAGTTCGAAGAAAAATTCGTTCAAAACCTCATCATATCTCTTAGTTTTGACCCCCAAAAATTTGTGTGGCATCATTATATATTGTAGATTTTTTTTTTGCGAAGCTTCCGTGGACTTTTTTTGCTTTTTCAACAAAAATCAGCTCGGAGTCTTCATTTTCGTGATGTAATCCACACTTTTGGCCCATAAAATCGTCGTTTTGGCGACCCCCTACAACTTAAGGAGTTAAGGGTCGTGAGGGATGACCCCTCACCAAGTTTTAGCCTCGAACGGCGAATGTTGTACTTGTACCTCTAATGACCATTTCGACAATTGTAATTGTTTGTGGCCTTAAAAGTCACCTCCAATGCCTGTATTGGCTCCATATTTTGCATGGCTTCAGTATATGGTTGTGGAACCCACCACACAAGTTTTGGCAGGTTGAAAAAATTTTACCCGAAAAACTCATTTTTGTGAATTATAATCTTCGAAAATCGATTGTTGCCACTATTTAAGGGTCACATATGATTGTCTTGCACCAAATTTCAGCTCCGAAAACACACTCTAGCGTCCCCAAGTCCCACTACAACGTGTTTGTTCAACAAACAAGAGCCAACGAACACACCTCAACATAAGTCATTTACACCTCAAAATTTGCGTGATTCCATCACATAACCACTGAAACTCAAGATACAGTTTTCAACCAATTTTCTAAAATAAGTCCAAAAGTCTATTTTCCGTTGACACAATATTGCAATTTAATTAAGGTGAAACTACCATATAAATAAGTATAACGGGGGTGTTTGGTTCATAAAATATCAAATATTAGTATTTCATCTGTATCAAAATTATTGCAACAATTTGATATTTTTAGTTTCTACTTTATGTAACATCATTTTGCTTTTTTTTATATGGACATAGCATGAGGTATAAGTTTGAAACTACAATGTATAATCACCCCTTATACCCGAGAAATTATTTACACACTCTATGACAAAATCCACACTTCAATTTAACGACCACTTTGACGATCGCTAAATTGGACTGAGGAAATCATTAACCCATACACCTTGAAGAGTGAAGTAAGGCAAAAGACACTCTTTGAGGTTAAAGGTGGCCCAAACAAAATTTGAAGTAATACGATCTCAGCCACAAATGAGAGATGTTAAGGTGAAGTGTGGGCCCCAATCATATCTTGATTGAATAAGTTTATTCAATTACAGAACAACAAAAAGAAAACAGCGCCAAATCCAAAACGACGAACACCATGCAAGTTCCTGTTTGCCAAATGAAGCTTCTTCCTTCTCTGCAATCATCATCTTTACCCTCCTCTCTCCTATTCCCTGCTAATTTCGCGCCCAAATCTCATCTTTTTCGTCGCTTCATCAAATTACCCACACTTCACAAGTACGCTGCTGCTGCAACTTTCCAAAATTCGCGCATTCGTGCTCGATTATCATCTGGTATTGTCATTTTTTATTCATCTTAATTACTTTTAATTTTTCCAGTTTAAATTGAAATGTGTATGATGATTTCATTTATGGGTTTGTTTTACTTATTGTTCGATTCAAATTAGGTTTTTATGGATAAGAGATTCAAATTAGTTTTGGACATTGATCTAGGAGAGTAGTGAGCTTTTATACTCGTAATTGAATTGCGAATGGTTATTAATATATACATTATAATTATGTTTTTTAGCACGGTTTTTCAATTGCACTTGTGAGTGGTTAATTCAATTGAGTTGAGTTGAAATTGAGTCCAAAAGAACGCGACATTATTCATTTGTTTGATCATTGATGATATTGCAGTGCATGTGTGTGACTATGTGAGAGTGTATGTGGCGATTATTGCATGGCAGTGAGTTCTCTGTTTGATATTTGGATTTCTATCAATCAATCTATCAAAGCCTAATCAAAAGCGATTATTCCGGGTAGTGATCCCTAAAGATTTTCCTCCTCCACCCCTATGATTGAGAGCCAGATATTTTTGATTTGTTGTTGTAAATTATAGGTTCAATAGGTGGTGCATTTTATTTTATTTAATTATTTTTAAAAAAAAAACTAGAAAGTATGAAATTAATATTTCTAGGATTATGTTTTATGTTAGCAACTTCCAGCCTTCTAGGATGTTTGGGTTAAAGGATGCATACAATTTATCCTCTATTACTGTTAATCGTTACGGACGTATTAGGCAATAGGGCAGTAATTGACCATTTGACCTAGTTTGGATAAATGGATAATGAGTACATTTTAACCATGAATTTTCGCTTGAAGTAAAGATTTTTAGTTGTAGTCTTTTGTGCGAAAAATTTCGTGCTAGTTGAAGGTGATACTAGGTATTCGGGATTCCTAGTTTTAGTCTCAATTCAATTTGGTTCAATTTGAATATTCTATGTTGATTCATCTTTTGTCCAACTTGTTTTACTGCCATAACTTAGATGTCCTTGCTTAAAAAAAAAAAACAAACCTTAGATATCCTCCTACATTTTTTATAGGTGCTACGAGATATAGCTCGTTAGCAGTTGAGACAACTACAGAGAATGTTGATTCCAAAGATGAAGACGTTGTGTTTGTTGCTGGTGCTACCGGTAAAGTTGGGTCACGAACTGTGAGGTCAGAAATCTCATTTATGAAACTCAGTGTAAATCTTTTTTTGAAGATGACTGAAGTTTTTGTTTGAGTTTATAAAAAGTTGATGACTTTCTCCAGGGAGCTATTAAAATTAGGATGCCGAGTTAAAGCTGGAGTCAGGAGTGCACAACGAGCAGATAGTCTAGTAAAAGTATGTTTTCCTCTTTTAAAAGGATTACTATCTTGATAATGGACTTCATTTTGTTTTTCATAAGCAATACTACCACTAATCTGCTACAATCACAAGAACACAGTCACATGTTTTTCCATCCTCACAAAAATCCTGGACGGGGGATTGGGATCTCATGGGATTCGGAGTTTGTAACAGGCTGAAAAACACTTTCCAATCCCTTTTCTAGATATACTTTTAAAAGCACCAAATAGAGATTGTTAATGAATATTTACATATTGCCCTGTGGATGAAAGTCTAAATCTATATGACTCCCTCCATGTTTTTGACGCAGAGTGTTAAAGAGATGAAAACAGATGCCACTAATGGACGTACCCGTAAGTGGCAAAAGACAGAATACTGCTTGATTCACTAGCATAACTGCAGAAAGTATTTTACTTAAGCATCAGGCCTTCAGTAATAACAGATTAATTTTGGTGTTTAGCCCAGCTATAGAGATGCTTGAAATCGTCGAGTGTGATCTTGAAAAGCCTGATCAGATTCTTCCAGCACTAAGTAGAGCTTCAGTGGTTATATGTTGCATTGGTGCCAGTGAGAAGGAAATTTCTGATGTGACCGGACCTTATCGTATTGATTACCTAGCTACCAAAAACCTAATTGATGCAGGCAAGTCATCATTTATATTCATGAGGTCTTCTTGGTTTGGCATTACATATTCTTGCGGAACTTTTAGCTGCATGTGCAAATTAAAAGTTGAGATCACACATGTAAAACTTACAAATTTATGGTACTGATATGTGACTCCAAGAAACTTAATTGCATGTGACATGCAATCAATATTCTAAACATTTCAGTGGACATTAAGTTTGCAAAGGATTGTCCTTTTGTGGCAAAGGACTAAAATAAGACGGATCATCAAACTATCTGCTTGTAGTGCTTATGGAGGAGTGGTAGATGATTGCAGCTTTTTTTTTTTAATTGGACCAATCACCAATTAAATAATTGCTGGGTTAAAACTGTATGCAGATTATTCTTTACCTTGCCATAAGCAGGAATGCAGGAGCCTCTCTAGAGGAATTAGGATAATATTAATTGTTCTTCTTGTTGAGTTTCTAAAAGAAACACATTGTTTTCAGAGGATTTATTAGGTGATAACAAGACATGATTATTCTTGCTTATCTTTCATGCAGCAACTGCTGTAAAAGCTAACCATTTCATCCTGGTTACTTCCCTGGGAACAAACAAGTTTGGATTTCCTGCAGCTATCCTTAAGTAAGAAGACAAGTTTAATGCATTTTTTTAGTTTTGTAAAAAGATAAAAGAATTGATGTAATACATATTGTAAGAAGACAAGTTTAATGCACTTTTTTAGTTTTGTAAAAAGATAAAAGAATTGATGTAATGCATATTGATTTTGATAGTAACTCTTTGTTCTTCCTGCTCAAGTTTGTTTTGGGGAGTGCTGTGCTGGAAAAGGAAAGCAGAAGAAGCACTCATAGCCAGTGGTCTTCCCTTCACAGTAGGTGCTATTGTGAAAGATTATGATAATTGTTTTTCATCAGCTGCTATTATCTATTGAATGTACATGATTTTTTTCCAGATAGTGAGACCAGGAGGTATGGAAAGGCCAACTGACAGTTTCAAGGAAACCCATAACCTCACTCTTTCACCGGATGACACTTTGTTTGGGGGCCAAGTCTCAAATCTGCAGGTATATACTAATTGTATTCCCTGCTATGTAATGAAGCCATTCATTCCTTTGTGGATGCCTTACAGTCTTACTTGCTTCCATCTGTTGTCTTATATCAATCGATTGGTCAATCTTTATATGATATCCTCCTTGAAATCCTTTTAAAACTATCACTGCTTTCCTTTCTGTGATTTTTCTTTATTTCTTACCAGAAAAATATTTATTTACCTATACAAAGGTTTAAAATTCCATTCCGTGTACTAATGGGAAGATGAACATGGATAGAGGGAGTAAGTATTATGAACTTAATGACCATTTCCAGTTCATTCTGGATTTACGAGCAACGATAATTATACTGATTGTGACTATGTCTTATCTGACACGGTGATGTGCTATAGGTCATGTGTGACTCATGTATGTTTTAATTGTATCTCTGCAAAGATTGCTATATTAGCACCATAGCATTATCTTCAATTAGTTCTATGCTCAAACTAGACTTAAAATAAGAATAGAAGCTGGTGCTTGACTTTTGTTATATGCTTGCTGGAAACTGTGTTTTCCCTTTCATAGGTTATTTCATCCGAGTTAGTTGAAATTGCGACAAGGGCTTGGACGTTTCTGGTGTATGCTTGTCAATATTATTTTTTAGTTGGCTTTGGGGGAGTTTATGTCATTGTAGATAATCACCTTTCATCAGTTTAGTGCAGGTGGCAGAACTCTTGGCATTTATGGCTAAAAGCCGGAATCTTTCTTTCTGCAAAATTGTGGAAGCAGTTGCTGAAACGACAGCACCATTAACTCCTATGGCAGAGCTCCTTGTGAAGATTCCATCTAAACGAGAAAACTTGCTGAAACCAGAGGTAACCTGTTACCCCCTTCTCTTGATTACACAAAAATAATACTCCCTTCGTTTTTTTTTTAGTTGTTCAAGTTTCCATTTTGGGATGTTTCCAAATAGTTGTTCCAAAAATCAATTTAAAAATAACTTTTTTACATTTTACAATTTTTCCTTTTTTTTTCTCTAACATTAATGAATTATTCTTTTCTAAAGTCAACATTCATTACTTTACCCAATCTACCCAAAATTACTTTTTCCCAAAAATTTCCACTTACTCTTTTACCTAACTTATTCAACTATTGATACCTTACTCAACAATTTTATCTGCCTTACTCAACAACTTTATATACCTTACTCAACTTTATCTAACTCGATCAACTCTTAAACACCACGCCAAATGGGTATGGAACATCTTAAAAAAACGGAGGGAGTATAAAAGATGGAACTAGAAAATTATCTTCTTATCATTGACATCCACTGATTTTGAGTTGGGACCTCCATTTATGCTTGCTTTGGTTAGTGAAGAAGGGAAAGAGGAGGAAGTGGAGGGAAGAGAAAGGGAAGGAAGAGTGTGCTCCATTTCCCTTCCAAATCTCTCCAATTTTGGGGAGATTGTGCTTATTAAAGGAGGGAGCATAGATCCCTCGCCTTCTTTGCCCCAGCCTTTTATCCAAACAAAGGGTTAGTTGTCACCCAAGCTTCCAAACAAACCTGTTGGAGTGTAGTTTGAGCAGGGTTTTAATAAACTGTCTAATTTTCATGCGGGCTCTATTAACAAAAAAAAAAAAAAAAAAGTAGTTAACTTAAATAAATCATTGAGGTCAGAAAATATATACTACATTGGAGTAAACCTATGTGTTGTGCAAGAAAGCCTATCACTGGAAGATGAGAAGTATTGGAAGTTAAATTTTGTTGCAAACATCTTATAATTTGGTCTATTGTATTGGCCTGAGCTTGGACTTTTTTTTCTTTTCCCTTTTTTTTATTAAAAAAATAAAGCACTTATGTTTTAAGAAGAGAGTATTGACATTTGTATGGATGACTTATAAACAAGCTCTCCTCTTAGCATCTAGTAAGATTTGGTGGACCATATACATAAGTTGGTTTATGCGTAAATATCAATAATAAGATGTCTAATCTACTGCTAAGCTCCCTCCATTTTAAAAAGATGTTTTATTCGATTACTAAACTTTGGCCTTTGTGTGTTGAATGACATTGAAAAGTCAGGTCCCGTGGAGTAAGAAAGTGTGAATTGTGATTTGGCTAAGAGAAAATTTCAATTGACCAACCATGGTCTTACCTAGGATTTGTAATCAACTGTTTTTATTTTGGAAAATTTCCTGAGGTACCCGTATAGTTAGGCTAAATAGCTCTAGTACCCTCGAATTTTAGGAACTGCCTCAGGTACCCTTGAGGTCCAACCTAGTGCCTGACATACCATTACTAACTAACGGTGTTAAATTTTAACCCTATTTTCTCACTATCTATCCTGTTTTCCCCTTGCTTCTTTCTTGAGAGCTTTAACAATCAACAATGGCAACAAGCCAACAACACTGCTCTTCTCCCTCTTTTCCTTCACCACCCCAGCCACACTTCCAACGAACACCACACCACCACCCTACTGCACTCAATCTTCCACCGTTTGAGTTTTGACCTTCCTGGATCCTTGTGATGAGCAAATAATCAAAATATAAGATTGAAATGTAAATCATTTCAAACTTAATTCAAGCCTCTTAGCCTCCATAATCAAATTCAATCGTTCCTTTTGATTTTTCCCCAATTATAATCAATCATAACGAAAACACGATTGATAAAATTCAAAAAAATACCAGTGAATATCGAAATTGAACAATGGAGAAGAAAAATTCCCTCTTTTACAAAGAAACCCAATTCAATTTCATCCTCATTACAAACTTAATTCTGGGCAAGGATTAATTTCAGATTGAATTTGTTGATTCTTATTCGATCTAAATTTAGATTTGAGATCGAGGAGAGCAATGAGAAGACAGGGGTGCGGCGTGGTCGAAGAGTTGTAGGTGGAGTGGTGAAGAGGGGTGCGGTGGCACAAATGGTCGGTGGGTTGTAGGTGGAGAGGGGGTGCGGTGGCTTGCGGTGGCGAGGAGTGAGAGTCGCCGTGGGGAGGGGTTAGCTGGTTTGGAGGTATGGTGTTGACTAGAGTTGTGGTTAGGGTGGTGAAGGAAGAGAGAAAAGAGGAGTGCGAGGGATTGATAGTATTGCTGCCATTGTTGTTGTCTGTTGTGGTGAAGGAATAGAGAGAAGAGAAGTGGGTGTTGGTGTGTTGCTGCCATTGTTGTTGTCTGTTTTGGTGAAGGAATAGAGAGAAGAGAAGTGGGTGTTGGTGTGTTGCTGCCATTGTTGTACTGTACAAATAAAGAAGAAGAGAAATTGAAAGGGAATTTACAATAGTAGAGGAAAGAGTACAGGGAATTCAGGTCAATGGGGAAATTTTTGGTCAAATGTTAAATATTTTAACTCCGTTAGTTAGTAATGGTATGTCAGGCACTAAGTAGGACCTCAAGGGTACCTGAGGCACCTCCAAAAATTCGGGGTATCTCAGGAAATTTCCCTTTTATTTTTCTATCTGTAAACAATTTTTTGTAGGTCATTATCCCTTAGCTGATTATCTCAACTGAACCCTATTTTCTAGGTTGGGTGAGTGGAATTGAGGGTTGCTGTAGTGTGTTGATGAATTGCTTCTATCATGAAATGTTCTTGCATAAGCAGGTACCTGAAGCTCCTACAAAATCTGGAGTCTCACCTGAAACGAGCGTGGAAAATGAGACAGCAACAATTGTTAAAGAGGTGGAGTTCTCTCAAGAAAAATTAGCAGCAAGCTCTATGCAATTCAGCCTGCCATTTGTTATATGTAGTTTTGGCCATTCATCTTCTCAACTAGTTTCGTTATCAGGAGCAGGAAGCGACAACAAAACAACTTGATGCTGAACCTGCTAGAAGCTTCGTCACGGAGGAAGTATCTGCGAAAGAATCAGTTCAAGAAAGAAGCATGCTGGCTAGGCCTTTGTCCCCATACACAATGTAAGATGATGTATTGCATCCCTAATAATCTCTTCACCATGACTTTTGAAAGCATTTAACTCATTTTGTATAAATCCCTTCAACATAGTTTGGAGTCTTTGGACCCTCAATGCTGAGCATTGTAAATAAACTTGTTGATACTTCTAAACAGTAAGTATCACTTAAAATTAGGGATTATAGGGAATAAGAAAGGGGGATATCCACAGATGTTAATGTAATTGTAATATTCATGGCTGCTCGAGTGCTTGCGTAGTTGTATGTCTAAGTCTCTAAGAAGGAAGCTAAGCCAATTATGTTCCTTGGTGCAAAAATACAAACAAACAAAAACCAAAAAATAAAAAAAGGTGGGATCCCACATAAATTGCACACTGTTATTTAGATTCACTTGATAGGTTAACTAAATAGCTCTATCATTCCCCCGTATCTTATTCCTTCCTATTATGACTCCATCTGATCACCATTCAGGTATGATGACTTAAAGCCACCTTCCTCACCATGTCCGAGTGCTCCTACTACTGCTCAAAGTAAGGGAATTGGATCTAATGGTACAGAGCCTGATACACCAGATACCTCAACCAGTACTATTTTAGAAACAGAGGCTGATACTGCTGAGACAACTACACTGGAATTGCAGAAAATACAGCCTCTTTCTCCTTTTTCTGCGTAAGTTCTAACCCATTGTATCTGGATTATTCTAGCAAAAACACCCTTAATTGTGTTGTTGTTTCCAAACAGCTATGAGGATCTGAAGCCTCCGAGCTCTCCAAGCCCATCTCCTCCTGGGAAGTCTTATGAAAAATCTTTGACGACTCCAAAAACTGCAGATGGAGTACCAACGGTCATTGATGGAAATGGAACCTTGGCAGCAGATGATGAGCAAAAATTGATTTTTTACCACTCACCATTCCCTGTGTAAGTCTCTACAGTCACATGTTTGTACTTTGTACCCTGAGGATGGTTGAGCCTTGTAATTGACACCAGACCTGTGTAGAAATGCATTTGTGTGTTTTCTTTCCTCACAGCATGTCAATAGATTTCAAAAGATAATGAAAAGCAGGGAAATTTATGGAATAAGCATAAAACCACTGTTATGTGTGCTAATGTGCATGCGTTTTTGCCTCACATATGATGTATAATTGCTTCAGTAAAAACGTACTCTCTCTTTAACGTAAAACTTGCAACACTTTCTATATTTGGGTGTAACAAAAAACTTGCAACACTATACAATTATTAATGGCAAAATTACCATATTTTTGGGACCACTTTTGCTAATTGTTTTTTTTTTTGCTTTCCATATTATTTCCCTTCTTTTATTTTTGGGACCACTTCACTAATTCACTACCTAACCCATTATTAGCTTATTTTGCATTGAGAGGAGTGCTAATACAACTATTGCATTTTTTCTGTTACGGAGGGAGTAGATATTAGCTGGATGTTGTGTTTTGAATTCTTATCCCACATTGAGGCAATGTCTTCTTTCTTGAAAAATGTAGTCTATGAATCCCAAATACTTCCTTTCTTTTTTTTTTCTTTTTTTTAACTTGCACCATAAAAGGGGCCTATGTTTCCTAATGCACACTTTAATTGTTAATTATCTTTTGTGATGCACATAAAAAAATTGTGCAAAGTATAAATTAACGAGCGATACATCTGGATGAATCTAACTAGATTCCACATGACTATGTTTTACATTATTTATTAGTCAATAATTATAAGAGACGTGCGAATAGTAGTCTATTAAAAAATGGGGCGCTACTATAAAAAAACCGGAGGAAGTAGGAGCACCTTTATATTTTCTTATTTTGTCCAATTGATTATTCAGCAAAAATACTGACCAGAAAGGTCATCATTTAATTCCCTTTCAGATATGAAGATTTGAAGCCCCCTACTTCACCAACACCACCAGCTCCTACTTCACTGACCACGTCCATGGCCTCAGCTGGTGCTGAATCTCAACCTGCTAGTTTGTTAGATAATGGTGCTCAGAAAAATGATGCTGAGGATGAGCAAACTTCCAAACAACCAAAGCCAAGGCCGCTTTCGCCTTATACCATGTAAGTCAATTGATATAAAGATCTTTTTTCCCATCTGATTACAAGTTATAAGCCATATGGTATACCCATCCTTCTCTTGAAGACGCATGACATATAACTTGTGAAGCTGTGAGCAGAATTCCCATCTAATTCAGAGTTCACACATGCGTCCATAGATACCAATTAAATTTCACTATAGTACTATGTACTATAAATACCAATAGATTTAGTGCATCGCCTACGATTTAGGATCTGTGTATACTCCTCATCTACTCCCCCCTCATATAAACATACAGAAGGTAAACCTGAACAGCTTAGTTAGTATGTAGATATTGTATCACCTTGAAGGCTTGAACTCTTACCTATTGCACAGCTAGATAGCCTAGATTACAATGTTAATGATATACGCATACTTCATGTGTCTATACAGCTTGCTGACATATCCTGTGTTTTAAATGGATGAAGGTACGATGACCTGAAGCCACCAAGTAGTCCAATGCCATCACCGGGCAATAACTAACTGTTCTTACGTTGAACTTGCTGACCAAGGGATCAATAATGCCCGAGTCCATTCCTGTACTGTCTTCATTATCAAGGATTGAACTTTCTTGCCAATTCTTGTTGCAACCAAAACACTGAAGCAATTCATTGCCATTTAAACTACATTGACTCGTGATTCTGCTGCTTTGGCCATAAAAAAAATGTAAATTACATTGATTCATGTATATTTCCATGAGATCCTTTCAAACTCGAGCGGAGTTTCTTGCATTCCCCTCCAATTTTAGAGAAATAACGATGACACTAAAAAAGGGTGGCAAAACAAGTGCTCCAGAGATATCATCAATGTGGATCCTTATGTTTATTTTTCTCGTGTGAAAATGAACAAGCCTGTTGAAGGGGATGAGTTTGAAACAGCAGGGGAGCTTTACATGATTTCACGTTACTTGGGGTACATTGTTAATATGTTCTACAATCCTTGTTACGGCGATTTTCAAGACATACGCCAAGTAATTCGGAAATTGAAATGTAAAAGTTGTCGTAATTTATATGGAGTTTGTCATGATTTATCGGTTTGATTAATGTATAGAAATCCTAGTGTTTATGTTTTTAGAGAAATAATAATGAGACAATTACATACTTAATTGTATTTAGTTACCTCCTTTCTTTGTTAGTAGTATTATTATTTGAACATCAGGAAGACGTTCTTATGGTCATTGATGGATTGACACTATGACAAGGGTGTGATGTTCATAGCGCGAGTGCACAAGTGTGTGAAGTTAGCTCCGATTTTTGGGCATAACATAACGACACTGGAAAAGTAATTTTACTCGTATGAGCATTAATTGATGAAAAAAAACTGAATTGTGAAATACCTTCATCTCTTATTTAAGCTAAATCTCCAAACTTTGGAAGCACCAAGTTGGTCACTTCTTATGTCTCAAACATTAGATTAGAAGGACAAATACCTTCATCTCTTATTTCATTCTAACAACAATTTAAGCAAGAGTATACCCTCACAACTCTTTAATCTATCTACCTTGTCTGTTGGACTCGATTTATCTGGAAACAAACTCACCGGAGTCACAGCTGACAAAGTTGCGCAATTACAGAACCTTGACGCCCTTGATGTATCTCATAACATGTTATCCGGTCAAATATCAAGCTCTATTGGCAGTTGTGAATCCTCGGAGCTACTATTCATGTGGGAAAACAATTTCCATGGCACCATTCCTGATTCATTGCAACCATTAAAGAGTCTCCTTTGGTTAGACCTGTCATACAATCAATTATCTGGTAAAATTCCAAAATCTCTTGCAAGATTGTCATTACAAAATCTAGACCTATCACATAATCATCTTGAAGGGTAAGTACATGGTGAACGGGAGTTTGGAAGATTGGTTGCATCCGGCGAATGCAATTAATAGAGAGGAGAGCAAAAATAATACCTCGACAAGGTTGAATTTTCACCAAAGACTTGGTATTGCAGTTGATGTTGCATTGGCTTTGGATTATCTTCATCACCATTCTGGTGCCCCTATAGTTCACTGTGACCTCCAACCGAGCAATGTTCTACTTGATGGTAAAATGGTTGCACATGCTAGTTGATGTGGCATCCTAGTTGGATGCCACTTAGACCTGATTTGGGTGACGTGGCGCCCTTAAAAAAGGCCACGTAAGCATGTTAATAGGGATGACTTGTATCCCTTCAAATCACGCCACGTGTACAAATATCTACTCATMTGAGAGAAATTTTACTRATGWATGATGGAGGCTACTTAGGGAATTAACCCTAAAAAGGGAAACCCTAGTAACCTAAACATGGGCCTCATATGGTAAATTAAGTCCAAGCCCACTGTTCAGGGAATAGTATAAATACCCCATTTACTGCACTGTTCCCGAGGGACGTCATTTTTTCAGACCCCTCACATCAATCAATCCTCTGACATTCCTTACACCAAAAAGGGAGATTCTCTGATCCCACTCATTTCATTCAGTGTCTGACTTAGGCATCGGAGGGGAATAATCGATAGATTATCTCCTTTGTTTCAGGTTGCACGAGAGCCATGTGGTCGAGAGCTATTTCAGTCCAGAGCCTATCCAGTCCAAAGGTCCATAGGTCGAGAGCATTTCTGGTTTCACAACCTCTCGACGTTTCATCCCTAATCTTCCGATTTCCACGTCAGGCGTGACTAGTTACTCTTGTAACAACACTAGTGACTTCCCATGATCAACCAAACACAATTTAGCACTTCCTAGGAATTTCAATTACACGGGAACATAAATTTCCAAGGAATTTGCAATTCCCACGCTCAACCAAATTACACCTTAGTGAAATATGGATACCCCTAATGTACAACCTATTCATTGAAGCTGGAGGTTGTCGTCTGTATCCGGTACATTTTCTATTAGTTCGTTCTTAAATCGGCGAAAGGACCAAAAAGGAAAGAGATTGCTTAATCGTCTTAATTATACCGGCAGGCAGTGGGTTCTAGCAAAGTAAATTTAACAAGTAGCAGTGAAACTGGGAGGTATACAAGGATTGTTCTTCAATATAAAAGTGGAGTGTGCTAAAATGGTAAAACCTCCCACAAGCAAGCTAAATTAACTCATAAAAGCTTCTCATCATTCGAAGGATACAATTGGACACAAAATCAAAATAACATGCATAGTTCTCTCGAGATTTTGCAGCGAATTCCAATTTGTTAGCATAACTGTTTAAACAATACTTCAAATCAAACCAGACACCTATAATTTCATAGACAGCAAATAGGAACAAAGATAGACAGCAAATTGAAATGGAGCAGAACCATAAAACTCAGTAAAGAAAGTTTTCAAGCAGTACAATCGAGAATTCTGACCTTATATTTGGTTGTCTACCAGCAGAACAGCAATGATGCATTTGCTTCCAGGAAGAGAAGTCACCAGCTCCAATCCTGGGAAAACAGCGTCTTCAATGCTCAACAGCATCAACACAAGACTGCCTTCATTAGATGCTTCCTTGAACCAAAAGCCGGTTTTAGGCCTTCAGAGTTTCAGCTAGTGAATAGAACCCATGACTTGACTATGAAGGAAGCTCACTTCTGTTATTTACAAACAATTCGGATAGATCGAAATAACAAGCTTTCAATTCTGTATTTTTATTTTTAGAGAATTCGTTCGCTTGGGAGTCCTTGATGATTAAATTAAATAAACCAAGATTTTACCATGACTTGTTTAGACTTGAACTATGAAGGAAGTTCATGAAACACGGACCGTAAATTACAGCAACCTTTATTTTGAAGGTTGATGATCACAGAATTAACAATAGATCCTAATTTTCCTTTGTGATTCACTAAGTAATCTTGTTATCAGTACAGCAGAGCATAACAAAATAATGCAGATCAGATTTTGCTCTGCTTGACTGTACTAGAAGCCGTTGACGGCAGATCAAATGCCTTAACCTAGACATGATTTATATTAATGGATCAAGCATGTAGTACCAAAACCATGAAAATCAATTTTTTTTTTTGGATATTGTTCATAATTTTGAAAACACAATCAACTCCAACATCTCAATTCTCAGCACAATATACAAAGGTTAAATTCATAAATTTGAATTATAAAATGCACACTAGAATTCAGAATAATTGTACAAAAGTTGCAAATTCTTCTTATTCAATTCTTTCAGCTTTTGCTTTTATTACACAGAAATTATAAGATTATCAATGAACAACAACTGAATGAAATTGGTGAATTTTCTATCAATCAATTGAAACAAAAACAAATGAACAATCAATACCTCAAATAAGGAAATTCAACAATTAACCCAATTTTTGTGCGTGCTAATGAGGCCAGACAATAATCCAGCACAAGAGAGCACAAACGGCGTAAAAATCCTTCCTTTACCATCGCGAATATCAGCCAACGCCATCAATCCATCTGCAAAATCCTGCAAAATCGACATCTTCTTCAACATCATCTTCAATCTCACAACCTTCTCCTTTTCTCTCTCCTCCCCGCAATCCTCATTCCTGGCGTCCGCAATCTCAATACTCGAGCTCAAGCACTTGAATTTCTCATTCAACTCCTTCAAATCTTGAACCTTGAGCGCAACACTCCCTATGTACCCGACGAACTCAGCCCAGGCGCTCAGCTTGGTGAGCTCACGCGCGTGTCGCGCGTCGATGAGGCCGGATTTGGAGAGCCACACGATTTGCTCGACGAAGTAGTAGACGCCTTCCCCTCCGTAGGCGAGGAGAGAGAGGAGGACGAAGTGAGGGGTGCGGCTGTGATGACGCGCCGCCGAGCGAAGAGCGTTGACGTCTTGGATGAACTTGCCGAGGCGGAAGGCTTTGCGGCTGAGGCCGACGCTGGACTCGAAGGACTTGAGGCGGCGCGTGAGGGGGTGCGCGTGGGGGAGGAGTGAGGAAGAGATGATGACTTTGGAGGCGTAACGGGAGATTTTGAGGAGTTTGTCAACGCCGTCACGTTTGGCTAAGTATGATTCTACGTGATTCAACAAGTCTCTCTCTTTCTCTGTTTTTGCTGCCATTAATTTTTATTTCTTCTGAAATCAATTAATTGAAGATGTTTTGTTCGACTGTTTGTGACTTCGAAACGGTGTCGTATACCAGAGACTGGTGGTTGATCAGCAATGGTTTGCTTCTATTCATGAAGGAAGACTGAAATGGAGAGTCCATGGTGATTGGTGAGGTGTTATTGTTTCTAAAACGACGTCGTTCGACCAATGCTTACTTCAGTCGCCTTGACTTGCGTGCCATTTTTCTTACCGGATAACGTATTTTAAAGGGATTGCTAACTACATATTCATACATTTTAGTGGTCGTTTGGTTTTAAATGTTGGAATGAATTAATGAAATAGTATGAATTGATAATGCATTTTTTAAAAGTTGTTAGGTTTATCTAGATGTATGAATTTTGATAGTGTTAATAACTTAAGTTTGCTTATTCACCACGGTTTCATCTCAAATAAAAAATGTGTTTGGTCTCAGAGGACACTATGTGCGAGGAAATCACAATTTCGAAACCATCACCGGAACAAAGTTTGTGGCAACTAGGATAGGCTAAGAGCACCAACACCAATGGGCTTAAAATGCCCATTGAAAATTTTTTTGGGTTGAAAATGGAGGAAATCATCCCACACCAATTGGGCATAAAATGCCCACTAARTAGCAAAYAGTGGAGTGCTAGGGAGCTGGGCAGWGATGRGGTGCTACARTAACGTGTRGGCCCCACACGGTTGGGGCTGCAAATAAATTTTTTTTGCTGATTTCCCACCCAAAACGACGTGTTTTGGGTATAGTGCTGCCAAAACACGTCGTTTTGGGTTGTTAAAAGCAAAAAAAAAAAGTGGTGTTGGAAATAAATAAAAAAGGTGATATGTATTATGGTGGGGTAGAGGGAATAGTAGGAGAGAGATTGGTGAGGATATTTTTTTGACCATTGGTGTGGAAGGAAAGTTTTATATGAGAAAAAATTGGGTGGGAAGAGAGAGAAAGTAGAAGAGAGAGTGGTAGACATTATGTAAAATGTCCATTGGTGTTAATGGTCTAAGGTAGAGATAATCAACATTATCCTTATCCAACTATAGTGAAAAAGTAAGAGCTTTGGACAACTAAAAATATTCATTTTAATTCAAAAGTCCAGTCTGACACGCAAAAGCCTGCATTGACCAGCAAAGTTCAATCTTTTTGGATGAATATGGACTAGTCTTTTTATATACAAGCCCGGTCCGACCTGCCTGTTTAATCACCTCTAGGTTAAGGTGGTGGTGATAGTTGCTTGGTGGTGGTTGTGAGTATTGAGCGTGAAAAGGGGTAGTGAGAGGTTAAGGAGAAAAGTAAAGAATCGGTCAAATGTGGATAAAGGGTGTAAATGTGTAATTGAAGACATGCTACGTATTTCAGATGGTATACATAAATTTCAGGCGGCAAATATCAATTCACATTACCTCGTCCGTTATTTTAGATGTTGCATGTTGGTAAACAATATGAAAGCTACTTGTTGGGCAAAAGTTAATACACCCATTGACGTGAGATTTTGGTATGATTTTCAAGATAAATGATACTCCCTCCGTTTTTTTAGTTGTTCTAGTTTTCTTTTTGGGTCGTTTTCAATTTGATGTTCCAAACCAATCTAAAAATAACTTTTTTACCTTTTACCTACTTTATTTACTTTAACATTAATGAATTAATCATTTCTAAAATTAACTTTCATTATTTTACCCAATCTATTCACCCAAAATTACTATTTCCCATAAAATTTCATTCACACATTTACTCTTTTACCTAACTTATTCAACTTTTTACCCAACTTACTCMACTATTTTATTCAACTCTTAAAAACCGTTCCAAAATAGTATGAAACATCTAAAAAAACGGAGGAAGTATTAATCTTGTTGGTAGGCGCTGCAATACACAATGTCTTGTTAACGAGCGCCATAGACATTAGATTAACACTAAATATATTTCCTAAAATATATTAATCTTGGACTGCATGTAAATTGGTTTAATTCAATAGGTCTATTATGGTCCCGAGACCATGTGGTCTCAGGCAAATGTTCATTTCCGAAAATAGAAATGTTCATTTCCGAAAATACAAGTGTTCATTTTCAGATATGAACATTTACACTTGAAAATGAACATTTTACATGTTGAGATGAACATTTCTAGTTTCGAAAATGAACATTTGCCCGGGACCATGATGAGGACTATGGTCCCGGGACCATAATAGAATTTGCGGGTTTAATTAATGTTTAGATTAGTTTTTAATCATGTTATGTGTCCGACTTAATTTTTGCATTATTATTGGTAAATTATCAAATGGAAGCACTTCAGCAAAACTAGGGTTTTAGAAAAGCGGTAAAGTGATCAAAATCAAACACCAAAAAATACCCAGAAAGCTAATTTGATTAATGGAGTCTGAAACAAAGCAGAGGAAGAAGGAAGAAGATGAAGTTGCCCCCTCTTCTGTTTTGACCTATCTCGATCCTCTTTACTGGTTCATTCTCTTCTCTACTAATCCCTATTTTCTGTTCACTTGCTCAACTTCATTCAATTAAAATGCCTTTTAATTTGTTTTTTTTTTTCAGGAATGAGAGGTTTTCTAAAGAAGAACATTACGAATGGCTCAAAGATTATTCCCATTTCCGCCACCTAATTCTGGAGCACATTCACCCCGATTCCTCTGTATTTTTTGCTGTTTCTGTTTTTCAATTTTATTTGTAACATTATTTTTCTGGGTTTGATATGAGCTACTGTACTAGAATAATTGATGGGTTTTTTCAAAAATATGCAGGTTTTGGAATTGGGTTGTGGAAATTCCCAATTAAGTGATGAAATGTACAAAAATGGGATTAAGAATATTACTTGCACTGATTTATCCCCAATTGCTGTTGAGAAGGTGCAGAACAGGCTATCAATSAAAGGGTATAATGGTTTGTGCTTCTTTAATTTTCCTCCACTACTWAAATTGATAATGTATCTTTAATTTTAATGTTCATATCTTATTTGCTACTGTGATTATAGTATCATTGATATGTCAAGCTCAAAAGCYTGATTCTTTTCGATTTTGCTGTTRTATATTGTTTTGTCTGCTGTGACTGCAAGAAACATGTTTAGACATTTCCAAAGGTTGGTTCTTTTTATGCTTATGCAACATTGCAACCTATTATAGCTGGAATTAGTGCTGGCATTATTGCCTCGTAGTATAAGTTTTTTTGTGAAATGAGAGAAAGTTTGAGGTTCGATCCCTGCGAATAATCAACCGATTTGCAAAGTGCAAACTATTTTGAATGTTTAAAGAATGAATTTCTTTTTGCTGATTCTGAAAAGTTCTGTTTGTTTGGATCATTGCTGAATGATGATGTTGTAATTGTCAGAAATCGAGGCCATGGTTGCCGACATGCTAGACTTGCGTTTCACTGATGAAAAATTTGATGTGGTTATTGAGAAAGGAACAATGGTAAGAACGCTATATCTTGGAAGGTTTTTTTTTCAGAGCACAAATGCTTTTTCCAATTCTTTTGGCTTTTAATTTGCCAAGTTTGGATACACTTGTGATTCAAGGATGTATTGTTCGTGGACAGTGGTGATCCTTGGAACCCAAAAGATGAAACTGTAAACAAGGTCACAGCAATGCTTCAGGGCATCCATCGGGTTTTGAAGCCAGATGGTATCTACATATCAATTTCTTTTGGGCAGGTAGTACAAATGAAGATTTTGGTTTGTTGTACTAATAAAAAAAATTCGAAAGCTTGCTTCTTTACTTAGCTTCTCTTCCCTCTTTTAAACTTTCTGCTGCAGCCACACTTCAGGCGTCCATTATTCGAAGCACCCAACTTTACATGGTCGATGAATTGGAGCACTTTTGGCGATGGATTTCATTACTTTTTCTACACTCTGAAGAAGGTTAGGTTAATTGTGTATGCTTAAGTTTGAAGATTGAGAATGTGAAATCACAATTACTAATTCACTTCTGACACCTATTATGTGGATTTTTGAGAATGTTTATGCATATARCTTTAAAAACCATTGATTTGTAGCTTAACTATCTAAGGTAATTAGTTATAAATCTCTAATAGTAAAAGTGAAAACACTCGTTTATTCGATATCTTAAGAGAGGAAAAGGGAATTTAATAGTATCTCACATCAATCGACAAAGTAATTCATTTTATTTGAACAAATTGCATGTATCGTGCCACTTAAAATTGGCTTTTATTAAGCTAAATGACCCTAATTTTGTACTACTTATATGTAATATAGTAATTCATATTCCACATGATTACAATTAACCACACCTAATCTTTGGATAATGGAATCTAATAATCCCACTCTTTGGTGATTTGTCCAATCTATTTTGATTAGTATGTGCTCATTTTGGATCCTTTTGCTTTCGAAAAGGTCCTTCTGCACCTTATTTTTGCATGAAATTTTGATTGGGCATCCTATATCACCTGATAGACCACCCACCAAATTTTGAGGTCATTTGGGGACGTCCTCAAACCTGTAAAACGTGGACTATACACCTTGATTATGAGTGTTTGAGAGGTCATTTTGGCAACTGCCTCATTTACGTAAGTTTTTCCTACACCCTAAGGGTCACGTACAATGGTCCCTCACTAACTTTCAGCCTCAAATAACACGTATAGTGCCTCGTACAGTCGTACGCATGTTTCACTAACAGTGAGTATGAGACCTTTGAAATCACCCCAATTTCCTACTTTTCACCCTAAGTTTTTTCGTGGTCTCATTTTCAAGTAAAGGAAACCAAACATAAACTTTTTGGCTCATTCCAAAAATGTTGGTCTAGAAACCTTTTTAGGTGACCTGTAAACTACGATTATGAGCCCCCTAAGGGGTTGTTTGGTTGAGGGTAATCGGGAGAGGGAAAAGGAATAAGTCACCTCAATTCCCTTTCTTCACATTTGGTTCACTTTTTTTCTTTTTCATTCCGTTTCAGCGTAGTTGTTGAATCAAGTTACCCCAAATCCTTCTATCTTGATTCCCACCACCATCTTGTGACTTAGTTTCCCCAAAAGCCTTCTTTGTTCAACTCTTCCCTCACCTCACCCATCTTTATCTTCAACCCAAATAACTTCACCAACAATCATCACTACCGCCATAGACATCTTGTCGCCGCCACCTCTGGGCCGCCACCGTCATCGTCGTCACCTCCGTAACCACCACTGCCATCGTCACCTCTGTAACTGTACCGCCATTAGTTCGCCTAAACTTTTCACAACATATTTCCACCACCATTACTTTGACAATCCAACTGTGATGAACTCACTTCCCTCTCCCTCGAATTAACAGTAAGAACGTGAAATTGTAGGCAAAAGATGGAGCTTTGATTAATTACTAATGGCAAATATGTTACAAGGAAACTATTCGAGAGGTTTCCTGCTCTCCCAAGCAAATGCTTAATACAGATTTCATGAATGCCTTTTTACTATGACAAAGCTACTTAAGTACCCCATCAATCCCCAAAAGGATCCCCCAACAACCCTGGTACTGGCCTGTGATGTCTGTTGCCTTAGTCAGGGTGCCCACCAACTTTGTTGTTGTTGTTGTTTTTCTTGTCCTTGCGTCTGGAGTAAGTCAGGAGTGTAGTGGGTCGCATTAAATGTATCACACCAACCCACCATAGCCAAACCCACAATGTCTTGTTACCACCTCCAAATCACAATCTACCTTGGCTCTACAACCAATACCACAAATTCCAAATCTTGCTTAGTTACACCACCACCATTAAAATCATAACTCACATTTACCAATTATTATAGATCTGATTGGAAGAGAGAGAATTTAAGAAAAATGGTGATGACTTTCTATAAAGAAAGAGAGAGAAAGACTGAAAGAGAGTGAGTGAGTGAGTGAGTGAGTGAGACAAACCCTTCAAACTTCATGGCATGGCAGTGATAATGGTGCCACGGTGATTAGATTCTACAGAGAAGTAGAAAGCAGGAGGAAGTAGCATTAATATTGGGTGGGTGGCCGGAAGAAGTGGGAAAGTTGTAAGTATAAACCAACAATGAAATGGGATCTTTTTCTTGTTTCCTTTCTTTTCACATTTCCTTTCTTTCCATTCTTGTGATCCAAGCAACCCTAAATGTTTTTTTTTTGGCATTGTTTTACATTTACCCAAAAATTCTCACTTGCTTAGGGTGCATTTGATTGCTCCTTGTCACTTTTTAAAGCCTAAAAGAGGAGTATAAAACCACAATCAAAAAGTTCATTGTGACACGCCGTCCCCTTTTAAGAGCTAACAACCTAAGAAATCTCTTTATGTTGATTATTTTCGCTTCATTTTGCATGGCTTCAATCATATTGCCATTGGATCTACATCTAATTTTTTTGGCTTATTCTTAAAATTTTGGTCCTGATGCTATTTCCGTGACCTTATAACTTCGTTTTGGCTCAAAATAACATCATTTGGACTCCGTCTTATGTATTTCTCAAATTTCTTCACGCTTTAAGCTCACATATGACGGTTTCTCGTCAATTTTCAGCCTTAATGAGTATAGAGTCCAAACACTCAAGCTTCAGTACCGATTACAAAGGAGCAATGGGTGTGCCTTATTGGGAGGGACTTTAAATTCACCTCATAAGCCTCGTTTTGCCCCAACATTTGTGTGCCTTCATCATATGGTCAGGGAACTTTTTTCCTTATTTGGAAATGTTGGTCCAAAAGTGCCTCCTGTCAATTTTTCATTATCAAATGACGAGTAACAATCTGTTGCTCAAGTTTCATATGAAGGCACCGCCTTGGTCTCAGAACGCCTACACTTGCTCCAGGGCACCATGCATGGGCACACATTGCCCCCATCTCAGAAGTGGTCATGGCACACATTTGGACCCACTTAACATTGCGATGATGAAGCAAGAGTGAGTTAGGCTATTAGGTACGTGGAGGGGATCTGTTATGGTGCATGGAATATTTTGGCGGTGTTGCTGGGTACAAATGATGGAGGTGGTGGTGATATAGTAAGAGAAATAGGGAAAGTAATGGGAAATTGATTATTCAATCCCACCTTCCAACGATTTTCTCATATAATTCATTTCGATTATTTTAGAATGATTCAGAACTAAAGGAGGGAAAAATAATGGACAAAATTTTGAAAATGGGAGAAATTGAAATACTTCATCGATCTTTTCCTGTGAGATAATCCTAAAAGCTTCTTCGTTTCATTTCTTTTTAATTAAAAAGTAATGCAAAGGTGAGATTATGTTGAGCTAACCACCGTTATGAATGTGTGATTACTCTTTTTTCTTTTTTCCCATGCAACTAATATGAGCCTTTATGTTACAAATTATAGGGCACGAGATCATTGAAGTCTAATCAAGAATCTGAAAAGCCAAATTTTCAATCAATGAATCTGTATCAAGATGAATTAGAAGGAGAAGACTATTTATTCAGGACCAATATCGATGACCTGGAAGATAATTGAGGAGGTGAAKTGGGAAGATAGTGGTGGCGTATGCTTGTGAAAAATGATTCTGCGATGTTGCTCTCATGCTAAACTGGGTAATGGCCAGGATCATGAATCACCAATTCACCATGCAACGTTACTAATTCTTATTTTTATTCACTTTCATATGAAGTACTGTAGGAKGTAGAATGATGTCTTTGCCTCTACTCTCCTTACTTGATCCTAGCTCCCAGCTCAATCGCGTTTAGGTCTTTAGGATTGATATTGCACAATTTTGCTTAGTTGGACAAAATATATACATCAGCATTATTTATTATTAAATTCATTTTTATTTTTATTTTTTGCTGTTTTTYCCCCTTTCATGTGATGAACTTTGTGTCTTTGTATCAATACTACCGTCAACTACAGGGTCGCTATAACAATGTGTACCTTGCTTAGTGAATATTGCTCAAACTAGACTGCTGTATTCTGCAGGAAGCTTTTTATGTTACCAAATGTAATTTTCGACCTTTTATGTAAAGCCTGTAAYAAGTAGTGATCCCTTTGGTGTTCCTCTTGAATTAGGAGTGTTCGGTTGTGACTTTTTTAATGGTATGAAATGAATGTGATATCTTGAAAGATATCAAATCATAATTCCTTTCTTCCCAAAATCTGTGGTTCTGCCACTGCATACTAGTAGAGGCGATGCATTTGACGTCAAGATGGGGCATGTTAGATCAAAGAGCATGCCTAAACTAATCGGATGACTACAAGAGGTGGAAATGCTGCATATAGTATATGATATATGCCATTTGATAGTAGAAGTACTATTGACAGAGACTCAAAGCAACAGCTAGTAGCCTCCTAATGTTATTTGTAACAGTAGGGAAATAAACTACACATACAACTTGAGTTGTCAGTTTTTCATTGGCTCGAATAACGAGGTTTAGTTTCCATTACTTTTCATTTTCCTCCCATTTTCCCCCTTCTTTTTTTGATTTATGGTGATGTATTCAATTTGTATCGCTCTCCTATAGTTGGGCCTATCAGCTCTCATAATTTTTGCCAACAAGTTTACTGTATATGTTTTTGTCCTATGAAGTTATTGATTAGATTGTTGTGAATCTTGTGAATTGTGATGCAGGATAGGAAAACCATCAGTTGCTTTTAGATGGTACGGATTATTCAACAAGCTATTATTGACGGGTGCGATCTAGTAAAGGTCTACTAGTCAGTAAATGAACATAAACGAGCTTATCGTAGAGCGAACGTGTCGGCCGTTCACTAGATTGCATCCTTAATCCGGTAAACCCCCTTACAAAGTAGTCATCACGTACTTATAAAGACAAACAAGTAAAACATCAAGCAAGCTAATTAAGTTTCTCACACTCCCCTCTCCTCAAAATGCTGTATGTTCTGTTTTTTGTAGTCAGTGGTTGCTTKACTGAAGAAACTCAAATGTCTTCTGAGGAAGATTACGTGCTCGGTAGTGATGTTAAGGAGCATGATGATGCTTCCGATCATCTCAGCGACGACAACAACAACGACAACGATTTCTTTGAACTGCATGACACCACCACAGACACCGATGGCGATGATGATTTCTCTCCTCAGGTTCTTTTATTTAGTATTCCTTAGTCCGTACATGCCTTTGAAAAATTGAAACTTTATCACCAGATCATTTGTTAGCTTGTTAGTTGGATTATGGCGTTTGGTTGTGTTGAGTTTATCAGGTCTCGTTGCTTCAAATTATTTGGCCACATTTGATTTTTTTGTGGCATGAATTATTTTAAAAAGTTTWCAAGTACTCCGTACATTATAATTGAAAGAATGTGACACATCAAATTGATCTTCATTTCATTAATTATTATCCATTGAAGAAGATTTTCCCTACTCTTGTACAAAAGTGAGGAATAATCTCAACTTTGGCTCGTCTTCTCGCGTTAATCCCAACTTTTGATTATTATTCAACTTTTGATTATTATTCAAATAATCACAACTTGTTGGGTGAACCTGAAGTGTGTGATATTTGTTGCTTTTATCTGCTTATCTCAATGTTTATTAAAACCTTCATCAAAATCACTGAGTTAATTGCTTTTCAGCGGCTAAATTGACAGAATTAAACTGAGACAATATTAATTAATAAATCAAGGATTAAATAAAGTGATGAATGATGATATTTACTACAAAAATTATCTACTAAGTATAGTAAATATTACACCAAAATGTGAGACTGAGTTGATGAGATAGTTAATCAATTGAAGGATTTGATATATCTCTATTAGCTTGTACCACAGTTTGTATAGATATAAGATAATATAAAGCTATTGTGATTTGTGAATATACATTAAGATCCTCTCCATGTCTTGAGAATTGAAAGATCGTCTAATAAACTGCATGTATTCTTTATATTTTTCTAATTTTTTAACGATGATGTTCAACAAATTTGAAGCCTTCAATACATGTATGCCAAGGCTCGTAATATACTGTGAATTTGCGATGTTATCCTTTCTTCCGGATCTTGCAGGTGATCACAAGAGAYTYTCTTTTGGCTAAACAGGTATTCCTTCCCCAGTTCCCCCTAGGATAGCTCTTTCAATCGAATTTCTTTTTTGCAATGCTTACTTGTCGAGTTAATTTCCGGGTCACTTGTCTTCAGAGGGATGTTTTGCAAACAGTAATGGACGTGTTAATGGTGGGAGAGAGTCATGCTAGAACTTTACTTATTCACTATCATTGGGATGTTGAAAAGTTAGTCACAATGTTCGTTGAGAAGGGCAGAGACCACTTCTTTGCGGAAGCTGGAGTTAAAATGGTGGTTCAAGGCCATGATCTTGGCACTTGCTCGTCTCCATCTTCAATTGTCTTTTGTGATATTTGCAGGGAGAACGTCCAGTGTAATGAGGCAACTAAAATGGATTGCCAACATACATATTGCAATGATTGTAAGTACTCTTATTTACTAAACTTGGCTCATGTGAAATCTTTTTTTTTTTTTTTTAAATAATCCTTATTTACTAAACATACATATTGCAATCAATTGCTAATGCATTGTCACATGTTATACTTGTTTATCTGTCATTCGTAGATTTACGCATAACACTGATGTCAAATGTATACTTCTTAGGCTGGACCAATTATTTCGACGTGCAGATAGAGGGTTATTGCAGGCGCATTAAGTGCATGGCTTACAAATGCAATAATGTTTGTGATGAATTTGTTATTCGGAACCTAATAAGCAAGAGAAATCAAGATCTAGTGAAGAAATTTGATCAAGTTCTTCTAGAGTCATACATTGAGGGGAACAAATTGATTAAATGGTGCCCGAGTGATCCTCATTGTGGAAATGCTATACGTGTTCATCATCGTGGTGTGCTCAGTGAGGTCAGGTGCAAATGTGGCTTAAACTTTTGTTTCAACTGTTTATCTGAAGCGCACTCTCCCTGCYCATGTCTGATGTGGGATCTGTGGAACAAGAAGCTGAAAGATGTATCTTCTTTGAGCATCAATTGGATCGCGGTAAATACAAAGAAATGTCCATCATGCTACAAACCTGTGCAAAAGGATGGTGGCTGCAAAATAATCAGTTGTGTTTGCAGAGAGCGTTTCTGGTGAGTGTGCTTTTCTCCTTCTTTCTAATGTTTGTTGATACGAGGTTTAAGGCAACAATTACAAGGTGATAACTTATGATAATATTTTTGTCTTTGCTAATTGTAAAACGATTATTGTTTTTCCTTATTATAGCTGGGAATGTTTGGAAGTGGTGATCGGCCATCATAATTGTAGTCATTCTCCTTGCGTTACTTACGTAGAATCACCAAATGAAGTTGAATCTGAAAGGAAGACCCTCTGCAGATACATGCACTATTATAAGCGTTTCAATGCCCATAGAGATTCTTTGAAGCTCAAGACTAAATTAGTGAAAATGGTAAGAGAAAGAATCTCTTCTTCTGAGAAACAAACAGGCCTTCAAGACTTTAGCTGGTTGGAGAAAGGAATGTGCCTATTATTCAGGTCAAGACGAACCTTGTCATGCTCATATGCCTTTGCTTATTACATGTTTGGAGATGAACTATTCAAGGACTACATGAGTAAGGAGGCGAGGATAATTAAACAGAATCTATTCGAATGTCACCAACATCAGTTGGAGCATAAAGTCGAGGAACTTTCGAGGTTGATAAAAGAGCCCTTTGATAAGTACTCTGTTGATGATATCATATTCATGAAATCAAAAGTGGACCTTTTGTGTAATGTTGTTGGCAACTTCTGTAGGTTTATGTGCGTATTCYGTCTACTTGAGAAACTACATAACAACTCTATTTTATGAAAGTTTTATCATCATATATAGCTAACAGCTAACCTTGATTTGACCTCAATGATGCAGATATGATTACAATGAAGATGATTTATCAGGCTGTCTCCCTTGCAACAATGACCATGACATCGCGCCATACAGATCAGATCGTGTTGAAAGTGCACATGTGCTTTCTGCTAACTGACTATCAAGTAACATGATCATGACGTTGCCACCAGAAGATGAAAGTAAATGGTAACTTCAATGCTCATTCTTGTTTTACAACTTGGTGATGGTAATTCAATCTGATAAGCGATAACCATAGCTGCMTGTCATCAGTTCAYGGAGTTTGTGATCTAACTTTCATTCCATTAAACTTAAATTTGTTTATTGTTAGGATGTCAAAGCATGACTGTGTTGTGTGCAGATCATTTTCCATTGTGTTTGAAACTTTGAATCGTAGATTAAGTTCTTTGCTATATATGCAGGATGTTTGATGGAATCATGTAAGCAGACGAATTGTGGAGATTCGGGTGAAGCTCAAATGACCTAACATCCATCAGTATTGGATGTAATTAGTGTCCTGGCATCTTWTTTTCTGTGTACAACGCGAACAACTTCTGAACAAGCTAATTAAGAGTCCTGGTTATTTTCTACTCTTAACCAGTTAATTTATGTAATTGCTGTTCTGGAATTCTTCTTCGTCCATTGTTGAACGAGGGTATCTCCAGGCCAGCATGATCGGCAAGTGGTGCAAAAACAAGGT
>SNQN01000011.1:14412-30665 GCA_008642245.1 Bassia scoparia | reverse complement strand
GACGCTAGTTAGGAACAAGAATCTTCACCTCATCTTTCTTCTTAAATTCTTCCTCTCCGCAGCCCTATGGTCAGCCGAGCGTCGCAAATTTTCGCATCTCCACTTCTTGTAGAACGCTGAAATCGGCCGGCCGCTATAATCTAATACCTCCAGCTTAGCGGAACCCAGTCGTCCACCCCCACTTCAAGAACGCTTAAACAATGAGTGATTTGTGAGGCCTACGAGTATCACGACTGGGGATGACTGTTCCTCATACTGACGATTAGAGAAGAAAATGAAAGCAACGCCCGTAGACCACTATGTCAGCGCCTCCTCAGTCATGCCGATTCAATCATTCTCGGAATCGCCACCAATGGAACAAGCCCACCTTATCACAGCTTCTCCACTCCAAACGTATGTACCCAAGTCTTCGACGTGACCAAGTCACCTTTTGCGAGTACAGTAGGCTTTTATTGTTATACGATTCCATTCCAGAGGCATATCAAAGATAGCGTCTCTCAACCATATCTGTCAAGAAATGAATAGTTTACTAACACTTAGAAATACAGGAATTGACTACTTTAATTAACAAAAATTAAAGAATTAATTAAATCGAAAATATGGAGGGCAACAAGTCATAGGCATTGTAAGGACTTTTTTCCAAGTGGTCCAAAGCGCAACATCTTCCCCGCAACAAGTTAAGGAGGTGAACGACCACTCGCATTGTTCGAAACAACAAATATACGGGCAAAGACCAAATTTTCGACTTTTGAGGAAGAGAAATGACAAAATAGGCAAAAATAAGGCTCTTCTCCTATGAGCATTCACTAATTCTTTACATTGTTCTAAGTGGTCAATAGTAACCTCAATAAATCGACTCGTGGCCAAAAACAATGTCAGAACGTTGCGTTTCTCAGTCCCATGAAATTCGAAAAATTATAAAGAATTTCCGATAATCGGGCGGCAAGGAGATGATCTATAGGCCAACAATATGGATTAATTTCTTCAGGCAATGGTGTGAGTTCATTATTATTAAACCAACGAATGAGTCCGAGATTCAAATTTATGCAGCAAGTTAAAAAAAGGCAATATCAATTTTCACGACTGACGTCAGAAACGCTTGCAATTTTTGATGGTCACGAATGTCCCTTTGACCGTGTGAGAATCACGTATCCATGGTCTAGAGCGATCAACTTGCAGCCATGCTAAAGAGACTTAGAGAAATAAAGTGTTTAAGGTTTAAGTAAACGACAAGAGTAGCGGTTTTCGACGGTACATAAGTCCAAACAGTCTGCATTATAATGCACTGCAAAAACTGACCAAAAAACCCCTAAGCTTGAGCGTATATACGCAGAATGGAGCGTATATACGCTGATTACAGAGCGTATATCGCCATAGCAGCGCCGTATATACCGATGGCACTGGCTGGACTTCCTAAATTTTTGAAAGTGAGTAATCACAGCGTAATACGCTACCTAGGAGGTATATACGCAGGGAGGACGTATATACGCTCCTCTGATAGCGATATTACGCTCCATCCTACGCCACAGTTCTGCAAACTTCGAATGGTTTTCACTCACTTTGGGTAATTTTACCTACTTTCAGCCTATTGCAAGAACGGGACGAGTGTTGTTATTCGGCAATAATGTGCTTCACGCACTCAAACGCATCTAGGATTGTCTATTTTTTGTGTTTTTTTTTGGAGGAAGTGTGGTACCTCCAATGCATGATTAGAGTTCCATGCATAACACAAACACATACATACAACGCATAATGCATCATACATAAGTCTCATAGTATACAAACACATGCAATTCAACATTCATACATAACTGGCATATCATAAAACCGTAGTTCATAGCTAAGGTTCTAGTTACTGAGGTGCTACCCCCGGCCACTACCCATCTCCTGAGTCATGAAGCGATATCTATCTCGAATAATTCTGGAGACATGATGATGGGCGTCGCCGCACTCGAGGAAGCATCAGGGAAGCATGGATGGCTGGGGCCCTGAAGCGGAGGAGGTTGAGACACGAACTGTGGATTCTGCCTTGAAAAGCAAACTGAGATCGAACTGGACCATGAAGAAGACTTGAGGCGCGACTGCTGACTTTGTGACTGAAATCAAAAGCAGGAATACAGTTATTCCAAACAAGCTAAGCAGAAACTTAAACAAAAAGCGCTGGGTGAAGGATACATTGCCAATCAGCTATGTCGAGTCTTCAAGTCCATTCAAGGAATCAATCCCCTCAGCAAGTCGCCTCCGATCGCTCGGTTAAACTTGAGCATCAAAGTGTTAACTCACCAAACAGAATGAAACATTAGAAAAATTTAAACATAATACTCACACTTCGGAAGTCAGAGTGGCAAGGATAACGGGTAGCTGCAGCTTCCTCAGGCGCCTCAACCAAGGTCTCTTGTACGTGAGACCGAATCGCCCAATCATAACTGAATTGTGAAGATCGGCGGAAAGGAACAACTCCATCCGCCCAAATCATGCATACAACAGCGGAAAGTGATTAAAATGCAGGTTTCGCAACAAACAGTCCAGAATACAAAGAAGGTGCAGTACCCTGGGGCGAGGAATGAACTTGACAGCAGGAGCCAGCGAGGAGCAACACTTCATTATAAGCCACACCCTCAGTAAGTAGAGAAGTATGATCAACGGCCTCAGAAGAGCAGTTTCTAAAGTACCCGCAGCAGGTTTGAATGCATCATCATTGCGGTGAGGATCTGAGGGACCACAGAAATCTCGGCACATTCCTCACACACAGTTTCACCCAGATAAACACCTCGTCAGTAGCGTCTTGAACACCCGGCGATCCGTCTGGAAGCGCTAAGCACCCAAACTGAAATCAACTCCGGAAAAGGAACGAAAAGTGCACCTATGATTAACAGAGCATGGGAATCACAAATATTGAAAGTGAAAAGGGAGAAACCAAGGGCAGATAAATCTACCTTGTGAGGCCTTCAGTTTGATCCTCTACGATGTCTATCAGAGCATCTTGGGCTCAAAGTCTGGCGCCGCGCCTACACACATAGCAGCGGATACTGTGGAGTCCCAGGAGGCTGGGGGCTAGAGGGCGAAGATAAGAAATAAGGCCCAGAGCTGCAAAGACATCACAAGTAAGTCAACACGTCAAGTGAAAGAAAGACCAAAGATACAAAGGGCAAAGTAATACCATCGATCACCCGCCATGGCGCTCTAAATCGCACCGTACCCGACAATCAATTGCCGGCAGCCTCATGCTCACAAGCAGCTGAGCAACGTAAACCGGCCTAGTCATAAGTTTGATACGACGTCCAAATCCCTCAAAGAAGAAGGTAACGCAATTGGCACGGTTTTCAAGCTCCGGCCGTACCACTGTGTCATCAACAGCAAGTGATGCGGCTCGCTGAGCCTCAGTAACATTGTCCATCGCACAATCCCTAAGTACCCCAGGCTTTACAGCTTCTCTTTCTTGAAAGGAAGCACAAATAGGTCCAAGCAGCTGAGGAGTTCCTCTGATAGTGTTCAGAGAAGGGTCAATCCCACAGGTTGCCTGAAAGTCACCGCCTGTGAGCAATAGAAAAGTCAAAGATGATAGTCATTTCACCCCACGGAAAGTGAAAATGTTTGTCGGTCCCAAACCACTCCAACAATGCAACGAAGATGAGAGCCCGAGTAGTCGTCATTGCTTTGATAGTCTCTACGAAACTGATGGAACCAGTATTCTCCATGATCCCATAAAGTCCGGATCGTGCGGGAGTGATCCGCACAGAAAAAGTTGCCACTCCGTGAGAGTGACCATATCCTCGCAGGCTCATATTTCTGCAAGGCAAACAACTCATAAATGACCACATCACCGAAAAGAAGAGAAAGGAACGATGCTTACAATCCCTGAAGACGGGCGAGACATATATGGTCTCCCTATGGCACCTAACTGATCCGGAGACCAGGATGCATTTCAGCAATTTTTCGAATGAAGAGTATGGACGCTGCTACTTCCCTAGAATCTCCTCCATAGTTCCCCATCTGAACCCTAACAAGAGAATACAAAACAATTAGGAAACAAATCGGCAGCATAACGGCTGATACATGGACAATACCAAACACCTAGAGTTATAGCCCTGCCATAGGAAAATCGCCTTAAGTTATGACCACAAGCATGCATTACACAAATGACTGGATAAATTCCTAAGTTTATTTGATAGTAGTGAAAACCAACATAAATGTGAAGAGCAAGCAAAGCAATTGGAAATTCAAGCATACATTACACAAATGACTTGAATAGTTTAAGGTCATTGTGTAGTGAACCAACAACATTGTGAAGAAGCAAAACAAAGCAATTGACATTCAGGCGTATACATTACATGAGTAGCTTTGGAATAAAGTTCGAAGTTGTCTGTAATGATAAGCACAACGATGGCATATCAAAGCCCACATACACGAATGGTTTGAAACAATGTTTTAAGCCATCGTGTATGAAAGCAGACGAGAATGTCATTGACAGAAATTCGGAGGCTAAAACATATGTTAAACAAGAAGCATATCGAATTGATTTCATATCAATAACACCATAGCCAATGTTGAGTTTAGCAACTGAAACAATGGTTGTCATGTCAATCATCAACATCAAGATGCGAGAATCATCAATTATGAGCTTTTGGTGGTTACTCAAGCATACAATGCATATTCAAAGTAGTTTCATCATATTCAAGCAAATCATCAAAGTTCAACCACAAAAGAAGAATTACATTCCAAAAAAAAAAAAAATCCCAAGCAAATCTAGGCAAATTCCAAGCATATTTCTTCAAACAAAAATTTGGCCAAATTGGACAAGAATCGGCAAAGAGGAAGGCTTGTTCTAGCAAACACTCTTGTTCAAATTCATCAGCTTCATCTCAAAATTCAAAGCAAAAACAAGCACAAGCTTAGGCATACGACAAAGTACACAATGCCAAACAATTGCAAGCACAAACGATGAGCAAATTCAAGCAGAGTGAGTCATGAAAAATAAAACCCCTAATCTGAAAATGAGACAAAACATTCAGAATGGAAGGGAATCTATACCCGAATTTGGAGTGATCTTCAAAGGGAATGGCTTCTAATCTTCTTTAGCTTGAATTTAAGCAAAATTTGGCAAGATTTTGTGAAGAAAAGGCAAGCAAAGGGTCGAAATGTTATGCAACAATTGGCGAAATGACAAAAACAAGAGCCAACTGGAATAATACCCCCAAAAGCCAGCGTATATACCTTGAAGTTCTGCGTAACGCAGATTACTGAGCGTATATTACGCACTTCAGCGATATACGCTCCACTTGAGCTCGTGCCTCTTTCTTTAGCTTGACGCGTTATTTTCGATCATTCAACGGTCGTTCAAACTCCCGGGATACAGGCAAACTTTCAAAAACCTTGCAAAATTAACAACATTACCCTCCCAAGCAGCAAAATTACCAAAATTACCCTAATTTGAGTAGAATCCAGAGTTCTTTTCAAGGCATTCAACGTCACATTTCAAAGAACCTCCAAGCTACACACTCTTTCTCGGGTTTTGGAATTCTTCTCCCGCTCCAGAAATTCCGCTCATGCTTTCGGGTCTACGATTTCTCCCGTACAGAAATCTTAAGCAAACATCTTCGGATTCTACGTATTTCTCCCGCTACAGAAATCTCAAGCAAATACTCTTTCGATGCTACGGTTTCTCCCGCTACAGAAGCAAAATCTCAGGCAATACATCTTTCGGTCTACGATTTCTCGCCGCTACAGAAATCCAGCACAGGCATCTTTGGGTCTGACCGAATTTCCTCCCGCATAGGAAATCAGCACAACATCTTCGGTCTTGGAATCTCTCCGCTACTGTAGGGCTCGCCCCGCCTTAGGGAGGGCGTTACCCAGCCTTCAGTTCATGGAGTTGAGCCTTGGAATCCGCAGTGAATGCGTTGGGGTGTGTCGTCGAAATGAGGGGATCGCCACCCGCCTATATAGGTTATTCACGGACGCCAAACATTGTGCCAAATTAATGGCCCCACGTCCAATCAATTAACCAGTGTGGTTCGGGGACATGGTAGAATCAGTCTGTAACCCAATTCGCCCGCACTGTACGGCCCTCTTTTTTAACCTCGTCTCAATTGTAGTTTACCAATAAATCATAACAATGAATTCAAAAGCTATGATTGACTTGAAAGCGCATTGATTATTAGGTGGGTTGCTATTATGACAAACCAAGACTTCTACAATGACAAGCGATCACTTGAGTTGTTAGTCAATATTAATAAGGTGCTTAGAAACGGTCGTCCTATTATTATCTGACTTTAATTTGACAAACGATTAAATCCGGTCTGTTTAAGCAATATATACAGGTGTTGATTGAATACTATATATACAACGAGACGCTGAAAACAGTTAGATAAGGCTATAAATGATTATGTTCTCCTCACCTTTCACTGAAACAATCAAATTTTAGAATAAAAAACTCAAAGGAGCCGCCTTTCGATTGAATTGCCTAATTGAGACAAACAACGAGTTAGTATGACAATAATAATTGTTATAACAAATGAAACCAAAACCATGGAAACAAAGAACATGTAAGAAAACCACATATTTACATTGAAAACCATAACAGTTGAGTTCTTACATTGCTTAATGAATTAAAACTCAAAATAATGGTTAATCCAAAGAAAGACAAAAGGATTTGAAAAAGAGTGAAGAAAGTGTTTTTGGTGAGTAATTCAGATCTATACCTTATTCTTGTGATTCGAATAGATCGATGCTTGATTGAAAACGAATGTGTTTTGATGTTTTGAGAGAAAGAATGATGTTCAAGCTATGTGAGTGTATTGAAGTGTTTGAATTGTGCGTGTAAGTCAAGTTCTCACTGAGCAAGCAGGGAGTATTTATAGACGATGGCAAAAATCGAGCGAAAACCCTGCCTATTACGCTGGAATGAGCGTATATACCTCATGGGACGTATATACGCTCATCCCAGCTTATACGCTCCAATGGCCTTTGTTTTGGCAAAAAACGTTTGTTGATGTGAGACGTAATTACGCAAGCCTGAAGAGCGTATATACGCTCCTGGTGAGCGTATACGCTCGCATCTTATATACGCTCCACTGATTTCTATATTCTTATCCAAAAACCTCGAATATTTCGATTCCTCCGATTTTATTCAGTATGTCCCTTGATCGACGCACTAGACACCACTGCTCTCAGCAAGGATTTCTAGAGATGTCTAGAAGGTTCCACATATTTCCGAGGAGTATTTTTCTAATTATTCACGTTGATTTTCTGCGTATTCGCGATTTAAAACATTGCAATTCATGAAAATCATAGAAAAATCAAAAAATAATTTAAAAAGCTTATTGGCGGATTCAGAAAAATGTGGAGACATGGATAGAAAACAAAAAGCACGAGATAATCGCCAGCTTAACTCGTTTGAACCTTTGAAACCTTATGAGTTTATCGAGAAACCGAAAGAAAACATGTTTGCCTGTATGTGACCTTTGCTCAATATCCGAGTACGACCTCACGTATTACCAACTTTCGTTTATTCAAAGCATCTTTCCGAGTCTGAACAAACGCGAGACGCGGTATATTTCATCACGAATTACTCATTTGGGGAGACACGATTTCAGGTGGTTCTACAGAAGCCCCCACTTGACTGAGTCTGAAGAGAAGACGATAGTTTCGAAGACGAAAGGTCAAAGTATTCGATTCGGACGGAAGGCAACTCAAGACGTTTGCGACCCTGGAGTTACCCTTTTCGCCGGACCTGCAAACAAAGGTTAGTTTTTACCGTGGTAGCCGGTCCCTGCGTTCGATGTGCTTGCAGGTGTCTAAGTCGTGACGCGGTCATTTCCCCGTTTGGCTGACTGGGAGAAATGCAAGTGCATCCCATGTTTTCCGAAGAAGACGGGATACAATACAGGTGCGTCCATGCTTTTCGAAATAAAGATGAGCATTGACTTAAACGAAGCCCTAATTCAGATTAAGGACCTTGACCGTTTGACGACATAGGTCTGTTTTTATGTCTAGCGAAACTGCATGCAATGTTTGATTGTAACTTGTGACCTGAGTTAGGAAAGTGGCAAGAAGTCATATGTTTTTGAAAGAGCTTTGATTCGATAGCCGTGTCCTTAGGTCTGTTTAGACATAGTTTGAGGAGATCATGAAAACTATTCAGTATCTGGTTGTAGACAGATTGAGAGAGAGTCTTATTATTCTGAGAGTTCTTTGAACAGTGCATGTCTAGGTCTGTTTAACATGATTCAAAAGTGTCTTTGAAATGGCTTGTCTAGTCTGGTCAAGACAGGAGTCTGAGAGTGTCTTCGAATTTGAAGTCTGGCTAGTCTAGGTTCGTAGACATGATTTGGAGAGCCTCACAAATCGAATTTGAAAGGTCTGTGTCTGGTTCTGATTCTAGACATGGTTGGAAAGCATGGAAGGAAGTTGTCTAGTTGGTTTTTGACATGGTTTGAGAGAGTCATTGAAAAGTGGCTTGTTAGTAATGTTCAAGACATGATTTGAATGGAGTCTTGAATTTGAAGAGTCCAGTCTAGGTCTGGTCTAGACAATGAATTGAGAGTGCTGTCTAGGTTTGGTTCTAGACATGGATTAGGATCTTTGAAAGTCTTGTCTAGGTCTGGTTTAACATGATAAGGACGATACTAAGAGTCTAATTCCTAGTATCAAGTGCCAATTGAAGAGTTTCATTTGAAGAGTGACTTAGAGAAAGGGGCATCTTGGACGAGAACTGTGTCTTGACTAACACTGGCGAGCAGTGACTTTGATTGGAAAGAGACAGGGTCCAAAAGTGATTTTTCAGATTTCCTCTTGAAGCAAAAAAGACTTGAACACGTAATTAGGGCCTTAGGAGACGAGGAGAAGCCCCAACTGGAAATAAGGAGGCTATGATGACAACAGCCCCCAGCGAGACTTTGAGACAACGTGCTTAACGGCTGAGAGTCAACATAGGGGAATGGATGGATTGCATGGATAGTCCCCAACAAGATGTACTGACCCAAAGGTCAGTGCTTTACCTTCTTCGGTATTGAGTCAATGAGTCTTGAAGGTGACAAAGAATGAAGCTTATGGTTCCTGAGAAAAAAAAGGTGTCAAATTTGTGGCTAAGGTCAATGATTGCTAGATGCTGGTTGTGCCTATGATGTTGGTTCAAACATTTGATTATGTCAGGTTCTAGACTGGCAAAACCATTATCGATTTCTTAGCAAGTCAAAGCACTCAAAAGCCTCAAAGATTTAATGTTAATGTTGATTGCGTCGAACCTCGAGAAGAGGCTTCCTACGTATTACCTTCGGAATCAACCAACGTAGTTCTCGTGAATGATTTTAACAAGCTCGTGTCGAGGGTTTTGTGGTTGTAATGTGGCTGATGGTTTGAGGTTGAAAAGCTTGATATTTACAAGTTCGTGACCCACGTGGCATGTGCTTTTGACTTTGCTTTATTGATTTGGCTTTAGCTTTGATTGATGGATTGATTTGCATTTGTGAAGACTTTTGGATTGAACTTTATTTTGCTTTTTTTGCCCATTTATTTTTCTTCTTTCTATTTCTTTCTTTTGCACGTGTCATTTCCTACGCACCGTTATGTCCAAAGGGTTAGTAGATGTGGGTATGAAGAAAGATAGGGTAAATGATAGTGTTTGTGGCTCAAAAGGTGTGCAAGGATTTTGATTTGATTTGACAAAGAATGGGAAGAGGGTCATTTTGTGAGCTGTGAAAGAAGCCTCCTGGGCATTGTTCAAATTAAAATAATTAATCTAGCATTGCATTAAACAATTGTGGCCAATGAGTGTTGAGACTTGCCATAGAATTAGAAAAATAATATTGCCAAAACAAATGAATCTTTTATTGAAGAAAAACTATGAAACGACATGGCTTATTGTAAAAAAGAGACAACATAGACTCAAAAACAGTGAATTGAAACGAATATAAGCTAGATAGGACACGATGACTCAATCTAAGAAGGCCGCATGATCATTAACCCACGCCTTGGGGTGACTCATGTTTAGCAAGTGGTTGTTGGATGATTCGATCTTATCCTTCGCCGCAGGAGAACTGGGAGGCGACCATCTTCAACCCATGTCATGAATCCTGTGCTTCAAAACGAGCAGTTCTCAGTGGTGACCCTTCCTTGTGGAACTTGTGCAATAGGCATTGGATTCCAATCCTAGATTTCTTGATCATCTGAAGGGTCTGGAGTGGTCCATAGGAGCAAGTGCACCTTTTGCAGTTGTCTATCAAAGTGCCGGCTCATAAGTCATACAATTGAAGAAATGTCCTTGGTGGTCCTCGAGGCCTGTTGTTGAAAAGCCAGTTAATGGTTTAGAGAGTTGTCATTGGTAATGTGGCTGATTTTGATCATATTGGAAAAGGAGACCACCTTTCTTGTTAAGCCCCGCGACCCTTAGACTTCTGGGCTTGAACATCTTCCTCAACTAGAGCAACCTTTGTTAGAGCCCAGTAAATGAATCAATGGGTGAAACTGAGTGCTCTCGATACTTGGGCTGACAGTTCTTGATGACATGGAACTTGATCTTCCCATGTCGGTCGATTGTCATTTGAGCGGGCTTCTCCTCCACCTATTAAGGAAAGTAGAGAAATTTTCTCTCTCACCTTGTTTGGGCCTCTAGTTCACGGGGACCGACAGGAAGCTGGGAATTGTAGCCTGTACGCTTTAGGAACTCGGTTGATCATATTCCCAATCATCGGCTTGGCTGATTCAGAGTCTTAACCACCTGGTATGGTGGGGTCCAGGAATAGGGAACACGAAGTGAATAGCTCTTTGCTCATTCCTTTAATGACCATTGATATTGGAAAGTGCGGAGGTAGGTCCTCTGGTCTTCATTCCCTTGAACAATGGGCAAATCAGTAATGACCAAATCTTAGAAGCTGGCCCTTAAATCTCATAATCAGCAACACGAGCCCTTGAACTGAGTTTTCGACATTCTCTGACCAACTCTTCTAGTTGGCCTCCACCCTTTTTTCGCGTCTCAGTCTTTGGGGAGGAAAGGTGTTCGAGCATCGTCTTCTCCTCCCCGTCAAGACTCGAGAGGTTTTCTGTCCTCTTTTCTTCAGCTCCCAAATGCTTCTTTTTCTTGGGCATCAGGCGGGATCACAGGACCAAGCTTTTCTAGAATGCGTTAAGCTGATGTTCGATTGTGCCATGAGTGTCTTGTTGATCAGGAGCGCGTCGGGTTGGCTTGCTTGTTACTCTTCTGGGCCCCAGAGACAATTGCGGTCTTGCTTATCTTGCTGAAATCAAGAAATACACTTTAGAACAAAAGATTGAAAACTCGTAAGAACAAACCTAACTCAGTTTTTGGTTCTGGACTTAAGGAACTAACTCGAAAGTAGACTTGAATGGCTAGACCTAAATCTGATTTAAGTCTAGATCGAGAAAGATCGAACCATAAATGGGCCTATTTCAGAATTAAGACTCTTGACCTACGAGACCTTGAAATTGAATGGCGCTAGGTTGAGTCTATGATCAACCTAGTTCAGTTTAAGTTCATGAAGAAGTTGAAGTTGAAGCGAACCTAATTCAGATTCAAGGCTTCTGGGTGACCCTAATTCAGACTAAGGCTTCTTGAAATTGGGAATTGAATTGCTAATTGATTGAATTGATGAACCTAATCAGTTTAATGGTTCAAAAGAGATCGATCTAAGTCAGATTAAGACGCTTGGATTGAAACGACCTAAATCAGATTCTAGTCGAATGGCAGTTTGAGATTGAATTGGATTGAATGGCCTAATGGATCAACAAACTTCATGTCTTGAACCAGGAACCATGATAAGGACTGGTTAGTGGTGGCTAAGAATTTGACTGACATGAAGACACAAGTAACAAGCACATTGATTGAGCACAAAACCAAATTATTCACTTAAGGTCAGGATCATAAGTGAACTATACGTCGGCTTGGTTATAGTCTGATAGTTACCAGCCTAGAGTAGACTGGGTCCAATTTCACCACCACAATATTGATTATGCCTGTAGTCCCGCTTATATAGCACGCATCTCGTAACACGTGCATAGCGGGATGCTGGGAATAAGCTTTACCTAGCCATTTGATCAATTAACCACATGCAACCAAGATAAAATCCCGCTTAATGGTGACCGAGCATTAGAAACATGCCTATTGAGATCAAGGTGCCTAAGACATACCCCTATTCGAAGGGTCACAAGCAAATTCAATGATTATGATAGGAACTACGAGACTTTCAAGTCTGCCACCTCCCAAATGGTGATTATTCCCCAGTGAGTCGCCAAAACGTAGGCTTCGCCCGCCTTAAGCAAGGGCGTTAAACCTCAGCTTCATTGTCATGAGTTGAGCCCATGAATCCGCATGTGAATGTCTTGGGTTGTGTCGTCGAATTTGAGGATCGCACCGCCTCATATAGGTTATTCAAACGGACGCCCCGAAACATTCGTGCCAAATTAATGCCCCACGTCCAATCAAGTAACAGTCGTGGGATTCGGCACTGTACGAATCAGATCGTAACCCAGATTCGCGATGTAGCGGCCTCTCTCGGTCTCATTGTAGTTCAATTAATCATAACAATTGAATTCAAAAGAGCCTATTGATTTGAAACTGGAAAGCGCATTGATTATTAGTGGTTGCTTTTATTGAACAAACCAGACTTCTACAATGGGACAAGGCATCACTTGATTGTTAGTCAATGTATAATAGTGCTTAGAAAACCGAGTTCGTCCAGGATTATCTGACTTATGTGACAAAGAATTAATTCCGGTCTTGTTTAAGCAATATATACAATGGATTGAATATATATACAAACGAACATGAAACAAGGTTGTAAGGCATAATAATATTATATGTGTCCTCCTCACTTTTCACTTGCAAACAATCAAATTTTAGAATAAAAAGCTCAAAGTAGCAGCCTTTCGATGAATTGCTATTTGAGACAAACAACGTTAGTTATTACACAATAATAATATGTATAACAAAATGAAAAACCAAAACCATGAAACAAAGAAAACATAAGAAAACCTACATATTACATGAAACCATTAACAAGTGACGTTTCTACATTGCTTAATTGAAATTAAAACTCAAATAATGGTTATCAAATTTAAGAGACAAAAGATGAAAAAGAGTGAAGAAGGTTTTTGCGTGAGTAATCTCGATTATACCCTTATTTCGCTTGTTGATTCGAATAGAATGATGCTTTGAATTTGTGGAAAACAATGTGTTTTGGTTTTGAGAGAAAATTAGATGTGTCAAGCTAGGTTTTAAGTGTATTGAAAGTCGCTGATTGTGCGTTGTGAAGTCAAGTTCCTTCGGACTGAGCAGCAGGTATTTATAGAGCACGAGCAAAAATCGAGACGAAACACCTGCGTAGTATACGCATGGGATGAGCACGTATATACGCTCAATGGGGAGCGGTATATAACGGCTCATCCCAGCTTATATACGCATTCACAATGAGCCTTTTGTTTTGGCAAAAACTGTGTATGATTTGAGCGTATATACGCAGCCTGAGGAGAGTATATACGCTCCTGAATGAAGGATATATACGCCAGCATCTGCAGTATATACGCTCACTGATTTCGTTATCTTAATCCAAAAACCTCCAAATATTTCGATTCCTCATTTTTATTGTGAATTTCCCTTGATGTCACTGCTACTATGACACCCTTGCTGCTAACCAAGACACTAGAATGTCTCTAAATCGTTTCATAGAATTTCCACGTTATTATGACGGGTCATGCCGTATTTTGTCTAAATGACTATATATCAAGCAAAGTTCTGCGATACTTCTGTATGTTAAGAATCTCAGAAGCATGAAATTGTCAAATGAAAATTGCATGATAAAAAATTCAGAAACTAAATATTTTTAGATACTTTTAAAGATATGGTCGTGAGTAATATTCTAAAGATAATAAGGTCCAACATGTATACAATAGTAAGCATAAATCATAAGTCACAGAGGGCTTTGATCTAAGCTATTCCGACTTCAGTATACATTTTAAATATCTTTGTTATTTGAAAACCTTTAATGTAATATCCGAAGTATGTATTCTGAGCAATTTATCGAGAAACCGAAAAAAAATGATGTTGTTTTTGCCGCGCTTTTCAATTTGTCTCAATCCTTTGCGTCAATAATTGCCGTGTAGTTACGAAACCCTTCTAGACGATTACTGTTCTCAGATAACATTTCATTCTGCGTTGAGTTTCATCGAGACAGCGATCATGTTTTATTCTGCATCAGTAGAGCCGGAAAACAACGGGACGCATTGTGGCTGGTATAGTGTCAGTCATGCATATAATGCATTCCCTTATTTGCGATCGAGCAACATTTTGTTCTATAATAGTTGGCCTGCGCATCACAATTCTTATACATGAAGTTTCGTTCAGCAACCATGCCGCATACCAGCGTTGTTATACTAGTGATCATTTAGACGAGTCCTGGTATTTTTACTCTTAACCAGTTATTTATTAATGTCTGTTCTGCAGCTCTTTTGCAAGACGTATTTCTGCTTCACTACTTCAGCGGTATGCATTTGTGCGCAGACAGATTTGCTCATCCCATGTAAAGTGCAAAAACAATTCCCAGGCGTAAGCAGGGTGAGTACGGATCACGTGACTATCTGTTATTGGTAATCCGATTACACACGGTATAATCACTATGTTAAATTTTGCAGGCAGTAACTCGGACGAGTGATAATGAGGGATGTCGAATATCTAATGCACTGAAATATGTTTTTGCTAATCATAAGCTCTTACATTCACAATTTGTCATGTATCACACGTTGTCTAGGAATCGAAGTCATCGTTGCCAAGCGTCCTAGACCGGACTCAGATCACCCTTAATATGGCCTAAGGCGGTAAGGCGCTATTGTTTATAACATATGAGGTCATGAACCATAACAGTACTTCAATTCATATAAACAATAAGTAACTAAATTTGTCAACAGCTTTACAGAGTTACATTACCTTTAAATGTATCTCCTCCAAAAACCAAAATTTTAATTTAAAATTCGTATTTGATCTATAACACTCCTCGTTGGCCCAGATCAATCACACCCAACTTGGATTCTAATACCATGTCAAACAGGCATGGGCTGTGTCGGTCACGGGGAGTGCAAATCCACATCACAAAATCAAGGAGGTTCCACCTCAAAATCATACGACAATGAGGAGAGTAGTCCCTTAACCTTATATAGTAGTCTCAACTCTCGAATTCTTTTGATGTGTGATTTATCACCACAACACCYCYATTAATTTCAATGTGRGACAACACATTCACTCACATATGGGTTGTTCACGSATTCAACATATTTCCACCAAATTATTTTTAATTTTGTCTCATGCACARCACTACGATTACATCTTACTTGAGTATTAGTATTCAATTATCACTTTATCATTAATGTTGGGTCTACTTTGGTCTATCATGCGTCTTCTGAAGTCAAACATGTAGACCTACCATTCCCATTTATTTATTCAACATATTAGTATATTGCACAATCAATCTTGCYCAAGATGCCAATTAAAGGGACTAATAATCTATTATTGTATTYTGGAGATTAAATGATTAATGTTTATTTCCTCTGTAACAAATTGCACAATRCTTWCCATTTTTTAGCGTATGTAAATGAGTCGCTAAGACAATGTTATAGAAGTTATTCAATYTTAAAKTTTGAGTACCACCTATAAAACATTAATCAACTTAACTAATTGACATYTAAARCGTCRTACATACGTTGGCATATTACATGCATGTAGTAAAAGAAAAAAACTTTTGTTGGCCTTTGACCAGAAGAGAAAAGTAAGAGGGACTACTTTGGGTCATAGAGATGAGGAATTAGACAATGAAAGCCCACCAAAGGGCAAAGGCTAGTAGTGTAGTACTTTCAAATAAACGTACTTCATCCGTTTCAAAAACGATGATAACAAATGAATGTTTACGTATTTTAATGAAGTGATTTAACAATGTAAACGAATAAATTAATCAAAATAATTTTAACACAATGAAAAAATGAAATAATAACTTAATTGTGTTAAAATTACTTTCATTAATTTGTTCGTTTACATTGTTAAATCTCTTCCTTAAAATAAGTGAAAATTAATTTGTTGTCACTATTTTAAAACGGAGGAAGTACAATAAATTGGTTTATCTTACCATCGGAATTGCCAACTTTCAGCCCTTTTAAGGTAATTCCTTTTATCATCCTTCCTTTTGTTTTGGGGGCATTTTGTAACCAAAGTAATCAAGCTTTACTGTAATTACATATGCATCTATTTCTTTCTT
>SNQN01000010.1:348152-375219 GCA_008642245.1 Bassia scoparia | reverse complement strand
CATAGTGGGAGTACTTGATTATTGAATTTCTAGGATACTTGCCGCCAATCTTACAACCACACTTTAACATTGAACCAAATGAAACTAAATTGAACTGAAGTAACCTACTCGATAGGCACGCCAACAGGTGTGGACCCAACATGAAGGCACGTTGGCAGGCCTGCATGTAGGTGCAAACTTTTTTTTTCGAGAAAAAACTAGAAGATATAAAAATTATAAGTAAACACTGTGGGCTGGAAGGACATGAGGTTGGACTGGGACATGAGGCCCTCATGACATTTTCAAACGTGGAACGAGCTCGAGCAGACAAGACATTACGTATTAGCCTGCCTAGGCAACCCCGCCTAGGCCACGAGACCTGTTGGCTTGCACAGCGGTTGTCCTAACATGGTCCTATGCCCACTTTAAGTTATATCAATCTATTTTTATTTCCTAATTTCAATAGGCCAATATTTATTGAACCAAATAGTTTTTATTCTCGATCCTTTATTGTAGGCCAAAAACTAACCCAATAAATTGTAGTGTAAACAATCTTTATAAGATTATTATATTTACTAATATAAAAAAAAAATTCTTGAGTTTTTTCTCGCTTTGTCTCTTTTTTTTTTCAAACCTGTTCATTTGTCATGTTGCATAGTGTTCATGATCAATCCAACTCTAACCATGAATAACTAAAAATTTTTATTCTCAAAAATAAATTTTTTATGAATAAAACTAACTTTAATGATGTAATAACCTCAATAATTCTCCCTTTTTCCTCTGAAATTTAATGAAGATACGAGAGAACTATTGACATTTATCGCCACGTTGAAAACGTTTTGGCTTATTTAGAATATTGCAGCGGAAAATGACTAAACCAAATAACAAAACTTTTAGGAAATCTATCATCATAAAAACTCATAAGCATTGCAATTCATAATATATTATGTTCAAAAGAATAGTATTAAAAATTAATCATAATAATTTAAGGTTTAAACAATTATAAAAAAAGATTAAAACAAGAGGAAGAAGAAAGAAGAAGGGGAAAGAGGAGGACGCGCAACTGGCGCGGTGGGTGGCCGGCCAACGGCGGCAGCAAGGGGCCAGCGACGGTACAGCAGGGCAGCGAACACGCTTCCTCTCTATCGCTTCTTTTTTTTTTTTGCTTGAATGAGGTTTACGTGGAAAGAGATGAGGAAGAAAAAATAAAGCCATTTTGTTATTTAGGTTTAGTTAGATTAATTTTGAATATCTTTTTTTAATTAATTTGTTTGGATAAAAGAAAAGATAAATTTCTATCAAATTAAAATTCAAATAAGAATATATAATACCTTTTACACAAAATATAATTTAAAATGAAAAATATGCTTTTAATAAAATATATATCTTTTAATAAGATAAATCGTAATATATTTAAGAATTTTAATAATTTTTGAAATTACGGGGATTACAATTACCCTCTTAAAAGAAGTTTCGTCCCGAAACTTGTCCCCAAGATCCACAATCTCTCAGCATAAATTCCATAAGGAAGATAATTGTATTGCTGTAAACTACTTTGTGTACAAAATTAATACTCCCTAACATACTTGACTGCGATTCACACATTTTGTAGTAGTAATCAAATAAAAACATGCCACTAAAAACCGAATAGTTAAGTAAACTCGAAGTAATAATTGACAAAACAGACAGAACAGGGCAAAACTAAGCAATAAATAAACAAAACAGGGCAAAAGCGCGAAATTATTCGCATTCTACCCCCTTAAAAGAAAAGAGTACGTCCCCGTAACTCACCTCAACAACAAAAACTCACCCAACACAACTCAAGATACTTCTTCATTCCAGGTTTCCTTGTTGCTACAGTATTGCGACTTAGTAAGACCAATAATGACTCAAATTGTACCATTCTCTCCATCTTAGTATTGGTAAACCCATAACCATGTCCATTAACATTGAATCCCACTCCCACTCAGCTCTGCGGGTTAACCTTTGGAAACGCACTCAGCTATCTCTCTTTTCATGTTCAACCACTAAATAAACTCCTTTAAGTCTTTGTACAATTATTCCCTTACAGGGTCCTTTGTCTTAACTCACCACAATTTTATGAACACATAATCTGCCTTTAAATAAATAGCTTCCATCCTCATTAATTTTAATTCTACTTTTAGCACAATTTCTCACTTGTTCCTAATCCTCTGCAAAATTCAACAATACATTGTTGTTCCCTAATTACATCAAGTATGGATGCTTAATTGCATAGCACTCAACTCTATATCACTTTCATATTCCACTACAGAACACAACTAAACCATGATTTTATGCATACTTTACACTCACAATCCTTCAGTTCACCGGTAATGCTAGCATGATGCGGTTGTCAGCCGCTCTTTAAGGTTTGGAAAGCTAACTTGCACTTTCTCATCCTACTTAAATCTGTGTCATTTTTCAATAATGGGTCATAGGTCCCGCAAGTTTTTAGAAATCCTTCTCGAACCCCCTAAAGTACTCAGTTAATCCCATAAACTTCAAAATCAAACATCTCACAATCTTAGGCATGTGTCACTCACTAATTCCATAACCTTTACAAATCCATAGAAACACCCTCCATAGAAATAATATGCCAAAAAAAAAACAAACTCTACCAACCCAGACTCACATTGAAATAAATTGGCAAACAATTTATGACTTCGAAGGTCTCTAGGACAGTCCTCACGTTTTAAACATGTTCTTCCTCATTCCTCGAATATACCAAAATATTAATACAACAACAACCATAAACTTGTCTAGTACTCATGAAACACTTCGATTCATTAGGTCCATCAAGACTCAAGCACTAATTAACCCCAAAAGCATGGACCATAAACTCACAGTCCATAACGTGCCTAAGACACTAAAATCCCAAAGAATTTTTTTTTTCTAAACAAGATCCGAAACTTCCCTCAAAAGTCATACTTTATATTGCTTCACTAGTCGCTCACCCTTTAATGCGACTCATCTTTAACTCAAAGACACGCTTCCTTTCAACTTATTCACTAAACAATATTCCGTGGCGTGGGCACAAAATAAGCAGGGAACCACACACTTCGGTTACGAATAAAACTCCAACAAAAAAAGGTAGAGAAAGAAATTGTGAACGACATTCAAAAACCTTTCACCTTCCATCCTTCATGATCCCAAACACTTATTCATGGCATAAAATCTATGTTCCAACTCCAAAGGAAACTATAATTATTCTTTCAAGTGTTACAACAACCACGACTTTTCGTAAAATAAAAAAAAAGTTTTGGATCGGAATTAATGGATTATGCACTAACGTACGCTTTCGGCACCTCCGAACATCAAGGCTACCATATAAAATGAAACATGCTCTGAATAATGACACCTAAGAACTTAAAATACATTGGAACATTACCCAACTATGCTTAACGTAACAATAAACGAAATATCCTTCACGCAAAACTTGCTTAACCTCGATGGTTACAACTAAGAAACTCACGAACTTTGACCAACACTCATAATCACAATAAAATAATAACTATCAGCACAATCATTACTAAAAAGAGATACATCTCAAGGGAAGACAATAAAACTAGTCTCGATCTAGTTCCAACAAAATTCTACCACCAATAATTTCGCGCTTTTGCCCTGTTTGTTTATTTTTGCTCAGTTTTGCCCTGTCTGCTGTGCCTGTTGTCAATTATTACTTCGAGTTACTTAACTTCGTTTAGTAGCATGTTTTATTTGGAGTACATAACTACAAAGTTGTGAAATCGCGTCAGTATGGTTAGTGAAGTATTATTTTAGTAACACAATAGTTTACAGCATACAATTATCCTTCCTATATGGAATTTTGCTGAGAGATTGTGGATTTGGGACAAATTTTCGGGATGAAACTTCTTTTAAGAGGTAAGAGGGGTAGAGTAATCCCCCGTAATTTCAAAAATTTATTATATATATTTCTTATAAATAATATACGATTTATCTTATAAAAAGATATATATTTTTATTTAAATGCATTATTTCATTTAAATTATATTTTTGTGTAAAAAGGTATACTATATTATATCTTATTGAATTTTTAATTTATGATAGAAATTTTATCTTTTCTTTTATCCAAAACAAATTAAATTAAAAAAAAAAATATTCAAAATTAATCTAATAAACCTAAATCAACAAAATGGCTTTATTTTTTCTTTCCTCATCTCTTCACTGTAAACCTCATTCAAAGCCAAAAAAAAAGCATAGAGAGAAGCATGTTGCGCTGCCCTGCTGTCCCGTGCTGGCCCTGCTCCGCCGTCGTCCCGCCACCCACCGCCGCAGTTGCCGTCCTCCCTCTTTCCCTTCTTCTTTCTTCTTCCTCTTGTTTTAATCTTTTTCTTATAACTTTTTTAAACCTTAAATTATTAATGATCTAATTTTATACTAATTCTTTGAGCAAATTATTATGAATTGCAATGCTATGAGTTTTATATATGATAGATTTCCTAAAAGTTTGTATTTGGTTTTAGTCATTTTCCGCTTGCAATATTCTGAGTAAGCCAAACGTTTCACACGTGGCAGATAACATGTCAATAGTTCTCCGTTATCTTCAATTAAATATTTCAGAGGAAAAAGGGAAATTATAGGAGTGTTACAGATGGTATCAGAGCAGGGCCCATTCGTGTTTCTTCTCGTCCTTCGAGGACGCAGGCTTCCTTTCAAGGGTAGGTGTCATGGAACTAGGTTCATCCAACATCAAAGTTGAGGAGAGAACGAGTCTATTATATAGAATGTATCGATTCCTCAACTAGTAGAGGCCTTTTGGGTGGGTCACAAGCTCACACTAAAAGCAAATCCTTGCGGCTAGGCCAAAGAGGACAATATCTACTAGTGGTCTCTGTTCACACCAAGGGGTGTTACATTTAACGAATCTTAGACAATCTCATTTGTCTATTTTATACATTATAGATTTGCCCAAAAATATATCAAAATTTACTAATTTTAACACTCAATAAAAGATTGATGACTAAGAAAAAATATATAAGCCTTCCGATGGTTCTTCGAGATCAGATAATAAATCAAAATTTCAAGGCATGATAGATCGTGGTTATAAACCTATTCAATTAATAAACAAAATGAGGAATGTTAATAATACGAACCAGAGATTCAACATCTCTTAGAATTTCACTCCCAAGGAGAAACGAATAACTTGAGCTAGCATATTCCAAACTTCAATTATAAACGAATCATTGTATTAGTTTCAGATTCGGCCGTCTTTATGAACTTATGATTTAATCTATCAGCTAACATTCCCATATAAAAAAATATCAAGATATAAAAAAAATACGAGAAATTTCTCCAAATAGGCAAATATTCTACTAATTCAATTAAAGTACCAATTATTCCAGGCGGATGCGCACTTGCCTAGTGTCACTTGACCCCACTTGAAACCCAAAAATAGTAAAAATTTTGTTATAGATTGGTGAGATCAATTTAATAATGCTTTAGACTAAATTAACAAATTACCTTGCATTAAACATAATTAAATTTATTTTATCTCATATAATGATTATTTTTGATCGCAACTAATATTGTTATGCTTAATCATTGTTTTTGAATATGTAGTTACAAACAAATACATATTTATTAGATAGCAATCAGTTGTGGCTAATTAGACGTATAACCACAAATACATCCAAGCCATCCATCCACACTCGACATTTTAGAGACGCAATCAGGCATAATGTTTCACACGGGCCCTACAAATCGCGCACCTAGTTTATCATCTACGTTCTATCTGAGTTCAGTACAAAAATCAAAATTTTAGTTCTTGAAAAATTAACAAAAATGAAAGAGAATCTTCAAAAAAAAATGGAAGAATAGTTGGTTGGCCGGGATGATATATGATTACTTTAACAAATCCGAGGTCACACGCATCGCGTTCCAAAATATTCTCGTTAAATACTAAATAGATATTTAGTAAAATGTAATTTTTGATATTAATGAACTTTATTATTAAAATCATCAAATAAGAGTTGATCGACATGACCAGTATATTAATGATTTATATAGTGATGGTATTCTCGTAACACACTATATAAAAGTTTTAATGTACTTTAAATTAGTATCATATAGGCAAATACACAGACATATAGGTGGAGGAGGTGCAAAAAATTAAAAATATTAGATTAATTTTATCTTATTTCTTACTCGTTTATTCTAAAGAAAATATTAATATAAATTATTTTGATATATTAAATATATTTGATTAAATAGTATTTCATATGTTAAAAATATAAGTCACCCCATTATATGTAAATCATAGACCCTACATCTTATAAAGATAAATAATCATTTAATATATTATCTACGGAGTAACTCGTATATAATATTCTCGTGAATCGTTTAATATAACAAATATATTCATAAAAAAAAATAGTCATCGTAATTTGTTGTATAAGTATTCTTAGAATAATAATTTACACATAATAATCGTAAAATAATTATTTATACTGAATACAACTTATTGAACTAAAGTACGGAAGATAAAAATATTTGCAAGTAACAGTCGCCTCTTCTATCACATCGCTGCTTCTTCACACTATTTTGCGAGGGTTCTATCAATCTGCAATAGTTTTGAAGTGTCTGATCTACTTGAATCGAGTTCTTTTTGAAATGTATTAAAAGTACAAATCTGTTGTGATCCCGGCACTAATCTCCATCAAACTAAATGATGATAGTGTTGTGGCGAGACGTCTGGATGGCATGCTTCAATGGGGTTGAAGGTATAGGCGATGCGACCTGTGCTTGTGACTACGGGTAAAAACATGTGGTGGAGATTTCGCCTTTGGGTGGAGGAAAAGATATACTTAAATTGTGTGCGATATATTTCGTAAAAGTAGTAGTTCTTATAATTTAGAAAAGTAATTGTGATATTTCGTAAAAGTAGTTCTTGTATTTCATAAAAGTAGTTCATTTTTTTCGTTTGATTGTTTTCTTGTTTTTCATTTTTTTTGAAATTTTTGCTGTACAGATTGCTGCAAAGATTGAAGAAGGAGAGAGAAGACGAAGATTGGAGAAGGAGGCAGATTGCGGCAGATTACTTTTTAGGGAAAATTGTTAGGTTTTGTTGTGGCCTTTTGTACTTGTACTATTTAGTTTTTTAAAAATGTATGGATTGCCAGCCACACCAAATTTTATGGTGTGGCTGGTTTCACAGAAAAGCAGCTGTAAAAAAAAAAAAAACTTCTTGAGTTATTCTCGCTTTTGTCTTCTTTTTTTTTTTTAAACATGTGTCATGTCATTTTGTGTAGTGTTCATGATCAATCCAACTCTAACCATGAATAACTAAATTTTTATTTTCAAAAAAAATAATTTTTTTATGATAATAAACTACACCTTTAACGAATCTTAGACAATCTCATTTGTCTATTTTATACATTATAGATTTGCCCAAAAATATTATCAAAATTTACTAATTTTAACTCAAAAAAATGATGTAAGTAAGAAAAAAAGAATTAAAGCCTTCCGATGGTTCTTGATATCAATAATAAATCAAAATTTCAAGGCATGCATCATGTGTATAAAACCTAGTTCAATAATAAACAAAGAGGGGAATGTAAAATTACGAACGCGAGATTTCAAACATTCTTAGAATTTCACTTCCAAAGGAGAAGACGAATAACTTGAGGCTAGCATTATTCAAACTTTCAATATAAATCAAATCAGTTGGTTATAGTCTTCAGATGTGGCGTTTTAGACTTATGATCTAATCTCATCCACAACATTCCCCATATAAAAAAATAAAATACCAAGATATAAAAATAATACGAGACAATTTTACTCGGCCAAATAAATATTCTCTATTCATATTAGTACCAATATATAGTCCAGTGGCGGATGCACACTTTGCCTAGTGGGGTCACTTGACCCCACTTGAAATCCAAAATAGTAAAAATTTTGTTATAGATTGGTGAGATCAATTTTAAAAATGTCTTTAGACTAAATTAACAAATTGACCTTGCATAAACATAATAAATTTATTTTGATCTCACTATATATTATTTTTTGATGCGCCACTAATATTGTCTGCGTTATCATTGGTTTAAGTATTGATTACAACAAATACATATGTTATTAGAAGCATCAGCTGTGGCGTAATTAGACGTTGGACCACAATAATACGATCCAAGCCATCCATCCACTCGACATTTTGAGACGCAATCAGCATCTGTTTCACACGGGCCTACAATCGTGCACCTAGGTTTATCATCACCTTCACAAATTTAGTAAAAAAATCAAAATTTTAGTTCTTGAAAATTCAACAAAAATGAAAGAAATCTTCAAAAAAAAAAAAAATCAATTCGATTCTTTCAATATGAAATGCGAGGATTAAATTGATATTTGATCAGATGGCTCCAACTCCATTTTTGATCCTAGTGGTCAAGATAAGAGTTCGAATCCTTATTTATACTCCCCTCCCCTGTTGTAAATATCTACCCGCCCTTGTGGCTCTCTTGCACCAAAAAATAAAAAATAAAAAATTGATCTTTGATTAAAGAGTCCTTAATAGAAAGTAAAATAATTCTAGCATAATAAGGGTTATTTTTTAAGGCATGAATAAAGGGAAAAGAAGAAAGAAAGAAAGAAAGAAAGAAAGAAAGAAAGAAAGAAAGAAAGAAAGAAAGAAAGAAAGAAAGGGTTTTAAGGTTATGTACCATTGCATTGAGCAAAAAAGATGAAAGCTACAAAAAGAGCAGAAATAAACTGAAGTTTTGAAGATCTCATTTTTTAATATTCAGCTTATCACTTGTGCTTTTGACAAATCAATTTGAGTTTTCATTATATGGTGAATTAGTTATGTAAAAGCTTGTAAACAAAAAACCCATTTTGATCACAACTTGAATGTGATCACAAAAGATTATCATGGACGTTATTCTACACCAATAATAAAGATGTGATCTTACCTAATATTCAAAAATTATAATTTTCGCTAGTATGCAACTTTAGATATTAATGATATAAAACGTACGGTGACAAACTTAATAAATTGTTGCAACAAAAAATGTATCATGATCAAAATAAAATTATCACACCTAATGTATAATAAATTAAATGTGACAATTATCGAATCATAACTCTAAATATAATATAAACACTAAAAAAGCAAAAAACAGTTGATGATATGATTGTAGACACAACAAGAAAACTAGTCATTACCGACCGTCTAAAATAAACCAAAAACGGTCGGTAAAAACGCGGGAACGGTCGGTAATGGATTTACCGACCGTTTAGGGTCGGTAACTGACGGTCGGTATGTGTATGGTCGGTAATTTATGGTTTACCGACCGTTAAACGGTCGGTAAAAGGTTGTCGGTAAAAGGTTACCGACCATTTTTAGTAACAGACGGTGATTTCCGTCCGTCTGAAATGGACGGAGATTACCGACCGCCACACGGTCGGTAATGGTGTAGATTTGCGACCGTTGGCGGTCAGAAACCAGCTTGTAGGTAAATTTATTTACACGAAAATATGGCATGTTAATGTTTACCGACCGTTAAGTCAACTTATTTGACTTTGGTGAAAAAAAAAACAGAATGTTTTCTGACATGACTGTCAGAATAACTTTCACACCTTTAAACATAGTAGAATAAAACCATCATACTCCGTAGCAAAAATCAAATAAAACACTCAATTTCAGTTTAATAACAAAGAATCATTAATTCATTATATTCATATCAAAAAACATATACGAAATATTGATACTTAACAAAACTAACTTATCAAAAAAGAATTGAAAAACATACCTTATTTGAAGCCAAGGAGGGTGCTCGTTGGTGGTGATGGCGGCTTGGACGTGGCTTGGACGCGGGGAGGAGCGGCGAGGAAGCGACGAGGACGAGGCTTGGTGGTGAGTGGGGATGTGAGAGGACGAGGCTTGGTGGTGAGTGGGGAGGAGAGAAGAGAGAGGTGAAAGGTGAGAGGAGAGTGAGAGACGTGAGGTGTGAGGTTAATGAAGAGAGAAAGAGTGAGTGAGTGTTGGTTAGATAAGGGTGAGAGAGAGTCTTGAGTTAGAAAGTGTAATATAAGATAGGTGCTAAGATGTTGGTCGGTTGGGATTTTAATTTTATTTTTTTAAAAAATATATTTACCGACCGTCTACGGTCGGTAATGCCACGTAGACGGTCGGTAATTTTGTATCCAAGTCAAAAAAAATATTTGACCATATTACCGGTCGTCTAACGGTAGAAAAAAATAAAAAACGGACGGTAATTTCCGTCCTTTTTATAAGACGGTCGGTAAATTTATAAAAACGGTTGGTAAATTACGTCCTATAAAAAACAGTCGGTAATATAAGATTTTCCGACCATTTTGGTGCGTGACGGTCGGTAAAATCCGTCGTTAATAACGCGGATTCTTGTTGTGAAACATGTCGATCTCTCATTAAAAATCTCTTCAACAAAAGCGCAGATTACGTCATAAATCTAGATTATAAAAGTTAAATTAAATATATTTATTAGCCCATATATATATATATATTTATCTAAAATAATGTACTCCCCCATTTCATAATATTTTGTGAGTTGCAACATTTCACGTTTGTCAATGTACGTTTTATCTCTAATATATAAGTGAAGGGGAGCAATGGTGTCCCCTTCGAAATCTCCATTTTACCCTTCTACCTAAAATTAATTACACAAAAAATAATTAAATGTTAGCATAAATTTACCAAATTAAAATTCAATCGATTCAAATCCAAAGCAATCAACACATTTTCCAAAAATCAAGTTTGAYAACAATAAAATAAATTCAAAACTTACCATTAGAGGTTATCATGGGCCAGACCGAGTTCGGTCCGGGCTTATAATCGGGCCTAATTTTATTACCCTAAACCAGAAATATTGCAGCAGGCTTTTCGGATCGAGCCCAAAAATTAACCGAAATGCACATAAACTGAGAACCAAAGCCCGCGAAAATCAAAAAATTTGGGCAGTGACTGGCCATTCGGACCTAAAATTTATGCCCAAAGCCCGCTAATTTTCAGGCCGGGCTAGGTTTGTACCTCTACTTTACTTACTCCACCTAAAATTCGAAAAGGACACAATAATGGTAAAAGGCTAGATTCATAAACAAATGAATTAAATAAGGTTACTTCTATATAATTCATTTAAATAGCAATTATATTAAAAGGGAGAAAAAACAATGTTCTTTGCTTTGTGTATTACTCCATATATAGCTTTTTTGAATATAGTATTTGCTCATTCTAATTTGGCACTTTGTATGTTGTTTATTCTTTTTTCTTTCTTTTTTTGATAGAATATGAAGTTTATTCTTTGCTTAGATATACTAGACAATAATACGGAATATTTACTACCAAATAATACCAAAAATAAGAGATGACTTAATAATGTAATTTATACAAACTTCTATAATTACTAAAAATATATCCAGCTGTCATATAATAGAAAAAAAAATTTGTATCTAATGATTTCTTTTTCTATGAATATGATGACGCCCACCTAGCTACTATAGGCGGTGGTTTTTTTATACACACAAGAAAGAAAAAGCAGCTAAAACTCAATAGAACTACCTAGAGGTAGCTGCTTAAACTATGAAGAATATGTTGGTGGATTGATTATGAATTAACTTTAAAAATCCATGCACACATCGCGTGTCTAAAAAACTAATATCGTTAATAACTAAAGTAGATATTAGCTAAAATTGTAATTTTTTGAATATTAATAACGTGTTATTTAAGACCAATCAAAAAAGAGTTGATCGACATGACCATATTTAATTTTATATCTATTATTTCTTACTCGTATTTATCTTAAAAAAATATTAATAAAATTATTTTTGAATATTAAATATATTTTGTATTAAATTATTTTCATATGTTAAAAAATATAAGCACCCCATTAAGAAATCATAGACCCTACATCTATATCAAAGATAAATAATCATAAATTTACTACGGAGTACTCGTATATAATATTTCTCGTGCATGTTTAATATCATAATATGATTTCATTAAAAAAAATATCATCCTAAGGTTTTTGTATAAGTATTCTTATAATAATAATTTACACATAATTAATCGTAAATATATGTAATGTTATGTTACAACACTTATTTGTAACTAAAGTACTTCCTCCGTTTCAATTTTGGCAACTTTCAAGTAGGTTCGAACTCCTAGGCGAAATTTACAAATTGTGTTTATGGTGTGCGAAGGACAATATTACCCTTACTAATAAGAGAGAAAGAGGAAAAGGAGATGTTGCCATTAACCTTTATAGTAATGGGTAAGTTAGTCATTTCGTTCAAAATTTCTCACTAAAAGTGGAAAGTAAATGAAAGTTGCCATAATATGATATTTCCTTAAATGGCAAAAGTTGCTAGTAAATTAAAACGGAGGAAGTATAAAAAAATATTTGCAAGTACAGTCGCTCTTCTTTCACATCGCTGCTTCTTCACACTACTTTTTGCGAGGGGTTCTATCGATCTGCAATAGTTTTGAAGTAGATCTTGAATCGATTATTTTGAATGTATTGAAAGTACCCAAATCTGTTGTGATCCCCATCAACAAATTAATTCCCAGACAAAACCAAAACAAACAAGCCCAAAAAAAAAAGTCCCAAAAAGATCTCACAAAGGAGAAAGATAAATCCGATAGAACGAAAGAATAAGTCTCGTGAAGAGAATGATCAATCTCACAGAGAGAAAAAATTAGGGACTTATTATTGAAACATTAAAAACAAAAGAGAAATAGAAAAGGGAGAAGGGCCTTATCATCAACCTAATTGATGGCAGCCCCAAAACAATAGAGATTGAAGAAAAGTTTTTTGTTTAGAGAGAAAATAGAGAGAAGAGGCGGCTAGGTTGTGTCCAAGTTGATTTTCATTTGATCTATTTTGTTATGTATTTGATTGTTACTGATTTTTATTGTAGATGTCGTATGACTTTCATTTAATGAATTAACCTTTCCTTGTTCTCAGAAAGTACAAAAAAATAAGCTTATAGTTGATAGAATATGACCATTTATAATTAAAGATTGTGTACATTATTTATTTATAAATTATAACATTATTTCAAAGTTAGGTTTCATGGTATTTCTTTTATTTTCATTAGCAGTTTCACCATCCTTTCATTTATAATTAGGTTATTTGCATTTCCACTCACGTGTCAATTGTCTTACTCCGTAATTGATATTGTATAATCTTACATAATAATTGCAAGCTTAATACAATTACGGGTTACAACTACGACTAACTGAGTCAAGTTTTAGTCTATTACACAAATCCTTTATTTATAAAATAATCAATAATTAACACATTATTCATTAAATCAGGTTGATTCTATTAATTTTCATAGTTTTTTGTCATTCTATACCTTCTGATTTTTAATGTTCTATAATGTGTATAATATGGACAAAGTCAAAAGTAAAAATAGATTATAAAGACTAGAGAGTGTGAAAAGGAAAAAAAAAAAAAGGCAAATAGGAGAAAATAAAGGAAGGTGGAGCAAAAAGGCAAAATAGATGACAAAGTCCTAGGTGCATCGTGTGCACAATATATTTATTGTGCGCTAGATTACAATGACGCTTTTAATTAATATAGTAACCCTTTTGAGCAATATAATGACCTTATTATTTATCACTATATTGATATAAAGTAAACGATGAGTCATTATATTGAGGTTCACTATATACTTGATGGGTTACTGTGCATTTGATGCATATTAGAACTTCTGAAAATAAATTGAAGAGAATATGTATTCGGTACTAAAATGTTATAAAACACAATGAACATAACATTAAAAATCATTCAATGAGCAAATTGCACAGATTATTAAAAAAATCAGATAAACTAACATATACTTCGTATAGGTTAAACTCAGATCGGGTACGGATTGTATATGATGTTTTATGTTTTCATCATGTAGTTAACTGTGTATTATATTCTATTYGAGTTCTTAATTTATAATATTAATAAATACAGAGTATTCCGTACATGATTTTGTAAAAAAGCTAACAATTAATTAGATATCTTTATAGACTCAACGAAGTATATTTAATACGAAGTTTATACGAAGTATATTGCAATATCAGCCGTGCATTGCACCCACATTGTACTAGTCTAGTAATATAAAAGAGAAAGAGGAAATAAGCTGGTGATATTAGATTAAACAGTGAAAAAGATGGGCTTAGACGAACAGAACAGAGAAAAGGATGGAATCCGAATTACACGAGTTCTAGACAGAGTAAGAGTTAGTGTTCCTTTTTCTTATATGTACATTGGATCATCAACCTGGAAGTCTTTATGCAATCTTCGGCTCATTGGCAGCTATAAAACTTCTTGCTGCTTCATCTGCGACATCACTAAACAACGACAAAAGTTAGGTRCAATGTAAATTGAAAGGCTGGACAGATAGTTAGCAGGAAGATTAGAGAGTAAACCTGTCAATGGCTTCTGATTTTGTGATTAATGTCATCCCTTTCGAGCTGAGGAGCTCACAGAAGTCGTTCAAGTCATGTTTCCTGCAGAATCTACAAAGATACTGCAGAAAATCGTTGAATAGTGCTGGTTCCTACAGTAAAAAAAGCTTCAGCGTTTAAGAAAAATGGTTGTCCGGCATCAACTTAAGACACAATCCAACTAGTTCATCCCATGGCATCATCAATGATAACAGCTATCTCTATTATATGGATATCGGAAATCAAAACTCAAAAKGCTCCAAGTCCAAATGCAGACAGTTAAAAAATTAGAAGCATACCTGTTCAAGGACACAGCCTTTTCGAAGGGCAAAAAGACACTCTACTGCTTTGTCGTAATTGCTTCCTGCAAACGAGTCTTCAACAAGTTCTAGGACCTTGCTTTTTAGTCCTTTGATCGCTTTAGTAACCCAATCTGGGTTATCTCTACGAGATATCATGGCTTCAAAGTCCTGAATTGGGGTGATATCCCCAATCTTSTCAACAATGGTGGTGGAATTATTTGTCAGAGCATTGAATGGTTTCTCRTCACWGTTCTCARCCTTAAGTTCAGAATTATAACCAGAAATCTTCTCAACAATGGCAGTGGTTTTACTTGCCGGAGCACTAGATGGTTTCTCATCACTGTTCTCAGCYTTAAKTTCAGAATTATAACCAGGAATCTTCTCAACAATGGCAGTGGTTTTACTTTCCAGAGCACTAGAAGGTCTCTCATCACTATTTTCAATCATAAGTTCAGAATTGTTATCAGTACTCTTCACTAATTTCTCWTSGTTATGGCCTTCTGCAACCTCTTTTTCATCATCAGATCCAGATGGCCTCTCCCTGACTGTCCTAGTTGATTTTTTCTGTCAGAGAAGAAAAGTTAGTGCAAAAAGAGAAAGCAACATGGCTTACTTATAATACTACACATAGTCAACTCCCCACCTTGAAGTTGTCCTTTACTTCAAAGCATCTTCGAAATTCGTCAATAACAGACTTGTTTTGAGATAGAAGCTTGGCATCCGGTTGAGTTATTCTCTTCAAGGCATTATCAAGAGGAGGTACAGCTGCATCTGGATTCTTAGCTTTTAGATCTAGAAAGTGATAAAACCGCTGTATGGACATAAGAAAGCTAATTAGTCAGAGGGTCTTTCTTAATTGATGATCTGTAATGCAATAATGCAATACAGTTGCAACTTGCAACAGCTTGCTCCCGAGAGATCAAATAGTTAAGCACATACAACTTAACACACTCCCTGTGTTCCCTAAAGCCATGTCCCTCTCTCTTTTTCAAAGTCAAAGTTCATCAAATGGAAAACTYRACCATATTTWWACACTAGTACAAGAAAAGACCATTGTTTTTAGACAATTTTTCGTGTGTTTGTTTGGAAAAAACCTGTGTCTTAGGGACAGTGCAGAAAGCAAACAGCTTAGGACTTTAGGAGACAAAAGGATTAGATATACGACCCTTCCTATACAGTATACACTAACCACCACTGTTCCCCATCCACAATTTTTCCAACAATTTACTCCGTAATTATTTTTAATTAGGAAGATATATCCCTATCACTTAGCTACACTTTCATCTTGATCTCCAAAGGTTAAAGACACCTCTAGTTGTTCCCACTTCCCATTCACCGATGGATGATTAGCACACCACAAATCTTTGCACACGAAAAAAACATTAACCTTAAGCCCAATTTTATCAAAAAAAAAAGGTATGTATTTGCAATAAGCTATTATTAACGTTTAGATATACCAAACAGCCATTCAAAAAAATAAGCTCCTTACTCTTTCTATCTTCATAATAAGCCTTAGGCTCAATCCTTTTACTCACCTGACCTGGACATTCATTCAGGTCCCTTCCACGAATACGAACAATGAAAACACTCTTCATATACATTACTACTCGTGTAAGAAGACCATACACAGGGTGACAGGGAAAAGGAGAAAAGATATCGGAAATCAGAAAGAAGAAAATAATAGCTGTGCAAATATTACATCTTTTAGTCCTATCTGATACACACAACCCTGGTGAAAATCTCCATTAATTGAGCAATGATGCCCTAGCTYTAWAAGAGGAAGAAATTTCACCAAACCTGTCAATCCTCACCTAAGAAATTCAAAATATTAAATGAACACTACATGTGTAAACTATAACAAAGTACCTCCAGAACAGGATTTGGTGTGAGATCAGGCTTTAAAGTCTCCTCTTTGGAAGGTGGTGCAAGGTCTAGCATCTTTACTAAATTATCAGCGGCCTCTTGCTGTTCATCAGTTGGCTGATATGTTGCAGGGAGATTTTTGAAAGAAGGAAATGGGAATTCCCGGATATCCTCAGTAAATGGTAGTACATTGAAGTAAAATGAATCGGGCTTATCACATAGCACATCAGAAACACACAAGAGAAGGCCAAATCAGAAGGGAGGGAAAATAGATAAAAGTAAGAGAGCAATCAAGCCAATCATGTAATAAATAATGAGCAAAATATGCAGGTTGAGGAAACACTCACAATATTGTCCTTTGTGGATACATTTGGTGACAAGACCCCAACTACAACACCTGCCTGTCCTTGCCTAAAAACACAGCGAACAATGGCTACCTTTTCCAATTCCTTCATTGCTCTAGCTAAAGCAGAAACTGCAATAACAGCTTCTTTTTTTCCAGGTTCGGCAATGAATAAGTTGACATCTTTCATATAATATTGGCTGCAAAAAAATAAGAGAATCAACCATAAAAATTTGCTACTTCCAAAATTACAATTCTAGCATAAACTAAAAGCTCTCACCGTGGTATTCTTTTAACATCAGTGAATCCAAGGAGCTTCACACCTTTCTCTGGTTTAAACTTGACAGCTTCCCAAGCATCAGTTGAGACAGGAACCACTTCAGGTCCATAGCGATAACCTTTAATCCTTTGTTCTGGAGGCACGACTTTGTCAGGATCATGAACGCTTCTATATTCATAATCCACCTTGATTTCATGGGTAGCAAATTTATCAGTAGCAGGTGCTTTATCCGAATACTTCTTCAGGGTTGGAAATCTTTCTTCAGAAGTTTTCTTGTACACCCAAACCTATTGTTGTCAAGTAATTGCAGAAAAAAGAATATATAATTTGGTCTTAGTCTTCAGAGGCAAATGATATATATATGAATCATACCAACCAACCRCACCAATATGGCCATATGAAGCCTTACCTTGATCTTCAATCCAGTGCTCACTTCAAGATCRCCCCTAAAAATTGTAACAGGGGATATGCTCCGAGTCCTGAGAGCTCCTAACAATGAAGTCTCGTTTTCAACATAAGTAGTTTTAGCCCAAGTTCTCTTTGTGAAAAGTTCCAGTAGCTGGTCATTCTCATTCATGATGTTCTTATCAACATCAWCACTCATTTCCCCTCTAACTATTACACATTCCAATTTTATGGCCTGCTCAGTCATTTGAAGAGCAATAGTGTTGACTTGATCTTCTTTTGTTCCTTCATATGGATCTCTTAGATGAGACAGTGCATTAGTGATTAGACAAACACGCTTCTTTCCTTTGTTAGTTGGCCCATACTTCTTTATTAGCATATCCATCCCAACAACAATTGCATCAAGAACTAAGAGTGAAGTCAAGGTCTCAACTTTTTAATCAAAAGGATACATGAGACATGCAATAATCACAAGAGCTTCACGACAAAAATCACAGAAGATTAAAATATGGTACATTTTATTTCTTTTAGGGGATGGTATCGTTTTTTCTAAGTATACCAGAATCAGGTTGGGGATTCTTTGTAACAACAAACAAACAAAACCMTTCCAAATTAACTAGTAAAGTGTACAAAGAGTATTATGACAAAACTGAGTGCATATGCAGAGGACAAATAGTCATTGTCAAGGTATTATACTATTATGACTATTATCACCCGGCATTGACAAGGGGTTTCTCTATTTTGGCGGACAATGCAAGCTACCTGGCACGAAACATCATCAATTATTGTACGTTGAAATCAGTCTGAAGGGCACAGAACAGTTCGAGGAAAGCTTTTTTGAAACAACGCTTACACAGGACAAAAAGGCATAGGCAAGATACGGCTACAACACAGGTACAAGGTATAACGACCAATTGGATAAAAGAAAAAAAGACATAAAGCAAAAAAGCAGCACAAAAATAAAGTGTTAGTGTTATAAGAACTTAAGAATTCCCAAGCAAAGTTTTAACAAGGAATTGAAGTGCCATCTCCAACAAAGAGGGTGTGGACTCTACATATTTGGCTCATGATGATAATAAAATAAGCGTGAACCAGGAAACAAGCCTGCCTATAAAAGATATAAAAGGAAATGATGCTAACAGTAGGGGAAAATATYGTACATAAAGTATCCACGAGACCATGAGGATAATTAAATGTCTCAATCACAGGTAAGTTACATAAAACTTGATGAACCATGACAYCATATTGTAGAGCTCAACAGACACCAGCATTTACACACAAAGGTGGAAATGGTCTCTATCATCAAGACAAACTGTACTTTAAAATACAGCTGCAGTATGAAGTAGGCAATCAAGGTCCAATATACATCAGGAAAAGTAGACTTTCCTAACGTGTTTGTGTTTAGCATATACATAGTGTATTTTGCAAATCAGTACATCAACAATGATACAACATATTTTGTGGTAAAGTTTCTGMAGGTTTGTAAAAACCTCCAGAACCTCAGAACCAATCATGGAAGATGGAACTAATAGAAGAAAACAAAATTAGCAACTAAATCAGGATACAATCACCATAAACTGTTCCTCGTGGAAGTTGTTCCACAGCATCAACAATATCTCCATCTACAACTTTAAAAGGCCTCAGAACCACAATGTTTTCATATCCACCCACCTCTACAGTGAGCTCATTATTTGTTTCTGAAATCCAATTCAAAGGTTTGTCAACACAAACATTAGCTTACTTCCTAAAAAGGTGAAGCAAAAGAAAGTACAAACCTGCAATGACAAAAAATCATAACACCAATACATTGCACACAAAAGTGGTTTTCATGAAATCTCATACTAGCTTATTTTCCTTCAATTCTCATCCYGTTTCAACCACATGATGCCTAGCCCCATTTCCGGMACAACTTTAACGCCAACTTAGAAGACAAGGAAATATCAAACCCAAGTATTCAGCTATCTTCAAAGCACAAGAAATATATACAGATTGCTTGGAACGATGCTGTTTGTTAAATATAAGAGTTTTTTTTTTTTCTTTTATGTATAGTGCCAGCTGAAAGGGACAAACAGATTTTCAATAAGCTTTTCAAGGCGATCCTGTTATAATTATATGGACAATTCCCTATTTTCCTGTTTAGAAAATTTTGAAAAAAATCTTAATCCAATCTACTTTTAAGTCTTAAAACTTGCAAGTTTGCAATGATATCAACACAGAAGGTCATAAAGTCATGTACTGTGTTTAAGACCATAACAGATTAATTCCCCAATGTGCAGCAAATGGGTATGGTTATATTTGTTATGTGCTGTGGTGCTGCCCTATAAAACAAACAAATTCCCCAATACCTTAAATTAGGATTCCACCAATGGTGAGGAAAGAAAGCCTTGCCCATGCAACTCACAAGAGGTTATATTTATTTCGTAGTAGACTCTTGGTCATACAAACAAAACTGATAGTCTAGTAAGATTTGGTATTATACGTTTCAGTTTGACTGACCCACTAAAGCAGAGAATATAATCTATTAAGATGGTTGGTTTAGAATTACATATCTCCTGTAAACCTATGAGGTACAACAAAATAATTAGAAGCAGAAGTTACAGTCATTTGGGGCAGTTAACAAGCATTATCCACACAGAATTCTATGAGATGATAAATAAAATACATTTATTTTTCAGGTTTACTTCCCCATTCTCATCCCATATGCTACCACCACTAGCTTGCCCTCTTTGGAGAAAGAAGTACAGATAAACACCTTCAAGATTACACATGCAGTCTGTAAATTAACCACGGGAAGGAATAACTACAAAAATAAAGCACAAGAAATGCACCTTCGGTTCCAAATAAGACAACCGCTACTTCATCATATTTGTTATACATGAGCTGCAGGCAAAGTGGATTCATGGTTCAGACAAGTGCTTTTGTTTACTAATTTATAAGAAGTACAATAAAAGTCATTGAAACAGATTCCGAAAGAGATAACAGAATCAGCAGCAAGAWTTTTTTTTWAAAAAAAAGGTTTTTTAGACAGAGGCCGTGGCACTAAGATATAGAAGAATAAATTAAAGAAGAGAGGGAAAGAGAAGAGCATATTGTAGTGAGCGTTGAACAAGTGACCTTCTTCTCCAAAAGCAAGGCACAAACTTTCTCAACTTGTGGAAGAACACCATGCATCTTCGGACCAACATCAAGCAATAGAACCAGTGATTCCTAAAATAAAATGACAAATGTACATAGAAACATTAATCAAAGCTTGCTAAATACACAACAAAATAGTTTATGATCATGTGTTATTCTGCTCAATATTACTTCCTTTCACACCAAAGCATTGTAGATATGACATAATATACAATTTCCGCAAATGCACCACAAAACGAGGCAGCAAAAAAGGTAAAAAAAAATGCAGTATCTTCCTTAATACATTACTCTAAAAGAAATTATGAACAACCCCTAGTAAAGCATATTTTTGAAGACTTACTCTCAAGTAGTCTAGTTTATGCTCAAGGGAAGGGTTGTCATAGTTCATTCAAGTCATCATTCGTCGCACTGTATAAGAATAACCAACATTGCCTATTCATAATCCATTAATCCTAAATAAGCATTACAAATTCAAGTACGGAGTATGAAAATCTAATTGAATTCAGGTCACARTCAATGTGAAGAGTGAGGGTTCAGCCTCTTTCTTCTTTGTTCATTTTGTCGGAATMACAAGTCACAGCGGTCCGATAATGATTAGGTAATGTCAATTGCAGCATCAATGCTCATGCAAATGTCAAGCGAAACGAAACCTCACAATCTCAAATTTCACAAAAYACCCAAATAAACCCTCTAAATTCCCAACAAACAACTCAAAGCTATAATTCTTAACCTCTTCAACAACTTTCAGCATAATCATCAAGCAACAATCAAGTAAACCAAGTGAAAACYTATCTTACATGAGTGCACAAATTGCCATTCAAACAACTTTAAGACTTCGAATTGCTAAATTAACAAACATGCATCAAATAATTAAGGAAAAATSAGAAGAAATAAGAACATTTCGCAGCAACTAGAACTAGCGAAAAGAAGTTATTGAAAAATAACATAACATAATTAAGAAAAAAAATAAAAAATGAATTCAAACAATAAATTTTGTGCTGGAACTACTAATTAAACAAAAAAAGATATGATGAAGTAAAGAGAAAATGTTAATATTTCTTAGTTTGTGAAATGGTACCTTGTTTCGAGCCATTGATTCGAAGAAGTGCAGTAGTTCTGGAAAAATGAAAGTAGCGAAATGAGAAAGATTGTTGAAGAAACTTGAAAATAAGGTGACTTTTCAGAACAGRAAATTGAATTGGCGCTTTTTAAAACCCTTTTCCGTCTTTCTTTTGCAATTTTTTAAATTTAATGGTTGCGCACTTGTGACGGATTCGTCTCGCATGTGTATAATGCAACCGGTTATAACTTGGATAATGTGATTGTATTACAAATGAATAAATTGTTGCAAATAGAGACACTTTTTTTTCCAATGAATATGGGTGAACGGTGGTATTTAGAGTTTGGTGCATCTGATTATACAATACAGTTTGTCATCCGATTTGATTCCCATACCCTTAATTTAAAATGAAATTTGAACTAGAATTTGGAAACATCAAACATGTATTGTGATCATGTCAACTAATTTGGCTTAAAGTTGCATAAATCGTACTAATGTATAACTTATAATTTAAAGTGGTTAAAAGTCTCAAGTTCCTTAACCAAAGTCTCGGCTCCGGCTTTGAGAATGGAAAAAATTCTAGCTGGGAGAGATGTTACCCATCGACTCATCGAGATACCCATGCAAACTCCCGTGAGTAGTGCCAAAAAAAACTTGTATTTATTAATGTTATACAAAGTATTAATGTTTTTTATTGATTGCGAAAATTTTCAAGGACATGATTTTGAATGTTAATATTATTAGTATATATTGGCGATCAAATGAACTTGACCATAATAAAAATGATTGAAACATTTATAAAATTAAGGCGTGATTTTTTAAGTAGACGTGATCAAAATGGCCGGACGGGTTGAATTGATCTTGTACACAAAAGGTCATGCACAAATCCATTAGTGAACTACAAATGGTAACCTAATCACCTGTACTAATGATGTTAGTAAACAAGTAGGGGCAAAACCTGTTATGCTGGAGCTTCTTGAAGTTGTATGTTAGAACTGCAGATTGAGCAGCATATGTTAAGAACTGCAGATTTTTCAACAAAACCAGAAAATTTTCACACAATCATTGAGTTTTGATTCTTGTCGATGTTTGCAAACTTGAAAATAATCAAGGTCGCGATACAAATCATACAATAGTTGCATATTTTGTTTTCCTGATCTTATAGTTCATCAGAAGAAAACAAAAAAGATTTTCTCTTTCCTATATCAAGATTACAATGTATGATGTTCAGACATCGACGCAAGAGTTGGAGAAGAATGGATTGGCTTGGCTTCAGAGAACACTTAGTATTAGTTATTAATGTAGTTCCTGAAGTCCAATTGTTTCCATTTCATACTTTCATAAGGAGCAACAATTACAATGAAACAAATGGCCAGAAAAACTTAGAGACGATTCGTGATTCGTGAAGCAAGGTACTTAACAAACAGAATAGAAGACGTCTTTATTGAATTATCAAACATTACAACGAAATAGGGGATCAAATAAAGTTAAAGCGACAAAAACTACATCTTCGGCTCAATAATACAGTATATCAGTCATGGATCTTACATAGTATAACAAGCATCGAACAAAACTATTAGATGATTCATGAAGCTAGCAATGTACTATTGTAATTAACAAACAAAATACGGAGTAGAAGATATCATCTTTATCGAATTATTGGACAAAGTCAGGGATTATAGAATAACTAACTGTTGTAGATACATCAATTGAACTTGGAAAATTTCGCATCACACACCATTTCTTGACGAATATATCCAAGCCCGGGAACATTTTTAAGTTAGGCCCTAGCCTTCTATGAGATGACAATTCATAATCGAAAAATCGTCAAACAATCTTGAATTTCTTGATATGTATATATTCAGTGTCATTCTTAGCTTGTGATTAAAGTGAAAATTTACAAGTATTTGATTTTCACTTATTTACAAGAATGTCACTATATATATGCATATCTCAATATATAGTGTTAAATAATTTCTCTTCATAATCAAGACAAATCATATTTGTCATTAATTTTCTTTTAAATTTTATAGTGAAATGATAGCATTACCCACACTAAACTAAATATTTGTTTGTTGAATTCGATGGATGTTGTAGAGGACGAACGCTTATGTTGGATCGTTGTAATGTCGTTGCATATAATTTGATTTAAATACCCTTTAGACAAATGATGGGGTTTGGATCCTTGTATTTATACTAAATTTTACAAGATAAAGTTATATCTTGACCGTAGAAGCAATTTTAGATCTAGTATTTGTATAATATAACTGTATTTCACATGCGCAGTTGAATATTGTTTTTCAAGTAAACAAAAAATGAGTGCAAAAGAAAGGCTTTTTTTATCGTCGCTCCAATTTACTGATTTTCGCCCCAAAATTTTTAGTAAACTGACCAAAATACCCTCACTTATACCACCCTTATCCACTCACCATTCACCCTAACACAACCACCATTCAACAAATCATCCCCTCCCTCCAACCACCATTCACCGCCACCCCAATTTCTCTCTCTACCTTAACATATCCAACCTCTCATGGCTGATCAGCCACCACCCCCAAAAAAACGAACTATTAAAATCAAGACTCGGGAGGCTATAGAAGCGGCGGTTGCCGGCAAGCAATGTGATGCAGTAGCAGCAGCGGCGGCGTCGGAGGGGGCGTCGTTGTTCATCGGCGCGTCGGCGGAGGTAGGCGAAGGTGGTCCATCGGTGGTGGACGACGCGTCGGTGGTTGGCTCTGCTTCCAGCTTTCGGGTATGTCCGATTTTTTTTTTATTTTCGTGAAACTCACGTCTGATTCAAACGTGAGTCCCATAGGACCTTCGTCTGGATCTCAGACGTAGGTTTCACGGATTTTTTTTTTAAATTTTAATTAAATTGCCTACGGATTTATTTGCAAGTAATGTGTAATTAGCATTCATTTAATTTAATTATCTTCAAATAGTTTATTAAATAATTTGCCATTTAATTTTTTGTTAGATGTAATTAATTAGTGGGGAAAATTTGAAAAAAAAAATTCTTCTCAATTGATATTTGTGAAGTATTACAAAATAGGATTATTTGTTATATAATATTTGATATGTTAAATAAAAATTAATAAACAAATAAAATTAGGTTTATTTAATAAGATTAGTTTACTAATTAATTAGTAATAAGATTAGACTCTACTATTTGCTTGTGCCAGATTAATGTAGATTATTTTCCACAAACTTCAGATTTTTTTTTAATTTTTTTTATTTTAGTTGTTCAAAATTAAGTTAGCATAAAAAAGGAAGCATTAATTAATATTGTGGGAGAACGAAAACACTGGGTTACTTGTTCAAAGAAGCGCTCAAGGCATTGTGCGGTCTCAAAATCCTAAGCATGTGTTCATCTCTTTTTCATTTTATTATTTATGTATTTATTTTTTACTCTTTCAATTGAGTCTTTTATTGAATAATAATAATAATACTTCAAAATAATAGTATTAGTATTAGTTTGGGCCTATATGTATACTTAAATTTCGTTATCAAATTTATCGAATAATCCATCCCGGGCGCGTGTAGTAAACTAAAAAAATTTATTTTTTTAAAGTAACAAACCTTTTAAATTCCAATTGATAGAAAACACATTAAACAAATTAATAATTTGGATCTTTGATTTCATTTAGTGTCCTCGCGTTGGGGCCGGCAAAGGACTTATGGTTGGCCAACCAGATTGTCCTAATGAGTCTGGTCCTCGACTTCCTCGTTCACGGGGGGTGACTGCGTCCGTTAGGAGACAACATCCGACTAAGTCTACTCGACGTGCCTTGGAGTTGCCTATTCAGGATGTGCATGGTCAAGAGGATGATGCGTATGTCGGTGGGGAGCATTCGTACGAGGACATCGATACCTTGCAGGGGATTCACGAGGAGGCGATAGATTCTTCCGATGAGGATGATTTGGATGACATCGGACAAAGATCGATACCCCGCGACAGATTAGGACACTTTTTACCCGGGTCGGGCAAGTCACGTAGTACTAAGTATCATCATAAGAAGGCTGGATTTTAATTGCTGCCATAATTCGACCTGGCTTCACTTGTGCATCCGTCATGTCACCCACCATCTTCTTCCCAGCTGGACTAAGATTGCAAATTTGTCTATGACCCAACTGATACACCATNTAACTTGGTGGTTGACCAGTGGTGCGTCCTGACTATATCTAGCCTTAGTGAGCCGCGATTTGTTCACTGCGTCTGTTCCAGTTACAACTTGAAAATCTATGTTAACTTGTTTGATTTTACTAGCTCAACCTGTTTTGGATTTAATTGGTTTTTGGTTTACTCATTTTGGTTTTTAATTCACTTGGTTTGTTTTCTATTTGACTATAATATTATGGAAGCTTTGTGGTCTTTGAATCGAAACCTTTTTATTTAAGCCTTTCATTTATTCCTTGTTTACGTTTGAACATGTGTGTTAARGATGGTCTAGTTACTGGCCACTAMGTGGCAAATTTTTGTGGTTTTAGATGATGCAGGTGAGGAGTGATTTGTTTTGGAGCTGCTGGGGAAAGAGGCTAATGAGAGACTTTAGGATTACCCCTTTAATAATTCTTAACTTTGTGTAGATGTTTTGAATTGCTTTAAGTTATTGAGGGATGTTTCTCCTTGGATTTGAATGTAATAACTTTACTTTTAGCTTACTTTGGAAGTTTTTTTTTAATTTTTCCGCATCTTTTGAGACCCTACTTAGTGTATTATATGCACCTATAATAAGACGAGTCGTTACATTTTAAGTAAGGGCATTTAAGACTTTTACATCATTAAGGGTGATTAAGTCTTTTAAGAGGGGGACATCATCTTCCTCCCCCATTCCCTTATATAATAGAGATAGATAAATGTACGAAGTACATGCTTCATTATTGTCCCAAACATTGATGAGAGTAAAAGGAAGGGAGTCTATTATGGGTTTGTTTTTTGAACAGCAAAATTGGGAGTGATTCATTGTATACACTAGATTAACACCCGTGCGATGCACGGTCTTATTCATTAAATTTATTTTATTTGTAAAACTTGTTTATAATGTAGATTTTATTTAGGGAAAATACTTGTAAAACATAGAAATAATTTTTTATTTATTTATGATATATAGATAAGAGATGAGATATGAGATATGAAGGAGATAAGATAAATTATTAACATAACAAGTGATAAATTACATCATTTTTTGTAACATTCAATTAATTAAATTCTTTTTAGCAACCAATTGAATAATACAAAAAAATGTCATTT